>JAKJHU010000552.1:0-44792 GCA_022316685.1 Progne subis subis
TTTTTTTTTTTTTTTTTTTTTAATTTCCTTCTTAAATATGTTATCACAGAGGCATTGCCAGCCTCTCTCGCCCTGATTTTGCCAGCACCATGTTCATTTTCAGAGCCATCATGGATTGGCTCTGCTGGACATGGTGGAAGCTTCCAGCAGGTTCCCACAGGAGCCATCTTTGTGGCCCCTCTGCTACCAAAAACCAGGCTGTACAAAATCAATACAAGCTAATTGAAATTTTGAACCAAGAATTTAGTCACATTATGAACTACAAGTATAACTACATTATAGTAAATGCCACTAAACAAATTGGTACAAAAGGTATATAGCCCAGAATCAAAACCTGACATCCAATTATGGGTTGGCATCTGCTTATTTTAAGGAATTTTTTAAGCCAGACACTGAGCTCAGCAGAGGTGCAAAACAAACCATGTCCTGTAAGAGGCATAACTGTTTCCTGGTAGGTTTATTTCATCTTTCTATTGATGGGTGATGTGACATTTGCAGATGTATGTGCAGTCTGCTATTTTGCCATAATTTCTGATGCAGGAGTTGAATACACCATTAATTATTATGCTGATGATATCACTCTGGACTCTCACTCTCAAGAGGATTCTCTTGAGAGACAAGAGCTTTTGTAGATGACTCTAGATAGTTTGGAGCATTGGAGAGTCATCAGAGGCATCAATGGAAATTTAACAAGTCAGGTTGTAGGATTCTGCACTTAGGACAGAGTAAGCTGGACACAAGTATGAACTGGGAGAGTGTGGCTGGTTCTGTCCCCACACCGGGTGGGCGCTGACCTCCGGCTAGCTCTGGTCAGCACAGCTACAGAATGTTCCCAGTTTGGATAGGCACGCAGGTGATCTTTACCTGCTGATTCGGTTTCTCAGCAGCAGCTGGACCAAATAGTGTCGTGACAGCAGTGGCAGTAGAAAAGGATGGCTCTCAGCTTACCAAGTTAAAAGATGTTTATTCCGGCCGAGCTGTGGGAGCCCCACAGCTGGTCCAAACCACAGGCCAAAGAGACCAGCGAGTGAGAGAGAGCAGAGCTGAAGAGGATTTGAATCTCCCTCCTCCACCTTATAAGCGGGGGAGGGGTTCCAGGGGGGTTACAACAAGACAACAAATCAGGGGATTCAGGGGGTAACAAGGTGTGCCCACCCCCAAGCCTCTGAGCATTGACATCCAGAGCCAAAGGAATTCCCCCCAGGGGGCCTATCACCTGAAGCCCTCTCCCTGAGATTTCACAATCTGGGAGGGATCCCGGAGTGACAGACAGGCTGCCCCAGAGCTGGGGGGTGGGGGGGGGAGGCAGAGGGGATGGACAAGGATAGGTGGGGGGTGGGATGATTGACACAAAACACCTTATTATACAGAAAACACAAAAGGGTTACAGAGTTGGGGATACAGTGAAATGAACCATAACATAAACTTCTTATAAAAACCTAATAAAACACTTCTTGCACCACCACAGGAGAGGAGTGGCTGGAGATCAGCCTTGCAGAAGAGGATCTGAGGTTGCTGGTCAGCAGCAGGCTCACTGTGAGCCACCAGTGTGCCCAGGCAGCCAAGAAGGCAAACTGCATCCTGGGGGCATCAAACACAGCACAGCCAGAGGGTCAAAAGAGGTGGTGATCGTGCTATATATGGCATTGATGCCACCTCACTTTGTGAGCTGTGTGCAGTACTGGGCTGCACAATCTATAAAAGACATGAAGGTACTCAAATGTGTCCAAAGAAGGGTAAAAAAAAACTGGTGACATGATTGAAGACCATCTTTTGAGGAGTAAATGAGGTTTTTGGGTTTTTTGTTTTGTTTTGTTTTGTTTTTTTTTTAGTTTGGAGAAAAGGAGGGTGAGAGGTGACCTTGTTGCTCTCTACAGTTTTCTGAGCTGTTACAGTGTGTTAATTTGGTTTATATTGTGTTTCATTTTATATTGGGTTCTGTAATGTTTTTCTATTGTATCCCCTGTTCAAACTGTATCACATGGTGTGTCCCTGCTCAATTCCCATCCTCCCACAATGGAACGTAACCCAACTCTGTTCCACTCCCACCTTGTCCTTGATTGGGTAGTGGCTTGTCCCTGCCTCTGGGCCCGTTACCCCCCTAGGTAAAACCCCTGGGAGGGGGAGGCAGGCTTTTTCGCCTGGGAATGGGGATGAGGAAGGAGCTAGCTACTGGCTCCGGACTTGCCAAGGGGCCGGAACCCAAATAAAGCCTTGGGTTCCCCCCGGAAAGAGCAGACTCTGTGCCTTTTGCCATCGACAGTTGCCTGGGTCTCTCTAAAGAACCACCACACTGAGCAGAGTGTATGGAGAGGGAGGTACTGAGTTCTGCTCCCTAGGATCCAGGCACGAGATGGAAGGGAATGGATCAAAGCTGCACCAGGGGAGGTTTGGACTTGACATCAAGAAGCATTCCTCTATGGAGAAAGTGGTCAAACAAAGGAGCAGGGTTACTAGAGTGACTCATGCTCCAAGCACATCAGTGTTTAAGAGGCTTTGGGAAAACATATCTCATTATATAATAACATACAATAAATTTTGGTCAGTCTTAAATTGGCCAGGCATTTGGACTGGATGATTGTGGATAAGTCCCTTCCAGCTGAAATAATCTATTATTAAAATAATCTGTTTCCTATATCTATATCTATTTTTACAATCTATATCTATATAATGAATCTATATCATCTATATAAATAGCTATGTATATGTACTTGTATATTTATATCTACTTATCTATCTCTGTCCCTATGTCTAGTAAAAATCATTGCTAAATTAACTTGGTTATGCTTTAGCAAAGGAAGAAAACTGTGGCATGAATAAGAACCTCTGAGCATAAAACTACAAGTAGTTTAAAGAATTAAATGGAACTTTTTCATTTTGGGGGAAAAGGTTATTAGGTTTCTCAATATTCATTTGTGAAGGAAATCATTACAATGAAGTTGCTCATTAGAAATATGGACTATATAGTGACAGAAATATAATTTCTTACCCAATTGTTTTTGATACAAACTATTTAATCTTTTCTATTTAAAACATGATATATATATATATCATATATTGATAATAATAATATATAAATTGAAGAAGATTTTGTGAAAAGTATTTTTAAAAGCTCAAGTGTTGTGTGTAACCATATCTCTAATCAGTTTCTTTTTTGTGTGGTTTTTTTTTTTTTTTTTTAAATTTATTAATGACTTTTTCATCTGCTGCTTTGAAAGGGTAATGAAAAATCAATATTTAAAATATGAAAAATATTATCCTCACTACAGCAGAATTTTTAGCTGCAGAGAGGATAGGTTTCATTAAAACAGATTATTAGTACTTTGCAAAAATTAATGATATTTATTTAAAATATATGTGGCTTTAATATTGGACATCTTTCTAGTTGGTAGCACACAAAGCTAGAAGATCAGGTAGAAGAAAGAGCTTTTATCAGTTTTCAAGGATATGTGAAGAAAAAATTCCTTTAATGAATATTTTGCAGTGCGGTTTAAAACTGCAAGAGCAGATAAGAAAACAAGCATATTTCTCTAGCAGTCTCAAAACCACTTGAAACTCTTCTGCTTTTCAGAGGGCTTTTAGCTGCTACTTTTGTTGTTATTATTGTTATTAGCAAGTAGTTTGGAGGAAATCTTTTAAGAAATGCATTTGTGCAATTATTGTCTTTTCTAAAGGGAGCCATGTGAAGCAGAGTCAATGTTTATATGTCACACTGAAAATTTGCAAAACATATTTATATGGGAAACAGAGCTAGTAATGCAAATATTGAGAAAAAAAATAAATCTCATTTTTCTAGGGAAAAGGAGGATCTCTTATCTTTCTCTCTTATATATTTCCTTAAAGATAAAAGAAGCTGAGAAAATATCCTTGTTTTCACCCTTCACAATATCAAATATTTTTGAACATAAGTTAATAAAAGAGTCAGGTAATTTGCTTGTCTTCAGATTAGTTTTTCAATTTTAGCTTCAGAATCATAGAGTAACAGAATATCTGAAGTTGGGATCATTGATTCCAACTTCCTGCTGCTCAGAGGACTGCCTAAAAATAATCCATATGACTAAAAGAACTATCCAGAGCCTCCTTGAACTTTGAAAAATTTGGTGTAACGAGTACTTCCCTTTGTATTCTGTTCCAGTAACTACCCAGCCTTTTACTGAAAAGCCTTTTCCAAATGTCTAATTTGAACTTCCTCTGTTCCCCTCTTTCCTGCTCCTTGGCTCCTATGGGTGGTCACCAGAAAGAAAGAGATCACAACCTCCCCTTCTGCTGCCTCCCTTGAGGGAGGTGAGGATGGCAGTGAGGTCACCGCTCAGCCTTCTCTTCCACAGGCTGACCAAGCCAAGGGACCTCAGCCATTCCTCCAAAGTCTTGCCTTTCACCATCTTGATTGCTCTCCTCTGGACACACTCCAGTACTTTGTTGTCGTCTTTATAAAACAGCACTCGAGGTGAGGCTGCCCCAGTGCAGAGCAGAGCAGGACCATCCCCCCCCCTTGCCCGGCTGGTGATGCTGTGCCTGATGCACCCCAAGACACGGATGGCCCTCCTGGCTGCCAGGGCACTGCTGACTATTGAGACTAACCCCTACATCTCTTTCTCCAGCCTCACCCCCTCAGATTGTAAGCATTACCAGAATTCATCTCAGATGGAGAACCCAGCACTTGGTCCCATTAAATTTCATGTGATTCATACATGACTTTCATTTGGTGATTATCCAGCTCTCTAATCTCTCCAGATCTTTCTGTCAGGCCTTTTGGCCCCCAAAGGATTCCACAGCTCCTCCTAGTTTAGTATCATCAGCAAACTCACTCACTGCATATTTGATTCCCATGTCCCATTAGTTTATAAACTCACTGAAGAGAACCGGCCTTAAATTCCTGTGACGGATGCAGCCCACCAGCCTAATATAAATCCATTCCCTGTAATGCCTTGAGCCCAGCTTTAGTCTGGGCCCTGTGAAAGCAATAGACATACATAAGAAGTGGGTCTGAACATATACCTTCCTACATGTTATTCACTCACCAGCACTACCATAAGGTGTGAAACCTGATATCCTGATGGTTACTGCTGTTTAGTCTAGTGGTCACCTATAAACAAAAGTGACTTATGGACACCAGCTAATTTCATCACATGATACTATCAAAAAATTCGTTTCCATGAAGATAAATTGATTCTATCAAAACAATCTTGGTCAAAAACTCAATAAAAATTATATGAAGTCTTGAGATAGATATGAAATTGGCACAGGTAAATACAATTTGATTTGCAAATTCACAAACACATTTACCACTTTCTGAGTAATTACACGTATTTTTAAGGTCCCTAATATTCTTAAAAACTATTAAAAATGTATCACTACAATATTCATCAAGTTTTACTGCTTTCCTTTCTTGAGTTCTGAAGATCATGTACATGTTTTTTCTGATTTTTTTTTTTGTTGCTGGCTGTTCCTTTTGGTCAGGGAATTTCTTCGTCTTGCTTTGCTTTGCTTTGCTTTGCTTTGCTTTGCTTTGCTTTGCTTTGCTTTGCTTTGCTTTGCTTTGCCTTGTTTTCACAGAATCACCAAGTCACTAGATTGGAAGAGACCTCAAAGATCATTGAATCCAACCCAGCCCTAACATCTCAATTAAACCATGGCACTGAGTGCCACATTCAGTCTTTTTCTAAACACATCCAGGGATGGTGACTTCACCACCTCCTCAGGTAGACCATTCCAGTACTTTATCACTCTTCGCATAAAAAACTCTCCTAATTTCAACCTGTATTTCCCTTGGCACAGCCTGAGGCTGTGTCCTCTCATTCTGTCAATTGTTGCCTGGATAAAGGGACCAACCCCAAGCTGTCTACAACCACCCTTCAGTGTCGCTTGTCTCTCTCTCTTGGAGCTCCTGGCTCATTTTCACCCAGACTTGCTCAAGACAAGCGGCAATGTGGCGGTGCAAGAATTATTTTATCAAGTTTTATAAGAAGTTTTATGTTATGGTTCATTCCAGTGTGCCCCCAGTTCTGTAACGGTTCCTCCCCTTTGTGTTTTCTGTATAGCAAGTTGTTTCATGTCAGTCATCCCACCCCCCCACCTATCCTTGTCAATCCTCTCTCTCCCCCCGCTCTGGGGCATCCTGTCTGTCACTTCGAGACCCTTCCCGGGACTTGGGAATTTCCCAGAGTGTTGTCGAGTGATAGGCTGATGCCTGGAAAATCACCTTCTTCCCTTTGGTGAATGGTCCAAAGTTTACAAATGGACACCCCCTGTTATCCCCCCGAATTCCCTGATTTGCTAACCTGTTAATGCCACCTCTGGATCCTCCCCCGCTTATAAGTTCGGGGAGGGAAATTCAAACGCTCTCTGGCTGGGCAGTTGGATGGGTGGCGGAACTCCCGCCGCTCGGGCCTGAATAAACCATCTTTAAACCTGCTTAGCTGAGAGCCGACCTTTTATCCACCGCCGCAGTCACGAAGCAATTTGGGCCAGCCACTGGTGAGAAACTGAGTCCCGCAGGTAAAGGTAGCCTGCTTGCACACCTGGACCGAAAACGCTCTGGCCGCTGTGCAGATCTGAGCCAGCCAGGGGCCCGCGCCTGCCCCCGGAGGGGCACAGCCACATGGCAAGGCAAAAAATCTCCTCTGGGTCCTAAAAACCCAGGAGTCGGCTGAGGATCCATCCTTTAGCACGAGAGAGTGAGACCCCATCAGTGGTAAAAGAAGGAGTCAGACTTGATCCAGGGGCAAAACCAAGGCTTTATTCAGTCTTTGTTCTGAGTCATTGAAAACTGATATAGTCACGGACAAAGACCCTCTAAGTAGTTAAAATTAGAAAGTGGTATGTTTATTCACCGGCGGGCGGCACGGGAGTCATCTCCGAAAGGTGTGGCCGCCCTGAACAAGGCTCTTTGCTCTCTATTTATTCTCCAGGATCTTACATACAATACATATGCATAACCCCAGCACCTCCCATCCCCGCTCTCTATTAAAATGAGGCTATTAGTCCTTCACGCATGCGCAGTTCTTCTCTTGAATTGGGTCAGTGGTCTTGAATTGGGTCAGTGTCTCAAAGGATGAAGTCAGGAGAGTCTTCATCAGGTCTCTGTGACCCTCTGGCACTGTCCAAGGCCCCCTGCTTCGTGATTGATGGATACCAAGTCCAGGTGCTGGCCATTGTTCTTACTGGTTTCAATCTGTTCTTATGCCGGTTCACTTACTCCACTTTTTCTATAAAGCTCATAATATAATAGTTAGCTCTAGCTTGGGCATCTAATAATCCTTAACCTACCATTTACTAATCTAAATTACATCTTGATCAATATAAATTGCTTCTAACCCTTAGCTAAAATCTTAACTCTTTAAAGTCATGTCTCACTTCTGTCCTGCCCAGATCTCTGCCCTGTCTGGCTGCCTGAATCAAGTCGTCCGCCCAGCCTCATGGTCTGGGCTTTTATACAGGGGAGGGGCTAAAGGAGGGGACAATCCAATACCCAGTGAGAGATAAGGTGGGAGTAGAACAGGGTCGGAGGGACATTCAAAGGAACTAATGGGGAACATAAAGGGAGGAGCCTCCTCGGCCCTTGCCCTGTCATTTGATGTCTTTTTCCCGAACTCTCCAGAAGCTGGGTGGAACAGCCGAATGACAGACAGGGCCTGCAGGAGGGGACTGGGAGGAATGTGGGAGGATGGGCAGGGAAAAGGGCAGGGACAAACCTTGAGATATAACATTCTCCAGGAGAACAGGGGAGTACAGAATACAACATTATAAAACCCAAAATAAAAATGAAATACAATATGAAAACAAGTAACACACAGCAACACTTCAGAAAGTTGTAGAGAGTGATAAGAATTCTCACCCCTGAGAATCCTTTTCTCCAGGCTAAACAACCCCAGCTCCCTCTGTCGTTCCTCACAGGGTTTGTGTTCCAAGCCCCTCACCAGCCTTGTTGCCTCCTCTGGACACGCTCAAGCATCTCAACGTCCTTCCTAAACTGAGGGGCCCAGAACTGGACACAGCACTCGAGGTGTGGCCTCACCAGTGCAGAGTACAGGGGAAGAATGACCTCCCTGCTCCTGCTGGCCACACCATTCCTGATCCAGGCCAGGATGCCATTGGCCCTCTTGGCCACCTGGGCACACTGCGGGCTCATGTTCAGCTGCTGTCACCAGTGCCCCCATGTCCCTTTCCTCCTGGGCACTGTCCAGCCACACTGTCCTCAGCCTATAACGCTGCAGGGGGTTATTGTGGCCAATATTTATTTCCTTTCTGTTCCCTCTCCTCACATGCAATGAAACATTTCTGATCTGTTATATGTGTGTTTAAAAATTAAAGGGGACTGGAAAAATTCAGTGGAGGTATGCAAGATGTTACACTCCTCTGTACATATTATTAAACACATATATTGCAAGCTTTATTCTTTATTGCCATTGTTCCCCACTTAGGGATCATTTAAAATTGACATTTTCTGTTATTTTTATGATAACCTCAGCAAACTGTTCACATTCAAAAATTTATTGCTAAACACATTAAATAAAGTTTGATAACTGGAAGGTTATAATCAACAGGGGAGAAATGATGCATGGATAATAATGTTAAATGATTCTAATGTGATGATTTTCTTCTATCTGTCTCATCATCCCATTTTGGCAATACAGTAAACAAGCTGCTCTAACAGACAGGGAAAAATAAAATGTCATCAATTCAAGAGCAAGCAGCTGCTGGTAGATTTTATGTGACCAAAAAAAAAAATTTTTTTTAAGATCCTAGGGTCTGTTTAGATCTGATGAGTTCAGCTCAGAATACTGAGGGAATTTGGTTTCCTGGTGGAGTTGGGAGCTGATTCCTATCTGGTCTTATGATGCTGTGTAAGTGCATGTCAAGGTGTATCCCAGCAGTGGGATCTGGCTTCCATGTCCTGAGGTGGGCTGGGTGAGCCTTCCAGTGACAGTCAGTGTTTGAACTGAAGCAACACTGCCCAACTTGAAGCTCCGCATTGACAGATATCAGGTAATGAGTTTTATTGTTTCTGCAACACACTTGTTGCAACAGTCCGAAAAATGGCCTTTAATTCAGATTTTTTCTGCTTATGCTACAGTATTACTATTTCTGCTTGTAACTGTGACAAGATCACAGCCATGACAAAGTTGATGAGCAAAGGCAGTACCTGATATTATGAGTAATAATATAACTAAAAACAAACAAACAAACAAGCAAACAGGAAGAAGAGGGGGAAAAGCAAAGAAAAATTAACCTAAATTACTTTGATGGTAAATACTATCTTAGAACAATTCCAAATTCAACTTATATTTTACCTTGAATATTGTGGTTTTGAGGTATTTTTCTAGGTAAAGAATGTGCCATATTTCAAAGGGTAGTTTATTTTTTTTTTTTTTAACCCACTATCCATGTTCTAATGGAAAATGTTACAAGCACTAAGTTCAAATTCAGACAAAAATGACTGCTACACACCACTTCCTATATAATATTATCAATGAGAAAAATTCTGAGGTACACCACCATGCATATTGGCTGTAGAAGTTTTTCTTTGAAACACTTAGTACAGCCAGGATGAAATGCAGCTTGATATTACATCTGTTAAGAAATAGTGGAGTCACACATATCTATCCAAAAATGTCCTGAAATAGAATCAAAACAAAAAGCCTCAAAATACCTTAGGTCAGACAGTGATTTCCACAGATATGGGGCAAGAGAAAATTAATTTTTTTGGAGCACAAGCACTTATGCTGAGTACAGAGACCAGCAAATGCTGTCTTTTGCATTCTTTAAGCTTGGATTATCATATATCAAATAATAATGACCTAAAAATTAGTGTAGAGAAGAAATAGCTGTAAAATATGACTGCCTTTGGATTAAATATGGAAGCAAAATAGTAGTAGGCAGTCTCTTCTCTTCGTTGACATAAATACCAGAACATGTTTTGATCCTATCTGGCTATTTGCAAATATCAAATGAGAATGTGTCATGCTTATTTGCCCTCATCAATTTGATGGCAGAAGCAGATCCAAACTAGTTCAAAAGTTATTAAATCATCATTCAAGATTCATCTAATTAAATTATAAAATGTGTCCTTCATCCTGTCATCTCCTCTACCAGCAGACCATTGTTTGTTATCTTAGCAAAATCTGGGATCACAGATGAAAACAAAACTACTCCAAAAGGTTTTTGATAGTTCTGTGTTGGTGAAATATCTGAGCATAAACCAATGTTATTTTGTGTAATTTGGCTACTATTTTTATGTAATATGTGTTTATGTCACTTCCCTTTGTAACGTTTTTAATCTAAACAATATTTAGATAATTTTTGGTTTAGAAATGTTTTTTTGCTAGGCAAAGGAATACCTGAACCAAAGGATTTGTAGCCATCACTGTATATAACAGATGTGGTTTAAGATCAATGACAGTTCTCTGTTGTTTGTTTTGCGTTATTTTCTCCTGAGCTGAAAGAAAAATAATCACTAAGTTCATTTTTTTCTTTTTTTTTGGCAGCAAATAGAGAAAATTATCATAATTTTTCACTTTAAAACAGTTGTGTTAGCATCATGCATGCTAAATAAGTTTGCAGTTGTGTGCTATCATAATTGGAATTTAGTAAGCTTTGAACTACCCGTACTTGAATGGAGGTTTTTAAGCCTCAAGCAAACTTTGACAGCTCAAATGCCATAATGTAAAACTATGAGAGAACTGTGATACTTAGAGTCAAGATCCTCTTTCCCTATGAAACCATGCATTATTTCCTACAGCACCTACCAAGACTATGGTGTGGGTCACAGTAATGTGTCCTGTAAACTCTTCTTTGCTTGTCTTTTACAATCACTGGAAGTCTACCATGCCAGCTAAAAATACTCAGAAGCCTAAAATCAGCCTGTTGCAGTCAACCAGTGTATAGTGGATGCACGGTCAGTTAAAGGGCTGGGATGTTTTTCGGAGTAAAGTCCCTTTGCAGTAAATATTGTCCAGGGGTACAGACAAGCTGGAATTACCATCCTGAAGTCTTCAACAGAGACATTTACCTCATCAAAACTCTACTCATCTTTCAAATCTCCTACAGCTTTTAATTAAGGAAATCTTGAAATTAACACCTCACTGATTTGTATGTCATGAAATCATGTAGAAGAATGAATCACTGATGAACTTGAAGTTTTTTTGTTTCTTTCCATTTTTAAACTTAAGAGAGAAAGATAAATTAATATTTTGCTTTCAGAAAACTTTTTCAAAGACAGTTTCATAGATTGAGAGATTTGGTAGATAACATAAAATAACAGGTAATTGTGCTAAGCAGATGATGTCTTCATCTGTACAGTTATTTACTGGAATTGAGTAGCCTTGGAACTTTTAAGCTGTGCTATCTGAACAAGGAAATAAAATAGAAAAATTTCCAAGTTATTTGAATGAAAGGAATTTCCCAAATGTGTGACTTCAAAACACTTCAGAAATTCAATCACACTGACATTCTAAAATCAAAAGTTCCTGTTTTCTTTACTGAAATGTAATAATTTTGTATTGATCACAACTTACATTTTCTTATTACCTCCAGTTTTGCTGTTACTCATACTTTAACCATTCTCTACTGGCCATTTATAAATGTGCTGAGTTAGATCTTTCATTTCACCAAAAATTGTCTTATCTCTATTTTCATATACAAAAGCATATAGAAATTGCTTCTTAACAATACCTCTAATGTTCTCAGACAGGTAGTATCTTGTTCACCCAAACATGCTATTCCCACTTTACAGACATCAGATAGAATGAAGTCTACCTTGCTGACAATGACAGTCTAAGTACAAATTTAAAATCTCAAACTTTTCATACAGTAATTCAAATGAGATATTAATATCAGTCTCAAATGAATATCATATCAATAAGGTCTCTTTAAACTAAGTGTAGATTCAAATGTAATCACTTGCCTTATGGCAAGATTAATTAAATTTCATGAACAAATATTGTCCAACAGGAAATCCAAGAGCTCAGTCATTTTCTGGATATAATATTTGACTTTAAATAAATCTAGTGTTACTTCAAAGCATCCACTGCATGGAAGATGGATTTTCATCTTCCAAGTGCTTAGCTGCAACCTTAACATGTGTAACCTGTTTAGCAATATTTTGACAATATTTAGCCAACTCTGTTCTCTTTTTAAATACGACCTACTGGGAGGTTTGTAGGCAAATTTGAGAAAACTTTTATTTATTTTTTAGTATTTTAACAAGTTCACAAGCTATCAGAAAATTGTATTACTTCTATATTGGAATAAGATTAAAATGCTTAATTTCACTTCATCTAAAATTCAGCTGAATTCTCCTAATATGACCCACTCCTTCCTGGAAGCAGGTACTCTGATACTAATTTTCTTCAAATGTCAGCATAATTTCACATCATGAAACATAACTTTGACTTAACTGATTTGCAAAGAAAATTGGATGTTAACAATTGTATCATGGGAAAAGTAGTTATAGGAACTTCCACCACAGACTATCATGCAATTATGATTCTTTCAGTGTACAACTCTTTATACAAAATGTACTTTAATGGTGTTTGGACTATAAGAATAATTTTTTATCAATTCAATAAATAAGAAGGGGATTTTTTATTTTGATCAACATATACTTATTTTTAATAAGGAGTTTGAAAGCTTCATTTTTCTTGCAAATGAAAAAATTCTGAAGCTTGTGTGTATTTTCTGTATATGTATTTCATATCTCAAGCTTTTATTTAATTACACAAAATAATCCTAATTGCAGAACCAATTAATTAATGATAATTCAGAATTTTCCTACCACTAATTAAAATCCACAAGTCCCTAAACACCAGTATTTTTAACTGCTATCAAAGACACAAAAAGTAACTCTGTTAAAGCTGAAGAAAACAATGGTAACTGATGGCTATTGCAGTGTAGTGGTTTTTAGAAAATGACAACTGTAGAAATAGATTTGTCTATTAAACAAATGAGCAATTTCTTAATTAGTGACTGAACAAAAACAGCTAAGGCAGCACCAGAATATGATTAACTGCTATGCATATCACTGTCTATTTTAAATAAAGTGATAAATGTGCTGTTGTTTTTACCGGTTCAAAGGCCAAGCAAAGCAAAAATCTATTACATCTGCAGAAAACAGGGATGAAACATCTGCAAAATTATATATAGTTACATATTTTTATAGACCACAGTTAATTTCATCAAGTTTTTTGCACAAAAGGTTTGGTCATTACAAAATCTATAGGAGCATTTTACTCCGGTAAATTGTAGCTCAAACAGAATATAGAAAAAAATAATGTTTAAAGGGCCAGATTTCCTAGTATTGCTTCATACAGAAGATTTTTAGGGGTGTTTTTCTTTGCTTTGCTTTGTTTTATTTTTGGGGATATTTTTTAAACTGCTATAACATTAGTTTATGTGGAAAAAAACAAAACAAAACAAAAACAAAAACAAAAACAAAAACACACCAAAAAACCACCACCACCAACAAAAACTACAATATGACCATTATAATCCTTTTGGTTTCATAAAGACTAGTCCCCTTCCCTTCAACTCTCACACAGCATCAGTTGTACCCTCTAAGAGCTCCCTGCAGGTACAAATTCAAGCACTGTGAGACTGCCCATTTTAAGACTTGATCAGCTTGATTCTCACTACCTGTAACAGTCCTTCAGAGATTGTTTCAGCATGCACCAATGCCATGCAAGAATATGCAACTCTTGCTTTTATTGCCAAGCTGCAGCAGTCTGACAGCTTGAGACATTTTGACAGGAACTTTAGAACAGTTGCTCTAAAAAATGTCTTAAGAATGTAAAGGCATAATTTCTCTCAAAGAAGATCCAGTGCCCTATAGACATGTGAATGTGACTTTTTTTTTCTGATGTAACACCTTGAAAACCCCTTTTATCTTCATAGGTAGAAGTAGATGTCAAGTAGTTTAATTTGTTAGTAAGAAACAAAATGAAAAGAGATAATTTTTAGTGTTTCATATTCACTCCTTGCAAATAGTATTTGCCATCCATATCACCTTGTAAAATTTTGGACCCCCAGCTGGGTAAAAAAATCTTTAAAGACAATGAAAATGGAAGAAAAATAAAATGACAAAAAAAAAAAAAAAAAAAAAAAAAAAAAAAAAAAAAAAAAATCACAGCAAATCATTATTAGTAGATTCTGTGAGCCAAAATTCAATTATTGATTTCATTAATTTCATAAATTTTAGTTCAAACAAATATAAGTTCCCACTTCACAGTACATCAAACTTTGTTTCATATATAGATCTTTAAATCAGGAATTTGATAAAATCCAAATAATTCATATAGATCCAGATATGCCTTTCCTTACCTTGTATCACACAGTGTGACATATAAAACTGCATATAGTACCAATAATGGGTTTCTGTCGGGGGCTTTCCCCGACATTCAGGTGGTTTTAGAGTTTTTTGCCCTCTGCAAAGCTCTGTGCCAAACGGATGAAAGAGACGGAGCCTTCAAGTTCTGATTTTTCAAGGTTGCATGCTTCGTTTATTTTTCTTATCTTACAATTTTCTCAGTGCCCAACAAGATGTTCGCAGCTGCTTGGGCATCTGACGACTCCTTCCGAACTGGGCTGTTGTTATCTTTTATACTAATTGCTACGTATTCTTTATTTACCATTACTTGCCAATACTTATCACTAATACTAAACAGGTCATCTCTACTTTGACCCAATCTCCTTAAACTATTTTGTGCCAACGTCACTGCTGAAGTGGGGTGAGGGAAGAAGAAGGAAGAAGCAGGAGACAATGCCCCAAATTATCCATCTTGCCCCCATTCATTTCAATGCTAGCAGCCTAAATTTACTGGTTTTTTCACCCTATGATAAGCTAAACTACTGTATTTCACACTTTTGTGGCCTGTAATTCATCTCTCGCAGTGCAGGAAGCATAAATGTCTGGATAAATGTAGTGTGTCTTTGGAAACTGCTTTAAAATAAAGCATGTTCAATTCTTTATTAAAATTGGAGATAGCCAGTGTCCCTCTGAGGTCTGGGCCGGGGTCCCAGACCCCCCTGTCCAGGTCTCTCACCCTCCAAGGCAGCCAGATGAATGCCCTTGACTCCAACATCTTTCTTCCCCTTTTTGGTTTTTGTTTTTTTTTTTTCCTCTCTTTTAGGGAATCCAAATTGTCACCCATCTGATAAGGAAAAAAAAAAAAAAATTAAATATTTTTAAAATTACTTCATAATCCTTTTGAAGACAAAAACCTTCTGGTAATTTCTATGTGTGAATAGAACAGTCGGATGCTGAAAACTCAGCAAGAGGTCTTTTTAAACAGTATTGTCTGCTTTCATCACATTATAAAAACTTCAAATACTATGAAATGTTTTATTTCTTTAACATATTATCATGTATTCTTTGCTGAGTTATTCAAAGCCAAGCTACACTGTATTGACATAATTTTGACTCTTTTATTCTTATATTTTCAGCCAACACAACTGCAGAAACTTTGCAAGTATTTATGAAAAATGGCACTTTCATTTGTTATGGAGAATGCTAAGGAATAAGATGAGAAAAGATTCTCAAGCTTCCTCTAGAAAATTTGAGCAGTCTGATACAGCATACCCTGAAAGAGAAGAAAGGTTCAAGACCACTTTGTGTTTGTTTCCACTTCTGACACACTGGTTTTCTCCTAGCCATTACTGCAGGAAAAGATATCAGTGTGTTAACATTTAACAAGTGTGAAAATGGGAAAATGGTATCACTGTCAGGCACAGTGAAATTAGGTTTTAGGTCACATTTTGTTATCAAAGAGAAAATATTTTATATCAAGTCTCTGTAAGGATTGACACCAAGAAATTTATATAAATTCTAAATTATTCAGAGATTTAGAGAATTAACTAGACTTCAAATTTTCCTTCCTTAACCAGCTACTGTGCTTTTTTTTTGTTTGTTTGTTTGTTTGTTGTTATGACTGAATCCTTTCATAAGTAATTTCAGCTTACATTTATAAAGCTTTGATCTGCTTCTCAAACAAAATATTGTGTAGTCTCAGGGCTTATTTAAAATTATGACCCTCCCATCTAGGCTTTTTGTTTGTTTGTTTTGTTTTTTGGCTTTTTTTAACAAAATTACATTACTTTATTTATTTATTTATTTCTCTACATTCAAAACTGCATGCAAGGAAATTATGTTGTCTAAACTACTCACACCTGAAATTTTCTGTTTATAACTGGCAACATCTCTCCCTTTTATTGTTCTATGAGGCATCTGTTATGAGACAAAAATTATCTTTATTTACTCTCCCAATGGCTCATATATCCTTGGAAAATTCCTGCCAAAGACAGATGAAGGAGCATAAAAGCCAGTGCAGCTGCTGGCAGCTGCTGTGCACAAAGCAACCAAGCCTATGCGGGAGCACTGTCAGAATGTGGCTCAAAATAAGCAATCTGTGTGTCCCGAGGACAGAGGCATCCCTGCCTATTTCAGTAATTCCCAGGCTTATACCTGTGAAGGAGCTGTGTATTCATATCATAGTCCACACTCTCAAATCAAGGCTTTCTCCTCTGTTGGACAGGCTGCCCTCACTTGGCCTGTAAGTAAAAGCAGGAGGGGAAATATTGAACACTAAACTACTACAAAAAAGCCACAATATCTTAAACAGTCTGTTCTCCATATTACACAGGCAGACAGTAACATGCTCAAAGCCAGTGTCAGCAAAGGCATAATTTACTTTTTCTTCTTGCTGAGGGTTTAAAACTGCAATTACAATCTCACATTATATAGGAAGGTTTATTCCTTTATGATGGAATATCTCTGAATCTGGAAGTTCACTTCGAGAAAATACACAAATCTCAAATCCCTGTCCTTCCATCTGCAGAATATTCAATGACAAGTGGGAATAGTAAACATGTCATTCTTGAGAATGTCTTTCCTGTGACATTCATATTTTCATAATAGAAACCCAAATCTTAGAAAAGCTTTTCATGAAAATAAGTGTTACCTACAAGGTTAAAATACTTGTCTTGTTGTTGTTGTTGTTGTGGTAGTGGTGGGGTTTTTTTGTTTGTTTGTTTTTTTGTTTTGTTTTTTTGGGGGGGTTTTTGGGTTTTTTTGTTTGGTTGGTTGGTTTGGTTTGGTTTGTTTATAAAAAATACCTGGATGACATTATGGCAATTTGCAATAGCTCTAGCACACTTAATCACCTAGTGCATTTATGTGACTCTTGCTAATACATTTCCAAATTTTCATTTCTTTTTTTTTCTTTTTTGAAAAATTATGGCTGGATTATATATTGCTGAGACAGGGCACTCAGGATTTTGGTTCTGTAAGTTAAGAATTTCCTATAGTAAATGACAATGATTATCACACTCCCTCAGAGTTAAACATTATTACTTTCACCTTATATATTAAAACTGCAACATCTTCAATGAAGAAATTGTCCCTCAGCTTTGAGGAAAACAAGACCTTGACTTTCCAGGGCCATCAGAATCATCCTGTAATACAATTGCTCAATTATGAAAGTTAGTGTGGGCAATACCATTCAGGAAAGATGCTCCAATGGATTAATAATTGGCTGATACTAAATTTCTGATGTGAATATCTGAAGCAAGTTTCAGTCCCTTGCCAAAAGGTTGCTCAGAAGTCCAGATTTAAAAAAAAAAAAAAAAAAAAAAAAAAAAAAAAAAAAAAAAAAAAAAAAAAAAAAAAAAAAAAAAAAAGCTTTAAAGCTTTATCTGCACTAGTAAATTAAGTCTTGATAGGAAATGTTCCAAGAATCATGATTACATGCATTTTCAGCCTGGTCAACCATCAGTCTCTCCATCAATCCCTTGGCACCATTATGGTATTTGAGACCCATTCTGGCTAAGTCAGGTCCTCTTTTGCCATTCTAGATGGCTTTGATGACTCAGGGATGATTCAGATTCCTGCATTTTTGCACCATTTGGGCTCAATGTCAGCAAGCACTCCCTAGCACCGTTTCACTTGGTATCAGAGACATCACCACAGGGGCCACAAATCTTCATATTCTCGCTTACAGTATTACAAACAAAAGAGTCATCTGTCACAGCTCTGGAATGTGATCATCATTTTGTTTAACTGATTTATATTTCAGTGCAAACTGTCTGGTGTCTTCAACTGCGTCTGTTCCTGTACATGGCCAGATTGCAAACAGCAGGGAAAAAACCCTATTATCCATAAGCAAGCATTTAATTTCTTGGCTGAAATTTCACACAGGAGAGAGATCTCTAGTTTGTATGCTAGTAAATGCATTTACAGCTGAGACACTGTCACAAAATGGACTGCCAGTTACGAGAATAACTTTGCACATGACTGAATAAGTCCAACCCACTTGCATTCAAATGACTTAAAATGAATGGTCCCAGTTCTGTTATTCTTCATTCTACACTTGTTTCGTGTATAGAGGTTTAGACCACCATAAATTCATATCAGTTGTTTTACTATCTAAACAGGTTTTTCAAGATTTTTTTCTCTTATCACAGATTTTTTTTTCAGAAAAAAAAAACAAAAAACACCACCAAAAAACCTGTTTCCTGATTACTCTAGCTATTAAACAAAAATTAACAAGAGTGGTAGATGAATTTCCAAAGCTGTATGATTTGGCTCATAGGACTCTGTCCTCTATCCAAACAATAATTTGGAAGTGGCTGATTAGAAGTCAGGAATATCTATTTGGATTTTCTCTGAAGTATCTTAGTAAGTGGGGGAGGCTAGAGGATTTTTCCTAGGCATACCAAGACAGTGAGGGTAGAGAGCCCAAGTGCCTCTGAGAGAAGTCCAAGAAAAAGTAAGTGTCAAGGTCTACTTCATGATTATTGTATTGGGTGAGTTTTATGGGGAATACTCTCTTTATGCCAGATTCCTTCCAGCACAACAAAGACGATTCTTACTCTTTTAGTGCTTCACACAGGCAAACTGGAATTTCTTTCCAACACTATCTGTAAAATACTTTTGAATACTAACTTGGGAAATCCCTCCAGGCAAAAGCTGAGCCTCCACACAGCACGTAAAGCTCCCAGTACTGCTGTCTCTGACCTACACTAACAGTACCTATAGAGCAAAGAAATTCAAAATATTATGTGATCTGACATTGAGAATAGAGCTCAGGTATTACTTACTTAAACTAACTCATGTATGATAAAAGAGTTTTATTTATTTTAAAAAAAAAATCAATCATAATTAGAAGTGTTAGGTCATTTTTGTGTGTTTGTCCTTAACTCTTTTCTGACAAAGTTTTCTTTTTCTAAGGATGTTTAACGTAGCATTAGTAGTACAAATAACACAATAATACAAGCTGTGACCTTTAGCCATTTATGCAATGTAGACAGAAAGAGTAAGGGAAAGTATCTCCTTCCTCTTGGATGGATTAGTAAATGAATGGCAAATGAAATCTCTTGCCAGTCACCAGATGGTGCAATTATCATCATTGCTACAAATTTTGTTTAACTGTATGTATGGTTCAATTTTAGGGAAAATGTTCATTGTTCATCAGGAAGAATTTTATCACAAAAGATGTTGCATTTTATAAGCAATTATTCTAATTGGAACAATTTCCTGAGTGCATGCATTATTGTGATAACAAAAAGAAAATACATAGTTTGATATCAGAGTTTCCGAGATGCAACATAAAAGAAGTGAAAAGAATTGATTTGTTCGAATTCAGAACATCTAGGTCTGACAATAATAGGATCATATATAACAAAAGCAGTGCTGTTTCACTGCAAAAGTATGTGCTAAAAACTAATTTTCATATAAGGCAAGTTCAAACATCTATTAAGCTTAATCACAAATAATACTTTCATAATACACACATGTAGAGCAGAAGATAATTTGTCCTTTTGTATCAGTCTTGTACATTGATGGGACAAGAAGCACAATCCAAACTACACTTATATTTGAGGCAGTGTTTCCTCATTATCAGGGGAATATGCATGCATGCATGCACACTCAAAATTATTTTGAAAGCACTTTCTTAGCCACAGAAATTACAGCTCTTACTGAAGTAACCAGAAAGAATCTATAAATATACAAGGCCAGAACTTCAACTCTAAATAAAATTATTTACAATTTATTTAGGAATGCATAGTTTGCTACTTCTGATTTATTAAATGAAAGATCCATAACTTACAGTGGTTCCAATATTCTCATCAAAGTACAAAGGTAAACTCTGAAGTGTTGCTGGGGCACTTTTGTGCTGACATGAGAAAAAAAAAAAAAAAAAAAAAAAAAAAAAAAAAAAAAAACAAAAAAAAAAAAACCCCACAAACAGAGAAAAAACCCAAACAAACAAACAAACAAAAAACAAACAAACAAACAAAAACAACCAGGAAAAACCTTTACTTTTTCTGGTCTTGAAATCTTGCTCTCACATCTTTGTGAAGGCCAACAGTCAGAGACTGCTCAAAAAAATGCATTTCTGTGGGTGAGAAAATTTCCAAATCTGTGATTGCACAAGTCAGCAGGAGGAAGAGAAACGAAAGACCTGTGATGCATTTAGGTCACTTGAGAAACTTGCCATTCTGGTCTACTCTAATTTCACAATTGTTTCACAGTCCTGAAGAGTGCAAAGAAGTCAATAGTTGGTAGGAACTAATTTCAAGTCAGTAAATACATTACCCTATTGTAATAGTAGAAAAATTATAAGTGGAAAAGAAATAAAAGGACAGATTTATTGCTTGTCTCAAACTTGATTAATTAAAAAAATTGCCGTACTGTTTTTCTCTTCAGAAATATTTGTCAATGATATGGTCAGAAGCTTAAATGAAATGCACTTCTTATACAGTTCAGTATACAATTTTCTAACTGCACACTCTTTCCCCAACAAAGAAAAAAACAAAGGAAAAAAAAAATCATTGATACTTACTGCCTGATATAGGTATTCAAAATAGTCCTGGGACATGACCCAAAATTGCAGCATGACATCATGAGTTATTTTGGACTGAAAAGTTCAAACTTAAAGTAAAAATAGCTATAGCCAGAGGTAAAAAAGCAACTAAAGAGAAAAAATAAATGTACTAGAATTAGAGGAGAGGGGAAGAAGACATACCAGTTTGATTTTGTTTTCCTTCTCCTTGCATTTTTTACAGCATCCTCTGTAGATAGCTGCCTTAAGTGTGTGCTTAAATTTCTGAATACATCAGACATATTCAGAATATATGAGAAAAGAAAACCATCTAAAAATCTTGAAGCTTCATCTGAGATCATGAATACTAATGAAATATAAATGTTGAATTGCACAATTAAAAGTAGTATAGTTTTCCAGTATTAATACAATTTTTTTAGCAATTCTGAACTTCCCTGAACATATCCATTTCAAGTAAACTGACGAAACCCCACTGATTGACCCTAAGTGTCTTATTTTATCATTGTTTTTCTTTAGAATTCTTTGTAAAAAATTATCACCATTTACTGCCTAATAATACTTGGATAGTACCTTTTGTCACTCAGGACACAGATTAGCTCTCTGGGTTTGTAGAGAGAGCAGGGAAATACAAGTTCCGACCCTGCAAACGCTTATGTACCTGACGTCTCCACACACTGCAAGGAAGCCCTGCTGACATCAGCTGAGCTGTTCTCAACATGCTGAGTTACATGTGGTTTCAAATATTTGCAGTCTCAGGAGCAATCAGGAGAGGAAATTGTTGGTACCTTATGTCTCTAAAACCCTAAATGAAACCTAAAATAATCACTTTCTGGTTTGGAAGTTATCTCCAGGGCATTGGATCCAATTTTGCTTGCAAGATCTGCTTTTAGTTGTCCATTTCATGTAAGAAATATTTTCATTTAAATCCCTCTTGAATAACAAGTGCAGTTAAGTGTTTTCCTCAGCCCATGCTGGGCCACCCTGACCTTCACAGTGCAGCAGGATGACAGAGTCAAAACCTCCAGAACCTGTACCTGCCTATCCATTTATGCTCAGGTGTGATCCCTTGCAGTGTGGATTGCTGTAACTTCACCTGAGATGTCTTGCTTAAGCAAGAGTGAAAGAGTACCTACTTTTCAGACTGTGATTTCTGTAGTGATGAGTGAAAATCTCCAGAAAAACTGTGAAACACACGGTCTCTTCTGTGTACTACTATCATCCTTTGTCCTATGAGCAGGAACTCAGGTCTCCGCTTCTGTAAAAAAATTACTTCAACATAGCAATCTATCTGTGGCAGATTTGACTTCAATTTTTCAAGATGAAGTGTGGAGCATTGTACTTCAAACCCTAAAAAGTAAGAATCTGTACTTTAAAGCTATCCTTTCAAATATAGAAGGTTTGAGATTGCAAATCATCTCTGTAAGTTAAAAAAAATACTTGTGAGACACCTTCTAGGTCACCAGATTCTGGACACACAAGCAGAGAGAAAATGTTTAGCAACAGATAAAGGCAGAGAGACAGCTTAAATAAAATGGTCATGCTTTGAGGTATTTGATACTTGTAGTTAATGTTTTAATATGCTGAGATTGTTTCTCTTCTTCAGTATTTACTTTGCACACATGTGAACTGGTGCCAAATTCTGTGATGAATTGATCAAGTGAGCCTGCACACTGAAGATTGTTTTTAAGTGGTTATTCCTTCTGTTACACAGTACAAGGAATGAGAAGGTTTTTTAATTAGCAGTCTAGTAAATTCCAGGTTTACATGCATTGCATGGGTCTCCATATCTCTTCTCCTGGATTTAATGTTTTAACTGAAAGTTTTTTAAGACTTGTTGCTACAGTAGCAGTAGGGCAATAATAATTTCATGTAAAAGCTTAGCGTGTTATGGTACTATGTCATGCAACAGAACAGTCTAACAAAAAATAACTGTTTTTTCTAATCCTAAAGTCTCTGAGCTTTCCACCTTCTGTTAAATTGTAAGTATCTCACAATATTTTGTGTAAACATATATGTGTTACTAACTTTGCACACAACACAGAGTCAGGCAGAATTAATTCATTCTTCCAGATTAACCCAAATACTTAGATTAGAGAACCTCCCATAATCTAAATGAATGTAAGAGGTCAGAAACCCAGCACGTCCATGTTGCAATGAAATGAGGAAGAAAAGCAGGAAAATCTTCTAAATCCTAAATCCTAATTCTAAAAATCTGCCTGTGGCAGAGACCAAACTCGATGAAGTCCTAGAGATGCATGTCAAAAGACAACTTTTCTGTTGTCCACAGGGGGATGATCCAGGAGTTGTAGAGAGCTGCTCAGCTGTGAAGCCAGAATGGAGAAAGATCAACCTGTTTTCTTTCTCTTTTTCCTCTGTGCAGTGAGGGTGAAAACAAAAGACGGTTTTGTTCTGAGGCATGGATTTGCTTTGACTCATCCCAAAGACTTAAATTCTGTGTTAGGATTTTCCTCATCCAACTATATTAATTTGTTCCTCGAATGAAAACAGTCTGAAGATGGATTTTTTTTTAATGTGCTCATGTTCTTGATTCAAAGAAAAATCCATCTCAAGGTGTTGGGCTCTTGTCACAAAAATCTTTTTATACAATGTCTTGGTAAAAAATATCTGTTTTCCCCAGTAGGTACCGCTGGTATTACCAAATATATTAAACTCATAAACACATACCAAAGAGATGACATTGTTGTTAATTGTGGATGCCAAGGCTCAACATCTCTAAGAAGAATTTCTGCAATTTTACAATTGCAGAAGGCCCCAAAAAATCTAGGCAAAAAATATTTCTTTATGTTTACAAAGTACGAATAGATTTGCAAACCAAAAACAACAGAAATTGCTGCATTACTGATGCAATTACCACTTATTTGAAGGGAAAAATGTAAGAAAACACTAGGAATTATGAAAAACAGATAACTATATCCTTTGAAAATCTAATTCTCAAGGCTGGCGGCAGTTTGTTCCAGCTGTTAGCTGAGGTTTTAAATAGAGTATTCATGTAAGCTTGCATGGAGAAATGAAGATTCTGACTCCTGTCCTTCATGTTTCATCTAGGAAAAGTGGGATCTGGATATGTTATTCAGGAATATAAGCTAGAGAAAAAGATTCTTGCTTTTCAGAACTTTCTGGTCTACAATGAAAGTGTTACCATGATGTTTAATTTCAATTGGATAAATATATTCTCATATTTACTGTGTTTGTGCTTTGGATAATAACACTAATGGAAGATATATGTTTTGGTGTAGAAGATATCAACAGAGAAAGAATAGACTAATAAGCTGTAGATAGTTTAGGCCATAAGGGACTTCTGAAAGATGCTAGAATTAAACTGGAATCTGTATCCCAAAACCTGGTCTGAATCCAAAGGAACGACTTTTCTTGACTTTTATAAATGCTAAAGGAGACTGGTTTTGAACAAATAATTATAATTTTTTCACAGCACTTGTTGTCTTTATTGCCTCTGCATTTAAAAAAAAAAAAAAAAAAAAAAAAAAAAAAAGAGAGAGAGAAGAGGGAAAAAAAACCCCCAAAACAAACAGCCAAAAGCTAGTTGAGATTCATAAACATAATGAAAAAAGTTCTGCAAATAATAATTTTAAAATGACTCAATGAAAGGTTTCTTTTCTACAGAGAAATAAAACCAAAAGAAAATAAAAACCTAAGAAAGCCTCTCGGGTAGACTTGGAAGACTTAATATTTTCCTTGTTTATTTATTTATTTATTTATTTTCAATAAGTTCAAACAACAGCTTCCAAACACATGTCTAAGCAGTCAGCATATCAGGTTCCAGAGTTATGGAAATATATAAGATTTACAACTTGGAGCTGGGATAATGTAACTGTTTATGCATATAATTGTAATTTAGATAGTGTCTTCAAGCAGTTCAGTATTTTTTACTCTCAAAGATGTTGCATCCAAGTGTAAGAAGACTCTGGTACCCCCAGACATCCCTGTTTATAATATTATCACTGTTTATAATATTATCACTATCCAGAAACGTCTTCCAAAATGCAGTCATCTTAGGCTCTTTTCTTGTCACAAAAGCTTCTGAAAAGCACAAAACCTCAATGAATCAGATTTATTAATCATATAATGTAATTTAGAGAATTCTCTCAGCTTCTGGGAATGCCAACAATTACATCATCTTTGATTATGAAATTAAACATTTCTATATAATTAGTCTATTATATAAACTCAGAGAAGATACACTATAAGCAATCATATTTGTAGAAGTAGTTTACAGGCATCCTTTGCAACAGTTTCTGCTTATCTTTTTTGACCACCAAAATGCCACAAATCTAGAAAAGACACTGGGATTATTTGAGGATTAATTCACATTTTGTTTTTTGTCCATTACACATTCTTAAAAACACTGAATCAAAGTTTGCATTATATGTAGAAAGTCCCATTACATGCAATGAAATTGTGAGCTGTATGCATCCTGAAGCATTTTTCTCTTTAAAGTCCTGGAAAATGCACAATTCTTACATAAGTAACTGTTCATACTCATAATTGCAGGAATTCTGGGGCAAAATTCTCTAATGTTACACATCATCATCCTATACTGGTGTTAGTGTAATCTGCAACCCAAAATTCTTCAGGCAGGCATTTTCCAATTTTAAGTTTCCTTGTTTAATTAGTAGACACTGAACATTTCAGTTTCTTAAAAAATAAGAAAAACAACCCCAAACCCATTAATGGAAAAAACAAACCCAAGTGTATTAATTATGCTAAAATTCTCAAATATCAAAAGACAAATGTTGTATCTTATCTGTGAATATTATATTATTAGTCTCATTTTTCCAAAAATTAATTTCAGTGAGGATCTCAGAGTCAGAATTTGCAGCTAGAATTATTATAGCAATACTACATCATACCATAGGAAAAAATACTTATTACCAGTCCTGATCTGTTCTGCCAAAAATCCTGTCCAGTCATAAAAATTTCTGAAGTGGAATGGTCTCTTTTTCTCTCTATGACATTATTATTGTTAGTCTGGACTATAAATTGATTAAAATTTTTAAGTTTAATCTTAGTAATGACATGAGAAGCCAATGTAGATAAGTAGTCCTTATATTTGATCAATACAAGACCATTTTTATCTGACTTATCCAAACTGCTATATATCTAATAAACATAAAAGGTATCTCAAATTGGAGGGTCAGAAGTGGGGATGTCCAACATTAGTCTCCACGTGTCCACAAATAAAGATAAGGGTTTTTATAATTCTAAGAAGTAATTTGTTGTGCGTGTCGCTCAAGACTGATTGGAATCACATAGAAAAAATACCTGTAATTACTTCAAATTACCTGAACAAAGAAGAAAATGTATCCCATGGCTAAATGAGAAATCCTAGTATATATTCTGCAATAATTTTTCCCCCACTCTGTGACCCCACTACAATAGGCTCCAAAGAATTTCCATGCATGTCTTTTTCTGTTACACCAAAGCAAAAAATTATATAATTTCCTATTTCTTGCTTTTCCCATTTCATGCCTGACCCATGCAAAAGATGAAAACATCTTAAACAAGATAAAATATAACCAAATGGTGTATATTCTTCTGCAACTAAACTACTCAGCCATCCAGCAGGCAAATTTCTGTCCAGGAATGCTCCAGACATATACAAAGTCTAATGCACAAGGTAAAGAGGCAAAGATGAGTACGTGGCTCTTGCAATAAATTTTGTAAATTTTGGAGGGGTTTATGCTTTCCTGAGTTGGTCAAAACACTTTGTGTGCTCCTCCATCTCCCTCAAAGAGGAAGAAAAATAAAGGATATCCAAATTTACCACACAATAGCTATATTAAAATTTTGTTTGAAGATGAGAGGTGTCATAGCATTTGCACTTTAAGCTGGAAAAATCTTTGAACTCATTCTCTGCAACTGGCAGGTCTTCAACTTTATAATCACCTGAAACATAGAAATGATCTGTCAACAAAAGGCATCTGAAAGGTTGGAGAGTGCTCTGAGCTATAATCCCAGAAAGGTGAGAGGCCAGATGTTCTCTTCACTGATATTAACAGAAGAAATGTGTCAGGCACCCAAGGCCAGAGGGCACCAAGGCAGATGTCACCCCACACAGCTGGGAGAAGTGTGTGGAGCTCACTCTGAAAAGCAGGTGGGAGAAGATGTTATCTAAATGTGAAGCCCTGCACCTCTTGCAGCTGCTCCAAGCGCAGGGATCAAAACATGTTGTGCATGGTTGACTTTTTCTGACCCCCATTCATTGTGGAGCAGATCACAAATGCTCTTCACATTTAAGCAGGAAAAAGAAGAGGCACTTTATTAAGATTTTACACCAAACACTTAAAAAAAAAGTATGCAGATGTATGTAAATATATATATATAGATAGATAGATATATTTATTTATAAATAAAGAGAGCTATGCAAAAATAAATTATTGAAGGAGTGTGTGGCAAATGATGTGCAAATAAAACTGGGTTGATAAATTAAATATGTCTGTGAACTTCACTAAATTGACCTATTTTTCAGCCTGTATTCTAGTACATTTTCTGTGAGACACAAAATATGGACTTCAATTAAATGTTGTTAAATTACTATTATTCTTCCTATTATACTTTTACCATCCTATTATACTTTTACCATTGACAAAAGTGCTTTAATTAGCAATTTTAATTGTTTCATTCAGTTGTACTTTAAGGATTCAGTCCTGCTTTATAGAGTTTCTTCTTAGAAAAAAAGAAAAAATCTCATAAAAAAGAAATTTTATTGGAATTATTTCTTCTCTGTTTCAGATACCTTATTAAAATAATAAAAAAAACTGGCTATTTGTGCTGAAGTGACTGTATCATGCAAATAAAGAACTGTCATAGTTTCATAGAATATTTTCTCTAAAGAATGTAAAGAAGAATCTAAAAAATATAAATAATCTTCATGTCTGCCCTTTCCTAAAAAAATACACAGTTATACAGAGCACAACATAGCATCTAGAAAACAGAGTGGGACCATCAGAATATAGTGTTTAGTTATTACCCTGAAGAGTAAAAAAATTGTGATGAAAGGACATGTCAGAATGATAGCACTTTTCTAAGCAAATTGTTTATTTTAAAGAGGAACTAAATTTCTTCATCTTTGGAAAACTTCTGAGATCCAAAGTGTACAGTGTAGGTATAAATTTAGTTAAAGTACAATTGAGCCATTGCATAGCATTAAGCCATAAAAAATATTTTTGTGGAAATAATCTGCATTTTCCCACGTGATAATCCTAAACATATTTGCTTGGGTTTGGGAATTTTTTTTGTTTTTAAAAACTCAACCCCAGAAAACCATGAAGAAACATATATAATTAAACACTGTTCTTGCTATGCTAGTGGCATAGCTACTGTGAGCAAGAAATACTATATAGAGAGATCTGCATATAATGCATCTGTCCAGTTCAGGACTCCTCGATACAAGAGAGATATGAAGCAAGTCTAGACAGAGCTATGATGATAATTAGGGGCCTGGAGCACCGCACTTATGAGGAAAGTGTGAAGGCACCAACCCTGTTTAACCTGGAGAAGAGACAACTGAGAGGCAGCCTCATTACATAAGTAACTGAAAGGAGGATGTTGAGGGGAAGGATCAGGCTTTTCTCAGTGATGTTAAGCAATAAGACAAGAGGCAATGGGTAGAAACTGATGCACAGAAAATTCCACCTGAGTGTGAGGAACAACTGTTTTACAGTGTTGGTGACTGAGCACCAGAACAATTTGCCCAGAGAGGTTGTGAAGTCTCCCTCACTGAAGATGTTCAAGAACCATCTGGACATAATCTTGAGTCATGTTCTCCAAAAGAGTCTTCTTGAGCAGGATGGTTGGACTAAATGGCCTCCAGCAGTCTCATGTAACCTTTACCATTCTTTAATTCTGTGATTTTAAACACTTGATAGTGTGAGCTAGTATGCTGGTTCTTTGTGCTGGATTACCTCAGTTTTGCAGGCAAATATGTTTTTACTGTGTGTTACTGCTCCTATGTAGGTTGATTTCTTATCATCAGACTCGGCTTTCTGGAAAGGAAAGCTGCCTCTTTAGTTCTTCGCACCTAATTCTTCACACCTAACAGTAAAAAAGTAAGAATACTTGTGTTTTCAGATTTCTTGATTTGGAAAGAGAAATTCCTCAATTTGTTTCAGGAAATAACTCAATATTTAAATAAAGCTAGGATGTTCCACTTCACTCACAAGTGGACTCATAAATCTTTTATGAATGATATAATTCATAATGTGATAAAAGCTGTATATTGTACCAAAAATTGATCCCTCTTACAGTTTGTTGTTAAACAAAGCCTTTAGAAAAACCTTAAGAAAATAATACTTTATAATTTTATGTTGTGTTTGTGAAGTTATATATAACATACATATTTTATACTGTAATGTGTTGCCCCTGGCTAGATGCCTACTAAAGCCTCTCTCTCAGTGCCCTCCCCAGCTGCAGAGGGGAAAGGAAATACAAGAAATGTTTCATGAGTTGAGATTAGGATGGTGAAAGATCACCCCCCAAATATCACCACAGGGGAAACAGAAAATTAGAGATATTAATTTAATTTATTCCTGACAAAATCAGAGCAAGATAATGCAAAGTATAAACAGACCTTAAATACAGACTCCTTCCATGTCTCCCTCCTACCCAGCTCCACCTCCTCCCTGAGCAGTGCAGGGAGAGAGGGAATGGGGGGTTATGGTCAATTCTTCACATGTTATTTCTCCTGCTTTTTATGGAGAGGACTCTTTCCCCTGCTCCAGTATGGGGTCACTCCCACAAGAGACGATTCTCCATGACTTTGTCTAATGTGAGTTCATTTAAGGAGCTACAGTTCTCTGCAAACCATTGCAGAGATCCACCACAGTGGATCATTCTTCCATAGGGTGCTGTCGCAGAATTCCCAGATTTAACTAGATGGAAAAGTACATTGTGATCATTTAGTCCGGTTTATGACTTAACATGGTTTAGCAAGGAAGTCATTCTTCTGAGGAAGTTATAGCAAAACCAATCACTGACTAGGCAAAAAATCGATAGCTAATATAGCCATTAGAAAGGTTTGCCTCTGCAAATGCACAGGGTAAAAAATCCAAGAAATTGCAGGAGGAGTCCCTTTTCCTTCCTGCCTTGGAACAGGTAACAGGGCCGGTCCCGCCCCACTGCGTGGCTCCCCAGGGCCTGGCGGGCTGGCCTGGCCTGGTTGGCGCTCCAGGCCCCACAGCGGCCAACACGGGGGAAGGGGAGGCCGCAGCTACTAACATCTAGCCAACTTTAAGGCCTACACTGCTGCGGGCTGGGCTGAGGGAGATATCCCCTGGGCCCCTAGGAGCAGCCTCAAGCCTGGGCTGGGCTGGGTCCACCCCAGATGAGACTGAAGGGTGGAAAGGAGGCATTCATCAGCCTACCTAATTACTGAGATCCTGGCTGCCATTCCTGAGCACATGCCTCACCATCGGCAGGGCTTTGAAATCCAACAGCCGTGCAACCAGAGCAGCTGCCGTCGGGCAGAGATCGCATGACTGTCTAAAGGCCCGGGCGAGATGGTTACTCTTTCCTTAACAGATGGGACTTACAAAGCACTAATCCATTCTCTGAGTGAGAACAGTGATTAAGACGTAAGCAGACACAGCATGAATCTGAAGTCAGTGAACAGAAAGTAAAGTCCTAGGCTGGAGGAATATTGAGGTGTTGCCTAGTTTGGGCTGGACTTCTCTTGTGAGGCCATGGAGAATGGACTAAAATATCCCTATAACTGATAGAATGCATTTTAAAGGGATGCAAAGTTCTAGTCATAGCCATGGACTGATACAGCTGTGATCCAATGGAGAATTTTGAACAGAGGAAAATAGAGAAAAAGAGACTCCCTCTGTCCCAGGATGAAAAGAAAAGAAGAGCTCTGTTTCTTGAGACGAAGATGATTTTGGAGATAGATGAAGAGAATCTTTGTTTTATACTAGAAAGTCATCCTTAAACTGTACCCTAAATAAGCTGAGGTGGTCATGAGCACAGCTGGGGAAGGCTGCAAAATGGAGGGACTTCACAGTTTGCAGAGTTTCTGGGCAGATTTGTGACATGGGAGCCACCAGAGAACTGTTTTCTTGTAGCCATGTCTCTGTGGGAGTTCTAAGAGAGGCTCTTCTCCCTAAGAACTGATGAAAGACTGTTTTAAAGTGGTGAAACTGACTGAAAAATCCCTGAGTTTGTCTCTTTATCTTGTCAGTGGGAAAGTGAGCAGTTGTGGGGGGAGAAGAAGTATTTTGAAGGTTTCTTTTTGGTTCTCATTCTCTTATTTTTGTGTTTGCTAATAAACCTATATTTATAACTTATAAGTTTGAGCCTGCTTTGCTTTTCTCTTAATCCTTCCTCACAGTAGGAAAACAGTAAATTATTCTGGTAGACATTCAAACCACTACACTAAATTTAGAAAATAAAAATTGGTGAACATGAAACCACTACACCTAACAATCCTTCAAGGATAGCATGCTTCAATGTAAGTCCCCCACAGTGTCACAAGTCCTACCAGGACACCTGCTCCAGCATGATCTCCTCTCTCCATGGGTCTACAGGTCCCTACCAGGAACTTGTTCTAGCACAGGTCTCCCATGGAGTCACAGCCTCCTCCCAGGCATCCACCTGCTCCAGCGTAGTACTCCTGCATGGGCTGCAGGTGGATTTCTGCATCCCTTTGGATCCCCATGGGCTGCAGGGCCACAACTTCTTCACCATGGGCTGCATCAGGAACTGCAAGGGAATCGTACCTCCAATGGAGGAGGTCTAGAGCACCTCCTGCCCCTCCTTCTCCACTGGTCTTAGTGTCCAAAAATTTGGTCCTCTTGCCCTGCTCTTTTCTAGCTGCAATTACAACTGCACAATAGCTGTCCTTTTTCTTCTTAAATCTGTTTTCACAGATTTGTTACTGCCATTTCTAATTGACCCAGCTTTGGCCAGGAGCACATCTGTCTTCGAGCTCCCGGGGACTGACTCTGCCAGACATGGGAAAAGTTTTCAGCAGCTTCTCACAGAAGCCACCTCTGTTTGCTTTTGACTACAGCAGGAGAGTTAGGATGGAAGTTATGTATGAAGTTCTGAGAATAAATAAAACTTAAGCTGTATCCATTAATTTCTTCCTTGATTTATGCATCAAATACAGTTTATGTACATCCTAAGTACTTACCTCATCAGTGGGGAATTTAATACCAAACTCATGTAATTCAAAATATTTAGTGCTTATTTTCCATCCTGACATAAAAACTCAGTCTCTACTACAATGTTTTGGCAACAAGGATCTCAGTGAATGCGACATAGAGAGGCTTATTGTATCACAGACAGCTACTACATAGTAGACTCTTGAAAAATAAGCCTTTTTGAACATTTTCTATAATTCTATGAAGAGCAACTAAGTACCTGAGTGTAACAGTTGTCTAGTGCTTGCACATAGAAATTATCTTGCTCAGAATTCAAGGAGCTGTCAAAGTTTCAGAGCTTAATCTCTCTAGAGGGCACTGAGGATTTCTTAGTCTTAGAATTTCTAAGTATAAAAATGCTCACTACTATGTGTAACATAGTTACACATAGTTCAGAAACAATACAACCAAAGCAGAGACCCGTGACATCAAGAAACTGTGAATGCGTATCTTGTATATACACCTATAACTAATATTACTTTGCCTTGAAAATGAACATGAGTGTATTTAAATAGTGTAGCTACAAAAAATATTTTGTATCACTATGACAGTATAGTCAGACACCATGCATAAGCATTTCACATAAACTTGCATGCAATGGAGTCACCAAAGGGGCAAATGAATATTAGTGTAATTGCACTTAAAATGCAACCAAAGGAAGAAGTTACCAGGTGGGAGTTCAGATATGCAGAGGTGATTGCAAACAGATGGAACATCCTGCTGACTGCACCAGAAGAGTGACTGCCAAGTCCAAAGATAACAAAGTAAGTATTAGCCAAGGATCCCCTCTTGCTGCAGGAGGCAACGGCATGAACCCATCATAGCAGGATGATAGAGAAAGCAAGGGCAGGTGTGCTTTGGCTCCGACTCTACTCAGCAGCTCTGTCTAAGACAGTAATAAACTGCTTTGTGAATTAATCAATTTTAAAGCTTAAAATTGGACTGATTTGTAAGTCTCCTAAACACATCATCCTCTGATCTTCTGATATGTTGTGAACAAACATCTCAGTATTCGTATTGGTTTATACATATACACGTAAATTATACTCACGCATTCATTCAGTAGAAACACTAGCACAATGGTGATTATTTCTGTGTTTCTATGAATTAATCATATAATCCATGTATGGAAATCTCTATGGATATGTTAGTCCTTATAATACAGAGCCAAAATATCTTGAGGGGCATAATTGAGATTGAAGAAATAATTTATTAAACATATCCATAATCCCTTTTTTTAAAAAAAGTTTATATAAAGATGAATTGTTATGACAATCACCAGTCTCAGGGTGTCACAACACTAGACTTTCAGCCTTAAAAGTAGTTTAAAATAACAAATACTGCAGTTTCTCAAGAATGTCACAAGATAATAAAAGTCAATTTTCTATTACAGCTTCCTTTCCAAGATTCATTTATCTAAAAAAATAAGAAATAAAAAATAATATCCCATTGGAGGCAAATCTGGCCTCTTTGAAATAAGGGATCAAATTTTCATCAGTTTTTTACTCTGTCTTCGAATTTAAAAAAAATAAATAAATAAAAAAAATGTGGAACAAAAAGACAATGCATCTAGAGGAGAATAAAAAAGTAGGTTTATTCTTGAACAGATCTTGTGGAGAATAAAAAAGTAGGTATATTTTTGGAAGTATAAACAATATTTTATTAGAGAAGGTTTTAATGGGAAACAAGTTGAAGAAACAGCAAGCTTTAAAATATTATTCATATTTTCCAAGAAAAAAAATTGTTATAGCATGTAAATTATTTCTTTTCATTTGATGTCACACAATTATTTTCATATGTGTCAAACTATGAAAAATTCGAAGAAGTGAAATATTTTTCCTTCTTTCCTCCACATTTACATTTTTACTTCCACCAGTTTCAATACAGAATACTATTTTTTCCATTATTTTTTGCCAGCTGGTAGAAACATTAACATTGTTAAAGATAGTCGTACAGAAAAAAATGAATATTTAAAAAAATTAAATTAGGAGTTAAAACTTCAAGGATCAATGCCAGAAGTTTTACATTCAGCTGAATTGATAAAAGGAAGGCAATGCTTTTAGTGTTGAGAATGCCTAATCATTAAGATCAATACACAATGAAATGTCGTGGGCTTTTTAATTATAGAATTCTTCAAATCAAATTCATTTCTGCACATGACCCAGTTGACAAATATCCACATATGTCTTTGTGCAAGTTGCACAGAGGATTGGATTTTATGATCTGATATTGCATGTGATTAAACTCTTCAGGCATCTTCAGAGATTTAATGTCCATGCAGGATTGGGGGTTTTATTTCCTGAAGAGGAGAAAGGAGAAGGCTGTGCATAGCTTTGCTTTACGTAACTGTGTCCTTTCCACTGCGTGGCTTTGTTCTTGACACCTGTGGATGTCAAGAAGCAGCAGTTTGGCTCTACCAGCCATCTCAAATTCAGTGAAGTGACCAACACAAGACATGAACCGAGACTTAAAGTCAGAAACTCATCTTTGGTTGCTGGAACTTGGCCAAAGCATTTCCCTTTGGAAATCACTTCTTGTAAAGAAATCAACTCAGTGGAGCAGTGTGCTTATGGAAAAATGCTACCCAGGGCTCTAGAGGCTTCCTCCCAGTTTATCTGAAACCTGCAAGAGACGCATGCTGTCCCAAGAGCCAGATGTAACTTCCACCCACTTAACAACTTACAGCTCTGACATTTCCCCGCCTGTCAGCTGCCCCTTCCAAAGAAAACATGAAAAGGGAGATTTCCCTATATTACAGCTTTAGGGAAGAACTTCTTTCCCAGCACTTCCCCAAATGTCTGAGTGGACCGCACAATTAGAAAATGTATTTTGAGCATTATTCAGATGTGACTTGGTCAGATAATGGAACTTGTCTTGTTACAGGGGAATCTAATATTTTTATCTTTTATTATCTCAAATATTTAAATATTTCCTTCCTTCTAAAAGAGATGAAAAGATTTTAAAAAATTAAAAATCAGTAGAAAAGTTTCCAGGCAATTTGCATCTTAGCTTCTACCGTTAAATACCTTCTTATTCTGAGGAAAAGCACACTGGAGAGAAACCTTAAAACTACAGAATACCTGATATCCTTCAGCTCTTGAGAAAAAGTAGTACATATGAATGATAAGCCTCAGTAAAAAAGTAAAAAAAAATAAAAAGAAAAAATGAGTGGAATTATTGGAAAGATTTTTTTTTTTTTTTTCCAGGTAGTCAGTTAAATGCTGAATAATGCTGGAAAACTGTCTGTTAAAGCAGAATAGGATTACAATTGTGACTTCTTACACCAAGTATTTGTAAACAGAGTTTTTATAGACTAGGATGTGCTCTGACATCCATCTCACAGTACTTGAATTTGCAAAAAGATAATATTAGGTTATGGTACATTTTGGGGACTGTGAGCATGCAGATAGTTCTATTAAGAATCCACAGAGAGCATGAGGTTTTGATTTTGCTTGCAAATATAAGTCATCCATTATAAAATTTCCAGAGAAGAGACATAAATATATTTAATATAACATATCATAACATAACATAACATAATATAATATAATAAATATAATATAATATAATATAATATAATATAATATAATATAATATAATATAATATAATATAATATAATATAATATAATATAATATAATATAATATAATATATTGATATACTATGATATGATATATGATATGATATGATTATTTTGCTCAATTAACATAGAAATAGTTTTGTCAAATAGGAAGTCAAAATAGATACACTAACATAAAATTTCCTCTTTTAATATTTTTAAATATTAAAAAAAATACTATTTTAGAAGTAAGAATGAGATTGAAAATTCAGAAAATAGTTCATTAAATGGTGTGTGAATTTTTTTTATGAATTATGAATATAAACTTCTCTCCCCACAGGAAAAAAAAAAAAAACCAACATAAAACCACAAAACCTAAACAAACAAAAACCACTGGAGAAACATAAAAAGAAGCTTTTGAGAGAGAACTTGGCTTCAAGATAATAATTTTGATGTTATCATTTTCATTTTAGTGCTGAAGTTGATATAGTTCTAAAGAGTTGCAAGTATCTATGTGTTTGTACCTTATGAAAAATGAGCTGTCACCTGGAGAGAGAAAGAACCCAGAATAATTTAGGATATGCTTAAGTAAAGTTTAATTCAATATTTAAATTATTTCCACATGATCTTCCCATAACCTTATTGAAAGCATAAAAGGAATTTTCAAACATTATGATATTTTGATTTAAGTTTTATTTACTTATTTCCAGAACGACACTTTGTTTTTTTTAATATCAAAACTGGTTATGAAGTAAGGTAGGTGTATATGTAAATCTAAATTCCCAGCAAGATAGTATAGGGCAGAAAAATCTTTGAATACTTAGTAGAATTAGCAGCAATACCAGCAAATAAGTAGTATATGTCCTTCCATGTAATGACTCTGCTTTTTCCCTTGAAGAGGGAAGCGTGGAGATAACTCCTACGAATTGCATCAAGCCAGTAAAGAGGAAGGTGGGTTTGATTTTATTTCCTGGAATGCCATGCTGACATGTTGATAAGGGTGCTGTTGATGTCATATTGCAGTGATTATGAAGTAACTTCTAAATGAAAGGACCAAAAAGATCAATGATTCCCCACTTTTTTTTTTTTTTTTTTTTTTTTTTTTTTTTTTTTTTTTTTTTTTTTTTTTTATGTCCTTTGTAGTACACATGCATATTACTTTTTTCATCCTTTCTGGAGGAAAATAGAAAAATTGGCAGAATCTTCTGCTAAAATCTTAACATTTTCAAAAAACATATTCTATTATCATTTTTTGTTTTCAACAAAACATTACAAACAGAAACTTTTCTTCAGAACCTAGGGGTTGTGCAGAAAAATATCAGGTGCTGATTTTAATCCAAGTCTGTGAGTCTTGATTGAGTATAACAGATTTCTTTCAGACTTGACAGTTTTCATAATTGGTTCTGCTACTAATTTTTCAGTGAAAATATCTCTGCAGTTCTCCAATGCAATTTTTCACCAAAATTTACTTGATTATGAGGACTGTAATAGTAACATTGGGACAATACTGACAAGAAGACTGAGACTGTCATTTTCCAAATTGAAAGTATAAAATTATCAACTCTAGTTGATACGGGAAGTTACCCCATATTGTTAATTGTCTGATTTTTAGTGTTAGTGAGAATGCATGCCTTTTCTGTCTGATCTGCTTATCTTTTCATATCATAACATTCTGATGTAAAAAGTCCCAACAAAATAACCAAAATCAACATACCTCCTCAACCAAGACCAAAAATTAAAATTAACAAGTGTTTTACAAACTCGAGGTTGTAGACAACAGTATCACATAATGAGACACCACTTTTATTTGTATTTTGATAGGTGTTTTACAATTTCTCAGCTAGAACTGTGGTGAAGCATATGTGTTGCAAACCTGGGAATGTTGCAACCCATGCCATGCTTGTAATATACTCTATTTGTATTGTGTATTGTAATACACCCTGGCTTTGCCACATAATGATGAAGTCTGACTGTTTGATCACATTTAAATATTGTAACAGCTCTCCTAGAAGTGGGTTCCTTGTTATCACACTATCAAGTTGTTAATGCAAACTGTCATGAAACTGTATAATCAGTTATGATGCAGCATAGAGAGCAGTCTGTCTTCTGTCTATTCCCTCCAAATTATGTGTACAGGCAGTTCAGAAAGAGCAGAAGCTGCTCTGGCAATTTATGGCATTGGGACAGCCCAACTTGACATTCAGAGTATGGGGACGGCAGAATGTGGTTTCAGAGTGCATGTACACATAGGACTGGAGAAGGGTATTTGTTAAGGTGAGCACAGTGACAACGCATTTGCCAGCTGAGAAATCAAGGCAACATGTATTTCATATAAAATAGACAGGTGAGGAGAAGGGGAAAACAATACTCTTAGTTCAAATGATGCCTCCCATTTATCAGGCTTTATCCTTTATATCAGACTTATAATGGAGCATCAGACTGTTAATGACTGCAAAAAATTAATATCAAGGCAAGGTTATAAGTTCTTCTGGGCCAGCAGAGTTTTGTGGTGATGTATGCAGAAGGAAATTGGTCTTACAAGCGTTTTTACTGAACACCAATGAACATGGCAGTTTTAGATGCCTCATAGGAGAAACCAAACAGCTATCACTAACTTCATGTTGCCCAGGATGTAATTGTTTTTGTGACTTTAACATGACTGAAATGCTCTGAAATGCCTCTAGTAACTAATACTACCTTTAGTTTCTTACTGAAGACAGACATATAGTTAACTGGAGACATACAGTAAACTCATTTATGTTCAAAAGATTGAATAAGGCAGAAAAATATATTTTCATGTGCTCTTAATATATCTACTTAGGATGATGCATTGTTTCATTCTTCTTAAGTAGAATTTAACAGTGTTTTTTCAAGGACTTTGTCACTTGGGCACAATGTACAGTACTATTATTAACCAAAACGTAACTTGAAGTATACATAATTGGGAGCTATGAAATACAACTTTCTTTAAAATAACTTTTGCATTAATTGTTCAACTTGTTATCTGGTCTTTTCAACATCACCGGAGACCCACATGGTTGTATAATTTAGCACATAAGGGACTGCTAAACGTCGCTGCTCAAAGTAAGTATAATTAGACAAGATTGCTCAGTGCTGTGTCCACGTCAAACTGCAGAGACACCACAGCTTCTCTGGTGATCCACTCATGTACTTGACCACTCTTCTGCTGAAAAAAATAGAAAATAAAAAAATCCAAATTAGATCACCTCACAATTTCTTAAATTCCAACTTATGAATATTGACACTTGTTCTATTGTTCTGTATGACCGAAAAGGGTTTGGTTTAATTTCCTCTGTACCTTATCTACATGTGTATTACTGTACACACCACAAGTAATGATGTCTCCCTTGCCCCTCATCTTCCCCAAGCTGAACCAGTCCAATACCCTCCATGTCTCCCAAGTGTCCTGAAGATTCCATTGGAATCCTCCACTGAACTCACTCCAGTGTGTCAGGGTCTATCCTGTGCAAGGAGCTCAAGGCTGGACTAACAGGGCGGTCTTACCAATGCCTAACAATGGGTTGGGATCCTTCTTCTTGGTGGTGCAGCCCCAAGTTCAGAGGCTGTCTAACTCCCTGGCTTCACTGCTGTGTCCTGATAAATTGCTGGCCCTAGGTTCCCCAGGCTTTTTCTGCAGAACTCAACTATCAGGATCAGCTTGTCCTGTTTCAGGGGTGAGCTCAGCTGTCTTCAGTGCCTTTGGCTCTAAGACAATGCTTCCTCTAAGGAAAAAAGTATTTGAACAGGTCAAAAGACTGCCCATCTCAAAATCAGGGTGGTTGCCTTTGTGAAATTGTGTTGTTTGGTTCAGTCAATTCTCTCAGGCTATATTGCTCCACAGCCTTACAGTTACCACAGTCAAGGCTGCCTTCAGTCTTCATACATTCAACAGCCTTCCTTGGGAGTATCAGCTTCAACAGGACATCTTCCCTGGCTGATCTGTCCACCATCTGGGCCAAGAACTTGCCCTTGATTTGCTTGCATTTGTCTGCCCCTGTTATCATCAATGCAGTTCTGTCCCCTGACCCTTATCCTCAATCTTACCTTTCCCAGGTGGTAACTTCCATGCTTCTGAGCTACCCCTTTGCACAGATCACCCCTTCTCTGTCCTTGACAACTCTGCTATTCCTTCAAAACCTGTACCTCTGCACTGTATCTCTGCAAGTGTGAGAGTGCTTCCATCATGTCACCCTCATCCCTCTGAAGTCACAGCTCACTTACTCTGCATGCACTGCTGATGCCTGCCTCTCAATCCCGGAGTCTCCCCTACTTGTGTGTAAAAATTTGAGATGGGTCCTGGGTTGTGCAGAGTTCGCAGTTCATACGTGACAGCCCCTCTGATCATGCTGTCTCCTGGACACATTAACACCCTTGTGTTGTCACCTCTCTGTGGGAACTCTCCTCTCATTTCCATCCCTCTTGAAAAGATCAGTAAGTAGTTTGATTGCAGATATAACCTTGCACAACATGGTCAGGCATACCTCATCTTTTTTTAGTACCATTTCAGTGAGAAAACTTTGCATATTAGTAAGATGGGAGACATAAATCACAACGCTGGCCATTTAAGCCATCTTCTCTGTCCTAAGAGAATGTTTGTGTTTCCATATACATATTTTTACCAAGAATGAATCTTTCCTGCAGATAACCAAATACCTTAAGTGCTGACGATAAAACCTACTTATGCCTGGATTGTTTTCAGAGCCTAAAATCCCTTTATAAATCTAATCCATGACATCCAGAGTTCCCTTTTCTGTAATCTTTCAGTTGAAAAACTGGCAGTAAGAGGACCTCCATGTCTTATAAAGCATTGTATTATATCATTCTCTGATAAGGTCACAATGGGAGAAAGATAATGAAAGGGAACCCAAGTTTAAATTTTGGAACCCATTTTGAATGCATTAATTCCAATAAATAACTTACTAAATTTAATCATTAATAAATAAATTGTTTTAAAATAAAATTAAACTTGATGGACTATTAATTGGAAAGGTTGCTCATTGATTAGTACTATGACTACATTTCCTAGATGTCATTAAGGAAAAAAAAAGAGGTCATACAGAAGTACCTGCCTATGCTAAGTTAATATTTAGGGAGAAGTTTCTGACTGTAGCTGCACTTTAAATATGTTACCGTCACTAATAAGAAAAACACACAGTTTATCCTAAAGATAGGAAATTTGCATCTTAAGAGTAGTTTTCTTAGATGCTCAGAATTTTCAAGTGAGATAAAATATCTTCCTCCATTACATGAAGGTTAAAAATAAAACAACCACTGCTAGCCTGTATGGACTCTAAAGCCTCTGGAATATTTAACATGAGGTTCTTGTTTACATGTCATATCTGTAGGAAAACAAAAGCTCAGCTCAATAAACCACTGTAAAATCTTACCTGTGAGGTTGTTACATTAAGTTACATACAATAAACAAGAAAGAGGTTGGTTTTTTTTTTTGTTTGGTTTTTTTTTTTTAATAACAGTAAAACTACATTTCAGTACCTCTTCAGATATAACTGAAATAAGAACAGATGAGGTTTAGTTGTGGTTTAACCCTGGACAACAACTAAGCACCCCTCTGTCTCAGTCATACTCAGTGACATGGGGAAGAGAATCAAAAGACTAAAAGTGAAAAAACTCATGAGTTGAGACAAGGACAGTTTAATAGGTAAAACAAACTTTACAGACTCAAGGAAAGCAAAACGTGGGCAGGCATCAGGTGTTCAGCCACCCCCAGGAAAACAAGACTCCATGCTTATCAGTGATTTGGGCAGACAAGCACCATCTCTCTGTCCCTCCCTTCCTTCTTGCTACAGCTTTCTATGTGGAGTGTGATGCCACTATGTGTGAAATCTCTTGGGTCAGTCGGGGTCAGCTGTTCCAGCCATGTCCCCTCCCAGCTCCCTGCACACCCTCAGTCTCCTCACTGGTGGGGTGGGTGAGTGAAATATACTCCCTCTAGCCACCCCCCGGCTCTCGCTAGCTCAGTTGTTCAGGGGTTTTAGGGAAATATATTTCAGAGAGAGAGAGAATAAAGATTTCAAAAGAGTGGCTCTCACCCCAGCTTCAGTCCAAGCTTTATTCTCGATGTGATGTTCCAGGAGAGAGAGGAGAGAGAGGAAATAGGAGGAGACGGGGGTATATCTAGTTTTGGGCCAAGGAAAGACATTGGCCCTGAGCCAATAGGGTCAGGGGTAGGTAGGATAGGGAAAAAGGGTTAAACTACATAGCACAGGCTTCAGGGGGACTCTGAGGGGAAAAACCATTTCTCAGAGGAACACAACAGGTGAGGAGCTGCAAAGGCTCTGTGTAAGCCCTACTCAGGAGAAACTAAAACATCCCTGGGTTATCAACCCTGTTTCCAGCACAAATTCAAAACACAACCCCATACTAGCTATTGTCACCTCAACAGAAATTAACACAGGAGAAACTAACTTAAAACTAGTATAGATACGCAAGAAAACAAAAGGGAAAGATGCTTCCTATGGTAAGAGTGCATTTCAAGATTACACACATTTTGGCTTCAGTAAATCTTGGGCACAAAGCTATGATTTATCAGAGATTTGTTTGCATTCTTTTGGCCATTTTGGGCCAATATAAAACCACTATGAGAAGTATGATGGAAGCACAGTTGAAACCTTCTGAATGTGGTTAAAATATACCTTAGAATAATTTTTTCTACCTCAAGCTAGATTAGGATTTGTTCCTCACCTTGTTGCACATATCTGTGCAACAAGATTTTATTGGAATGAAATGTCTGAATTGCATGCCGGATTCTTCAGCAGCAGCAAATATTTCAAGCTATTTGTTCTCTTGTTCTAGATTAACCACATAGCTGAAGTACAAGTCAAAGAGAAGTTTGGTAATTTCTGAGTTTAAAAAAATTAAATGAACATTTCATAACAACTGAAGTTCTAGAGAAAAGAGCATCACAGAACTTTTAGTTAAGAGTGGAATTTTTTCTTTGTACACTGACTCAGAGTAAGGAACACTGACAGAGAAACAACTGTTTTCGGCCAGTATATGTGTTTGGTTACTTACTTCTTGAATATCCCAGAAGGGAAAGAAACATTGTTTTTTGCCTCATCTAGTTCAAAGATCAACAATATAATTTCCTTTGGTAAATTTCTACCTGGAAAACAATGAAGGAGAATAGTGCCAGTGATCCAGGGGTATTTAGTTAAAACCATTAACTAAAGCCCTTTTAAGAGAGCCAGCTGAATGGATTACAAACACTATTTAGTACTCTTAAAAAAAAAAAAAACCCAAAAAAAAAAATCCTGTTTTTTCCAAACCAAAATCCTACTAAGAAATCTTTTGAAAAGATAGAACAACTATCTAAATTCTGTAGAAATAGATGTATTTAATTTCACTTTCTTTTAAAAATAATGTGTTGCTAGAAAAATCCAATGAACAAGATTGCTTAAGCTTGAGCTTTATTTTATCTAAAGCAAGAATTTCCACATATTTCAATGAAAACAAAACAACTTCTTCCTATTCTCTAACTATTTGTATATGAGAAGCACATTAACAGTTTATGGCTTCCTAAACATTGTTTCTGTAACCTCTTTTTTTCCTTATCAAGACCACATGTATTTCTTACAAACTCACTCCAGAAGGAAGAAATTGCTTTCTGCATCTGCCTAGAGATCTCATGTCTTTGAAAAATGTCAGAAATACAAAGCCCCCTCTATCTAGCTGAAGGAGACTGAGAAATACGGTGTCCCTAACAAATGTAGTTCTTTAATAAATAAAGTAAAATTATATTGCTGACAAGAGCATATTTATCACGTACTACCTAACATAATGGAGAACATAAATATACATACTAAATTCTTTTAATAATATTAAAGAATTAGAAAATAATTTTAAGTAATACCTGCTTATATGCAACATTTTAAACATCTGTTACTATCTCTGAGTATTTTTAATAAGCCTATGAAAGGTAAGAGATTTTTGTTTGTCTTTCCATAGTCTAAAATATAAAATAAATAGGGATTTAAAAAAATAATTATTAATTAATTTTTACACTATGTAGCTTAATGTGCTAAAAGCTATTTTATCTCAATTTATTACCTGTGCCCATTAATCCTCTAATTGCAAATATACTCTTACAGTAGTCTCATTGAAATACTGCTTGATTTAAATCTTCATTTTTTTACAAGTAGCTTATAAAAATACAACATGTGTGAATTTGTATTTACAAGATAAGCTCAGTAAGTAACAGTTATGCTAAGTTTTGAGTTTTGGTTTGGAATTACTTACATTGGCCTACAGCTATATTGTATATATTACTTTAATAACAGTACAAGCCCAATAGAAAACCCTTTATTCTTAATAGAACTTAATTTATGTAAAAAAAAAAAAAAAAAAAAAAAAATTTAAAAAAAAATTTAAAAAAAAAAAAAAAAAAAAAAATTCCTACCCCTCAGCATTACTACAGTTTTAGGCCTATGATGTGATTTGCCCTACTTCAGGACCAGGAATTATACTTGATGATTTTTTCAGGTCCCTTCCAACCCAGGATGTTCTATGATTCCATCTCTCTTTTAGCTTTACGTCTCTGTCCTCAAATGATTACGGAAAAATTTGGTAAGAGTGGTTATACTGTGGCAACTAGTAAACCATTTTGAACTCTACTTTTGCCAGCTTCATGTTTGTGTTTTGTTTTTGTGGTTAGTTGGTTGGATTCTTTTGTTTGTTGGTTTGTTTGTTTTGGGGGTCAGTGTTTAATTGTTTTTTTTAATTGATTTTACATATATTACCACATGTATGTGAATTGGTACATACACTGTAAATTCCCACTTTTTCAAGAATTTCAGTGATGCGCACAACCAATTTGTAAAGCTTGAAAACCCTGAAAATCTGCAAACACAGACAGCGGTCTTTTCCCTCAGTTCTCTTAATGACAATGTCCTAATCGGTCTCTCACAGGTGAGGCATATGACATTTGTGTCAGCATGTCTGTGTCTAGAGAATGCACACATGAAGCAGATTTCTAATAAGAAGTTAAACTTTATGTAAAAACGTTTTGTATTAACTGGGATAGTGTCTGTAGCTTTCTGAATTCCCTACTTTGGCTCTAGAGTGAATCATCCTTCTGAAACACATGTACTTTTCCTATTTAGAGTTTCTATCTGAACCATATTTACCCAAGGAAAAACTGTGACCTCAAAAAGTAGAGACAGAGACCAATTTCAAGAAACC
>JAKJHU010000552.1:44892-194244 GCA_022316685.1 Progne subis subis
TTTAAAGAAACCAATGGGAACCTCCTCGGTTCTTATCATTTGATGTCCTTACCCGAACTCTCCAGAAGCTGGGAGGAACAGCTGAATGACAGACAGGGTCCGTAGGAGGGTACTGGAAGGAATGACATGGAAAAGAGGAAGGGACAAGCTTTGGAATAAAACATTTTCCAGGAGGACAGGGGAGTACAGAACAAACCATGATAACACAAAGCCCAATATAACAATAAGCAACATAAAACACAATATGAAAACAAAAAACGTGAAGCAACACATAGAAAAGCTGAAAAATCTTTCTTTCAAACTTTAGAAATATTTAGAGTCATGAAGGATTAAGTGCCAAATTTGCCTATTTGAACTTACAAACTAAAAGGCTTCTCATCGTTTTAAAGTGATACACAGCTATGATGTGGGCTTGGATTTCATACTAACAGGAAGTCTGGATCAGCATTATGCTAAATTCAGGTATTCCCCAAGACCCTGCAGAAGGAGATAATCTTCAGAAATAATGTGACTACTAACTTCTTTCTTTAACCTATTCTATTTCTTCAGCTCTGAAATAATACTTAACAGACTCTCTTATCAACATATATATAGTAGAAGTCCTGGGAAGAAATTTAGACTAAAGCTAATAAGATCTCGAAAGAAGCTGGTTTTGCCACACCATCATCACAATGAAACATATTGCATAGGCAAGCTTTTTTGGCCTCATGAGTGTCCTCATCCCCCAGACACTGAAAGATGCTTTATGGTCTTGATAGAAATACAGATGACAGAATACCTAAATAATATTAGTTGAATGTAAGTTCTAGACAAAGATGAACAAATGTACATATATAATACACAATATATATAATGTGGAAACATAAATTCATCCAATTGCGTGAGAATGAGGAAGATTTCTCATTTACAATAAAGACAGAAATTTGTCTCAGTGATGTTGATGGCTATATGTTAAATGATTATATGGATTATATGATACGGACACATAAGGCAAAGTAAAAGAAATAAAGATCTGAGAAAGAAAAAGATCAACCTAGAATTTCAGTTGATTCATATGAAACAAGGATACACATCTTAAAATATTACAGTACTTCAGAAACACTGCTTGGAGGAGAAAATGTCGGCTCTCAAATTCAGTATGGCTTGTTAGGGGATCTGTAAGTGGAACAAAAAAGGTGCAAACAGTGAGAATGCTTTAAGCTTTGAGGCATAATTTTGCTTAAACATTATCACTTGTAGAGTATTTCTTTTCCAGTTTTCCTCCAAACATAAAACAGGCTTTGAACTTCTCTTCTCTTTAATTCTTTGAAATCAAAATATTTTTAAAAAATCCTAACAACTCTGAGAAGAAACAAATACTTCATTCAAATATTAAAAAGTTGTCACCATCAAAGGTTTTTGTTGGCAGACCAACTATTCATGCTCAGCAAGATTCTTGATGTCACCACTGATAATCACATGATGTGATTTTGTTTGGTTGACAGTAACGATGGACCCCCCCAAAATTTTAATAGCATTTTTTCCTCTTTTTTGTAATTCTATAGAAATTCTTCCTCTTTTTTGTAATTCTATAACTATAGAATCTTCATCCAGTTTCATGGAACCTTTTACACCAATTTGTATTCCACCTTTCTGTTTCAAAGGCTCTTTGATGTATGTGTCTGGTTCTGTCCCTGCACCGGGCAGGAGCTGACTTTTGGCTAGCTCTGGTCAGCACAGACACAGATGTTCCCAGTTCGGACAGACACGCAGGCTATCACCTGCTGGGTCGGCTTCTCAGCTGGACCAAATAGTATCTTGACAGCAGCGGCAGTAAGAAAAGATTGGCTCTCAGCTTAGCAGGTTAAAAGATATTTATTCAGGCCCAGCTGCGGGAAGTCCGCAGCTGGTCCGACCTCAGACCAGTAAGGCCAGCAAGCCAGAGAGAGCAGAGCTGCAGAGCTGAGAGCTGAGAGGCTGAGAGAGTCTCTCGGCTACCTTATAAGCGGGGGAGGGTTCAAGGGAGGTTACAACAAGACAACAAATCAGGGGATTCAGGGGGTAACAAGGTGTGCCCACCCCCAAGCCCTGGACCACTAAAATCCAGAGCTAAAGGAATTCCCCCCAGGGGACTTATCACCTGAAGCCCTCTCCCTGAGATTTTGCAATCCGGGACGGACCCCTGGAGTGACAGACAGGCTGCCCCAGTGCGAGGGGGGAGCAGAGGGGATGTTCCAAGTCAGGAGAGGAGTGGGAGCACTGACACAAAACACCTTATTATACAGGCAACACAAAAGGGATACAGAGTTGGGGATACAGTGAAATGAACCATAACATAAACTTCTTATAAAAACCTAGTAAAACAGTTCTGCACCACCATAGATGTATTTTTGGATAATATAAAAATGTTGCTTCCTGAAACAAAATTATATTTCCACATATGTAAAAAATTCTCTTGCTTCTAAGAACTATTGCAAAGGTAAAATACTAGATTAGGTCATCCATCTATGAAAGGAAGTAGATGGGTTTTGTGGGTTATTTAAAGATCAAAATAAAATTCAAGGATGCCTAAAATGGCAGCAGCCATTTATGTAGCAAACATTAAAATTGTAAATAATCTCTTTTCACAAATATCTTAAAACTACCTGGTAGGATATGTAAAGGGGAAATGTTAACATTGGATTTTTATGGCAACCTCATCAAAGAAACGCATACTTGGTTTACCATAGGGTGGTAAATTTATATCATGTTAGACACCTAAAATCTAATTCACACCCTTTGGTTGCAGACACATCAAATGAAAGGATAAATAAACCACTCTCACAGATTATTAAAAAAAAAAAAAAAACCTTATTTTGAAATAGAAAATAAAATATTGTAATCAAAATAACTCTATATACAGATAATATTCAAAGGCAAGAAAAAAATGCAGACTAGTCAAACTGAAAACAGAAAATACAAAGCAAATAGATAAGGAAAGCTATATAAAAAGTGAAAAATGAGAATGACGGGAAGGGGGATAAAAGAAGGTCTGTGATATGTGCCACAGAAAACATATAGAGCTCTGAGATCAAAATAAGCAGTTTGATGGTGTTAATCAAGAAACAAATGTTTGATTCATCATATGAATGAAGTGAACAGAAGAGGAAAAGATCATCTTAAGGCCAATATTATGAACAAATAATGCCAAGGAAAGAAACATGGAAGAAACAAATTTAAAATAATTTAGTCAAATAAGGACATGAGAAGTCCTTATAGGCTGGGTAGCAAGAAGGGACAAAATGCTAATATATTTAAATGTAACATTTGTGTGGTCCTATATAGTAGAAGGAGTAAAAATTGAACATTCTTTAAAATTAGGAGGAAATATCTTACTTAGGTTTGTTCAGGGTGACAGAAGAAGCAACCAAATCAGAGATAACCTTGTAAAGGGAACTGCTCCCAGACACACAGAAGGAATGGCATATTCACCAAATGCAGGATATCCTGCTCTGAGCTGACTACACCTGCTTCTAGAACACAATTAAAGTGCACAGGAAAATATTTTCTTTCAGCATTCCAATAGCAGTGGAATATAGCTCATCAGAGAAAACTAGTTAATAATGAGCATTTCAAGAAATATCAACTTTTCTTCAGCATAAAAAAATACTTTTCTGAAGAAAAAATATATGTGTTTCCTTGAAGTTCTAACGTATATTTTAAGTGAATAGCCTTATCTTTGAAAAACTCCTTGCCTATTTTAGGGATTAGGGCCCAGCGGATTTGGGACTTTTGCAATAATGTAAAACTCATAAGTAGCAAGAAATAGGTGATAAAATTCATTTTGACGGCAGTGTGAGAGTCCAAGTAAGTAAGAGATTGTAGATAGAAAGGCAACTGAAAGGGGATGTTCTGTTTTTTATTATTTACTGATAAACAAAATCACTTGAGAAAATCAGCAGAACAACTCTGTATGCAATTGCAAGTTCTCAATTATATAACAGATACATAATTAATGATCCTTCAAAACTTATTTTCTAAAATCTGTTGGATCTCTAATTCTGTTGAGCTTCTAAAGCCTTGGGATTTAACCTTCCTTTTTCTCTTCCTCTTCCCCAACAACACTGTAGGTTCATTTTCTAAATTTCTGGTTTCTAAACCAGAAATGGTTTAGAGAATTATTCAAAATTCCTGTGAATTAAGTAAATTTGACCTTTAATACCAGGAATCCTATCTCCTTATCCTTCTTGAAGATTCTAGGGATACCAAGTTCTTCTGGCCTTCAAGAACTTTCCCCAGCAGCTACAGCCTCTCAAAAATGATTGAACAATGAAATTATATTGGCTAGCACTCATTGGTGCAGTCCATCACTTTAGATGTATCTGGTTTTGTCCCTTCAATCAAATGTTACCATGTTAGTTTGATCCACCTTCACCAAAGACAAGTCTTTTTCACTCCAGATTACCCCTCTAGTCTTAGGCATTGGGGATTCCTGAGGAATGGCTTTGCCAGGACAGACCAGTCAAGGACTCTTCTGCGTCCTTTTCCATGGATGCCCCCAAACTAGTCAGCAGCAGATACATGTTTCCCTTCACTTTGCCAATGTTATTGGTGTACTTAAATAAGCCCTTCTTGGTGCCCTTCATGTCCAGACTCTGCACCATTTTTTGTGCACCCATATTTAAGTTTTCCTTTTTCACATCACTATTTACCTTCCAGAATTTTTGTAGCTTGTGAAACATTTTTAGAGGGAGAGTAACAATTAAGTCTCCCTTCATCATAACAGTGAATATTAGGTTTTAGACTTCAAAGATATGCTCTAGGCAGTGCTGTAAAATCTTCTCAGACTCTGAAGGCTAAGGAAACATGCATTTTTGTAATTATAACTGTAGCATAACTTTTTTTCTTTTATTTAAAAAAAAAAATTGCTGTTCTTCTTTGATTTATATCAGTTTACATACCTCTAAACTAATTCACAGTGCAGGTCATTTCCATGATATAGTTGAGACAATTAAATTGGAGTTTTTTTCTTAAGAGTTATTTTAACAGAATTTTTTTTTTTTTTTTTACATCTTTATCTTTTCTTAAATCAGGTGAGAAAAAAATTAATAATCATCTGAAATCATAAAAATTTAAAAACAGAATGTAAAGTAATAATTTAAAGGGCCTTTCCTCTGTTTTTTCACCAGATTTTTCAAAGAACCAGAGTTCCATCACTAGAGATAAGGGAGGTAGTCTTTAAAAATCAGAAAGCATTTTCTGTCTTCTCTCCTGTCATAATTGTGAGTTTTGAGTAAGAAGAGCTCTTTCTTGTCAAATCCCAGGAAAAAATGGTGTAAAATTCATGGACAGAATATTTTAGTAATGTTCTGAATTTCTCACTGGAAGCATACCTGAGCATGAATCCTTAATGGAATACACTGTGGTACGCTTTTTTTCTCTAAAATTTTCTTTAGACCCATTTTGTCATTTAATCCACTAGGAAGGTTGCATGTTGTGCAATCTGGAACAAAGTATTCTGTCATATAAACATTCTTTTTAAAAATACACTGTCATTAGTTATTTGGCTTTTTTGAAATTGGACTGGAGAACTCCTTATATCCACATGGAGAGTTTGAAGTAAAAGTAAACTCATTTTGAAAACTGCAGGATTTATCTTCATATTCCCAAGGAAAACATAGAAAGTAAAAAAAAAAAAAAAAAAAAAAAAAAAAAAAAAAAAAAAAAAAAAATCTTATGGACTGGGAAACTTCAGTTGTGGAAAGAAAAAAAGGAACACATCTGTTAAAAGAAATTAACTCATATCCAAACAAATTTGAAGCACATGCTTTAAGTAAAGTGAAATATTTCTGAGTCTTAAATTTCAAGCTATTCTATGAAGAATACTATCCATCAGCATAAAATCTCCACTTCTCCACTTAAAAGCCTTGCATTAAATCTAAACAAACCAATTCCATTTGTAGTCTTAAAATAATCTTAACATTTAATTCTGACATATATTACATACTTTTTTGTGCTAAATAGAACCAAATGTTGTTTAAAAAGTTCTTAATTTCATTATCTCTTCAGGACAGTATTTGTTACAAGATCACAGTAAGATGGTTCATAGTTCAGGAAAAAATTATATACAGAACACAAGCTCCCAAGTAAGCAAAAAATAAATAAAGAATCTAATGTGAAGAAGAACTAGTAGTTTATGCAATTCAAATCAAGACGTCCTGACCTACAGGTCCTCTAAGGTCTTAGAGCTGATTCATATGTGTGCAGGATCCTTTTAAATGTGTATAAAGAGAATAGCAATGATTTATGCATTATGGGGTTTTTTTATCCTTCCTGACGATAACTCCTTCACTACCAAACACTTCACAGAATCACAGAATCACAGAATAATGAGGTTGGAAGAGACCTCTAAGATCATCAAGTCCAACCTATGCCTTAACACCTCAACTAGACCATAGCACTAAGTGACATGTCCAGTCTTTTTTTAAACACATCCAGAGATGGTGACTCCACCACCTCCCTGGGAAGACAGTTCCAGTGCTTTATTATTCTTTCAGTGAAATTTTTTTTCCTAATATCTAACCTGTACCTTCCCTGACGTAGCTTGAGACTGTGTCCCCTTGTTCTGTCAGTTGCTGCCCGGTGGAAGAGACCGACTCCACCTGTCTACAACCTCCCTTCAGGAAGTTGTAGAGTGTGATAAGGTCACCTCTAAGCCTCCTCTTCTCCGGGCTAAACAGCCCCAGCTCCTTCAAACGTTCCTCATAGGGCTTGTGTTCCAAGCCCCTCACCAGCCTCGTTGCCCTCCTCTGGACACGCTCAAGCATCTCAATGTCCTTCCTAAACTGAGGGGCCCAGAACTGGACACAGCACTCGAGGTGTGGCCTCACCAGTGCAGAGTACAGGGGAAGAATGACCTCCCTACTCCTGCTGGTCACACAATTCCTAATGCAGGCCAGGATGCCATTGGCCTTCTTGGCCACCAAGGCACATTGCTGGCTCATATCCAACCGGCTGTCGACCAGCACCCCCAGGTCCCTTTCCACCTGAACACTGTCCAGCCACACTGTCCCTAGCCTGTAACGCTGTAGGGGATTTTTGTGGCCAAAATGTAGAACTCGACACTTAGACTTATTAAACTTCATGCTGTTGGACTCTGCCCATTCATCCAACTGATCTAGGTCTCTCTGCAGAGCCCTCCTCCCTTCCAATGGATCAACACAAGCTCCCAGCTTGGTGTCGTCTGCAAATTTACTAATGAAGGACTCCATGCCCTCATCCATGTCGTCTATAAAAATATTAAATAGAACTGGTCCCAATACAGACCCCTGAGGACACCACTGGTGACTGGTCTCCAGCTGGATGCTGCACCATTCACCATCCCTCTCTGGGCCCGGCCATCCAGCCAGTTCCTAACCCAGCAAAGAGAGCTCCTGTCCAAGCCATGGGCTGCCAGCTTATCTAGGAGTATGCTGTGGGAGATAGTATCAAAGGCCTTGCTGAAGTCTAAATAGACAACATCCACAGCCTTTCCTGCATCTACCAGACGAGTTACCTGGTCATAGAAGGAGACCAGGTTAGTCAGACATGACCTACCCTTTGTAAACCCATGTTGACTGGGTCTGATACCCTGGCCATCTTGTAAGTGCTGTGTGATAGCACTCAGTATGAACTGCTCCATTATCTTACCTGGTACTGAGGTCAGGCTAACTGGCCTGTAATTACCAGGATCCTCCTTCCTACCTTTTTTTTTGTAAACGGGTGTTACATTGGCCAGTTTCCAATCGCCTGGAACCTCGCCAGTGAGCCACGACTCCTGATAAATGATGGAGAGCGGCTTCACAAGCTCATCTGCCAGCTCCCTCATCACCCTAGGGTGGGTCCCATCTGGTCCCATTGATTTATAGAAATCCAAGTGTCCCAGCAGTTCTCTGACTGCCTCCTCTTGGATAACAAGAGGACCATTCTGTTCCCTGGCACCACCTACCAACCCCTGAGGACAGTTGTCTTGAGGATAAACTGTCCTACCAATAAAGACTGAGGCAGAGAAGGCATTAAGCATTTCCGCTTTTTCCTCATCTTTAGTTACTAAGTTGCCTGCCTCATCCAATAAGGAACCGAGGTTGGTTATACCCTTCCTTTTATCATTGATATATTTGTAAAAACTTTTTTTATTGTTTTTAACAGAAGTTGCCAAGTTAAGTTCAAACTTGGCTTTGGCCTCCCTGATTTTTTTTCTATATGCCCTACCAGCTCCCTTAAATACTTCCTGAAAAATCAGTCCCTCCTTAAAGAGATGATACATCTTTTTTTTATTTCTAAGTTCCTTCAAAACCTCATTGCTCATCCAGACTGGACGTTTGCCTCGTCGACTCATCTTTCGGCACACAGGGACAGTCTGTTCCTGTGCCTTCAAGATTTCCATCTTGAAGCACTCCCATCTCTCCGGGACTCCTTTGTTTTCAAGGACTGTTTCCCAAGGAACTCTCTGAATAAGTCTCTTAAATAGGCCAAAGTCTGCCCTCCGGAAGTCCAGTGTAGAGATCTTATTGATATTTCTCCTTATTTCACCAATTATTGAGAATTCTATAATTTCATGATCACTGTGCCCCAAGAGGCCTCCAACCTCCACATCACCCACCAGTCCATCTTTATTTGTGAACAATAGGTCTAACGTAGTCCCTCCCCTGGTGGGCTTGCACACCGGTTGTGACAAAAAGTTATCCTCCACACACTCTAAAAACTTTCTAGATTGCTGTTTTTCTGCTGTATTGAGTTCCCAGCAGATGTCTGGTAGGTTGAAGTCACCTACAAGAACAAGAGCTGATGATCCTGAAACATTGTTCAGTTGCTTATAGAATAAGTTGTCCACCTCTTCATCCTGATTGGGTGGATGATAGCAGACTCCCAGGAGGACGTCAGCCTTGTTGGCTTTCCCCTTAATTTTTACCCATAGGGACTCTACTTCTTCATCATTAGTTTCAATACCTATGACATCCAAAACTCCCCTAATATAAAGGGCCACCCCTCCACCTCTTCTCCCTTTTCTGTCTCTTCTGAAGAGCTTGTAGCCATTTAGCGCAGTGCTCCAACTATGTGAGTCATCCCACCACATTTCTGTGATGGCAACAATATCATAGTTCCGCTGATGCACCATGGCCTCTAGCTCTGCCTGTTTGTTACCCATGCTGCGTGCATTGGTATACGGGCACCTCAGCTGGGCTGCTGATTTCTCCCTTAAGACAGTCTTATCATCCTTGGGCCTGCTTCCAGACAGCCCAGTTGCATCCCCTTCCCCCTTCAAACCCAGTTTAAAGCCCTCTCAATAAGGTCTGCCAGTTCATGGGCTAAAAACCTCCTACCCTTAACAGAGAGATGTATCCCATCTGATTGCTGTTTTGAGAACAGCAAAACCAAAGTCTTCGATCTGCCTGAGCTTACTCCATCTTCTTTCCCCTCTATTGCATTTCGCTACATTTGACAGCTATGCATACAGGCAGCAGAAAGTGCTTGTTCTATCAAAACAGGTGCAGGGGTGACAATCTCACATTTTAAGATTTTCATTTATAATTTTCTATTTTCAATATTAGATGTTTTTGATGTTCCATTTGATTTTTTTTTTTTTTTCCCCTCAGAAAATAGCACAAAGTAGCATAATGAGATTATGTTTAAAAGACTGATTGGAAAAAGTCTTCTTTCCTTATGCTTTTTGGTAGATCATCAAAACTGATTCACCACTGTATGAAGATTTATTCAAGAATGACATTCATAAATGAGATGTTCAGTAGAGCTAGATTTTCATGATTGAAATTATGTGAGGTAAATTAGTGCCAGGGCAGGTCAATGATCTCATAATTGGCTCAAATTAACGCAAGCACTAGCTGTGAAATTCTTTATTGGCAACTGAGTAACACTCATGAGAGTGCAAAATTCTCCTTTACTCTTGAAAACATCAAAACAAAAGGAAATATTATTATTTAAAATGTAACCAGATGCAAGCTGAGACATATATAATAAATAAGGGATAATGTAATAGCAGTCACCACAGGGGCATATGGATTATGCAAACCAAGAGTACTTTTACAGAAACATGATAAATTCATTAAAATATTTTTCCTGTTTCAACAGGAAACAGACTAAATATTAGCTTGGCAATTCACTGATGACCGTAATTTTGGTGTTCCTGGAGTTTTCTAGATAGCAAAAGGACATGTACTTGGGACATTATCTAAAACCATTTGTATACTGTTGTCTGGTCCCATATAAGCAGTCTTTCTTACTAGCTTAGAAATGTTTGAAATGTTGCAGATATTAGCTGTATCTCACAATAAACGTAGGTATACTGAAGTATGTATCATATAAGCTCTTGATGCTAATGCAATGGAGAAAACTCGTGAATACCAGTTTCCAAAAATTCTGACTTAGAAAAATGTCCCACTGCTATTAGAAGTCTATTGACTTAGGAGTAAGAAAAGAGAAACAATTGCTATTAGTAGTTCAGTAACATTTTCAGTTTTGTTAACCATCTTTTTCCATACTCCAAATCTCTGAACTGTTAAGATTTAGCAGTGTTTTTGAAATATTTTCATAGGTTTTTTTTTCTGCTTCAAATATTATTTTCCATTTATGATGCTTGCCTTTACAGAACAATCCTTACTCCTTAGAAGAAGCCCAGAAAGATTGCATTCTTTCAATCTTAATTGTTTATTTATATGTAAGCTATTATTGAGTGAGCATAATGTTAGTGGTCTTACTAACCACTAACACATTCTTTCATAACTTTCATGTTCGAGCCAGTTTCCATCCGTGTTTTCCAACTGAAAAAAATCCTCCGCTATATAAATTAACTTTATGCATCAAAATATATCAAGCATTCATTTCTAGGATGTGCTGGCCAGTTTTCATTTACATGTTTTACAAAGTTCTTTAAAAATATTTATATTTTAAATAAACAATTGTGGTTTTTTTCACTGATGTAGTAACCAAATATAAAGAAGAATGGGACAGGAGGAGGAAGGAAGTAAAAGAAGTAAAGAAAGAGATTTTATTGTTTTCCAAGTATAAAAAGTCTCTTACTGAGGTGAAGTTATATTTAGTATTGTTCCAAGGTAAAATTCAGATTGTACAAACAAGGACATCAAATGAAAAAAGAAAGAAAACCTAATGAGGAATAACTGTATAATTCCTAATTATTGCTCAGAATGGAGACATTAATCACAGTGCCTTTAGCATATGATTGTTACATTCTCAACAAACATTCCAATAGAGCCATAGATTCACTCTTCTTTAACATACATTGTACTTTATTTGAAAACAAGCAAAAAAAAAAAAAAAAAAAAAAAAAAAAAAAAAAAAAAAAAAAAAAAAAAAAAAAAAAAACAAAAAACCACCAAAAAAACCAAGGCTAATTTTACATTTGTAAGCAATAAGGATGGCTTCAGGCTTCAGGAGTTGTCTTCTGTATTGGGTGTCCAACAGCAATAGGAGTGAATAAAATTAACTCCTCCAGTTTAGTTAAACTCCTCCAGTGTCTACACATCAGCATCATTCCATAATATGGACCACACAAGAGTAGGTGGGATGACCAAGGGACTCACTTGGAAAAATATTCCTGATGCAACCTGATTTTTAAGCTAATGTTTAGATTATGGGAAGCATGATGCCAATTTTCAGATGGGTGCTTCAGCAGAATAGTGATTGCTTCTGCATTTTTATAAATTTAAGTTATAAATTATTTTGTCTTTGTGTGTACTCAGTGTCAGATCTTAAATGCCACATCAAGGATTCACATATATATCTAAAGTAGGGCTGGAATGGTGTTAAATTACATTATCAGATGCTATACCCACAAGTAAAGAGAATATGATCTTCCAGTTTGTATTTCCAGGACATAATTGTAGACTTTGCTGTCAGCTGTCATAAAATATTTTATCCATTCCCAGTGTATTTTGGCACAATGTAAAAGAGATTACTCACATCACATGCCGAAAACCAAGTGACTTTGACTGGATTAATATTAAACAGTCAGAAGGCACATTATTTTTTCTTGGAAGGAATTTTATGCAGCAAAATAAAAGAAAAAAAATAGCTAATGATATAACGATATGAAAACCACTGTTTGTTTACCCAAATGATACTTTTTGTGAAAAATGTCCTGTACTTAATATAGTTATTTACTTATATTTAATTTCAACTCCAAGTTTGAAGTTGTCAAGCCTTTATTTCTACTCTAGGCCCCGTTTATCCCTGAAAGCTTAAATCTTCCTATTTCATGCTATTATGGAAGATGAAAATCTTCAAGTACCAAAATATGTGCAGTTCTATTTCATTCCATCTTCTATTCTACTACTTAAAATCTTCTATGAGGTCTGGTAATTTCTTTGGAATAGGGATCACCAACAATAGTTTGGTGCAGAGACATTGACTTAATTTGTAACAAGGTTTAAAAGTCTATATTAAATATTCACTCAGAGAAAAGCTGTGTGAAGTATATTTTTAATGATAAGGCCTGTGACAAACTAAAGATATGAAATTTCTCTTTTGGCTGGTCTATGAGAAATTTATGATATTCTTTAATAAACAGTGAAAAATACAGTGAAATTCTTCATTATTCCACAACAAACATTTTTTTTCCACAGAAAAAATGGCCATGAGTATTTTTTCTCCTTATTTATCTCACAAACTCCAGCTTTTTCCTCCACCATCTCGTTACCACTCTGATATTTAAGATATTAGCTTTCTGTTTAAACAAATAGATGGTAAATCTAATATTCTGAATGGTACTTGCTGATTTTTTTGAGCACAGTTTATGCAAATCTGCACAGCTTGTCTTGTCAGACACTGTTCCATCACTGTAAAACATAGTGACATTGGAATCATTGCTTAATCTCAGTTCATGAAAATTAGCACATATTTTTTCTAATATTTGAAAAGAGTACTGCCAAGAAATCAAATTTAAAATATAAAAGGTTTTTAATATTCAAATAAAAATGAGATTATGCTGCTAAGAAAGTAATGATTCCATTTATCTGTCTATTCCCAAATTTCATAAGGACCTCATAATGATGTGTATACCAGGCTTAGGTGGACATACATTAAGTTTTGTGATGGCAGATGTATGTAGGGCTTGTTGAATAAAGTTCTCAAGCACTGATGTTTTAAGAGTTCATGACAATATTCACACAGCTTCACCATCCAAAATAAACGAATCACAGCTCCGAAACAGCATCAAAATTTATCATAAATATTTCTCTAAGTAGTTGCAGTTTTAATCAAAATGTCATTAGCAACCTAAGTAGCATATGACATTCAGAAAATGCACAAAGGAAACTGTAGTACATAAATAACTAAGTGAAATGTTTAATTAAGTATAAGGGCAAATGAAGAAAAAGGAGAATTTTAAAATTAATTTACAACTACCAGCCTCTTCTGGAAACTGTAAGTAGTCATACAACAAAGTTAATCTGAGAAACTCAATAAAGGGTGTCAATATCTAGTCTGAAACTTACGTTTGTTCCATTGTTCCATTTGTTCCATTTTTTATTCACATATATTTGTTTAAAGTAAGCCTCACTGCACACAGTCCTTTAACACCTAACTTTTTCAAGTAACAATGATTTATTGTTTCTAATTACATCGGTCCACTAAAAGATATATTGAAAACAAGCAGCTGTTTACAACCTGTTTTTGTTTCGATTCCCACAGAGGAAAATAAGTTTAATTTCCTTTCACTCTCCTTCCCAACTGATACAAATTCACATTGCATTTACCAAGGCATCACTTTCAATTACCACAAGTGGATACAGAAAGAAATTGGCACTTGCCATACATTTCCCAATAACTTTATACTGTACAATTTGCACCTGAAAAGGTTTCTTTCATATCTGACAATAAATACAGGTCATGTTCAGATAGAAGAAAATAAACATTTTATTTACTTCTCACAAAGCCACAGGTGGGATTGATTTCTGTGTTCCTTTACAAAAACTTGAGGATTAAAGGAAAGCAAAGGCTGGCCCTGATAAATGGATGACTAAGCATACCTCAAATGTCTTTTTTGCACAGTTTTCATAGTTATTGATAAATATTTATTGTTTAAAGTTACTTGCTTATATATTTTTATAACAACTATCACCATGCTGTAATGATTTAGTCATTACTAAATTGTATAAATTGTAAAATAAATCTTTAAATTTTATTTTACAACCAAAAATTCAGTAGAATCTAGAGGTATTTCCTATTCTCTCAATTCTAGAGGAAGCTGAGAATCCAAGAAGTAATAAGGAAAAAACAGAAGTTATGATAATAATAATAAAAAGTAAATAGACACTTTCCTCCTTAATTATTGAGTTCTGTTTTTTCTGATAACTTGCTACTACACTGTTTTGTATACGAAGGTTGTTGTTGATCCAACTCCTGATGGCTTTGTCTAAGTAATACAGCAAAACAGATCACATTTTAATTGAAATAACACTTTCAGTAATTTTCAGCTTTCAGTGATTTCATGATGATTTCTTCCAGATGAAAATGTTCAATTTTTTCTTTTGGCAGTCCAGTTTTAACAGGTTTTTCTTTCAAATATTTGCAGATAGGAAACCTCCTTGAACAAGTTGCTTCATGCAACTCAATCATTTGAGAGTAGCTGGAAACTAAAGATTTTAAAATAAAACAAATATTCACTATTTTTTTTTTGTAGAAAAGAAGAACAAATACGTATAAGTAAAAAAATTAATGTGGAAAACTCCAATTAATTTCAGTAGCTCATTTCGTGTGTCTAGCAATTTCTTTGTCATGCTGTGAAATTAAATGTCTGTATAGATGGAAATAGAGAAGAAAAAGAGACATTTTCAGTCTCAGTGCTTCTTCTACCTAGTAGCAACATGGCCAGTAAAATCAGTTTGATATGACACTTGACAGTGCCAATTAATGAGGAAAAAAAAAAACAAAACCAAAAACAAACAGGCTGATTTCACTGAACCCTGAATTTCCATTGAAGTGGCTTCAGATTAGCTCAACAATTGTTTTGTCATGAATCATAAGTATTGCATGTCAAGTTGTGCTAAATATCCTTCCATATTTATGAGTCATGTTAACAAAAACAGGCTTTCTAGTTTGCCTGAAGATAAGTGTGCTGTTGTTAACTCTGGCACCAGTTAAAAAGTAGTCCAAATAGAATAAACATCATTTTTAACTGACAACACTTTAGGCATCAGACCATCTTCTGTAGTGAAATAACTGGTCTTCTTGGAGTGGTTGAAGATGCACTGTTGGTTCTGTTGCCAGAATACCCACAGAAAGCAGAAATGGGTAGGTTTATCTGGAGATACTGCATATGGGTGGGACAAGATCCCTCCCTCCTTGATCACACAATCACTACTTTACAGCAAAGACAAACACATGGCCATGCACCAAGTATTTTTTGATAGTGTTTGTATATATTCAGTGAGTTAAAAGAGCTAGAAATGTTGGGAGATATTTCACATTCATGCTTTCAACCTTATTAACTGGTTGTTGCATGGCAAGTTCCACAGGGTTTACTTAGAGTGAAGAATGTTGTAGAATGAAGGGTTTTAAAAAACCCACGTCATCACAATCTCCTACACCACTTCTGGTAGTCCACATTTTACAACACCAGTGGTTTGTGTGCTCTGTTTTCAGACACTGTGGAATTAGGATATTAAAAAAATGCCGTTACTAGTTTATTTTATTTATTGATGACTACCATCCTGATAAAAATTGCTTGTAGTCCTCCTCATCAGAAGTCAAAAGAAGAAATGTGAGTCTGTGAATCAATTAGAGAAAACACTGAGGAGTGTGTTTTCCCATACTGTATAAATACACTCCAAAACTATTTTTCATACAATGCCATGGAAACCAAAGCTATATACAACAATTTCAAAAAAGAGATTAGGCATGCTCATGAAAGATAGAGTAATTAGGCAAAACAGTCTGGAGGGAGTTACAAAGAGTGAGTCAGTAAACGTTATGCTTCCAAAAATTGATAGGGAATGGCAAATAGACTCACTCTACACAAGCCCCAGCTTTTATAATTTTTCTTTAAATATTCACTGCAATCTACTAGCAGAAATAGACCATTTGCTTCATTCAGTGTGACTTATATTTACACTTCTAGATTTTTCACAGGAGTAGTAATCCTAGTGTACCACAGTTCACAGATGATCCCCTTCTGCAGACACTCTTGACAAAAGAGTCTTTCCTGCTAACCTTTCCAGGCATTTTTCTACAGAAATGCTTTTTGCTTTTGGTTTCTGCCTGAACTGTTAAACCAAAGAGAAAACATCTTATCTCTATAGGGATGATTACACTGACTTCTGTCACTGAGAGAAACAACAGATTATAGCAACAAAATTACACTAAAATACTGGATCATTACTCCTTACATTTATATGGTGCTGATGAGTATAATTTTCTTTTTACAGTGCTATCAGAGAGAAAGGTTAACATTCAGAGCATCAGTTAAGATCAAAAGGATAATCTTACTGATGCTGACCACGAAAAACAGTAAAACTGTTCAAAAGTTCAAGTCACACTCATATGGATGATGACAAATTAACCAGTAATAGAACATACAGGAAAGCAGAGATATTAGCTGTGTAATTAAAGTGAAGTCAGAAGTCAGAGATTATTTCCTTTATGAATATTTAATGGGTAAAAACAATTTTTCAAATCTCTTTAGAGTTTATCTCTACATTATTGCCTAAATGGAACATACATTTTTACCCTATTTTATTTTATTGCTCCTTCTGTTCTAGGATATTCAAGCAAATTTATTGCATTGTCCTAATAGTTTCCAAATCTTTCCTGATCTTAAGAACAAGCCTGTTCACATAAAATTTCATGTCTTGCAGAAGGAAAAAAGAATACACGTCAGACAAATATTTAACAATTTTGTTTCTGTTGTAACCCTGGATTTAAAGAGATGTATCCAATAATATTTGATGCATGAGGCATAGACCCTTGTACTAGTTTTCTCATTTGGTTTTGCAAAGCCAAGGATTTCAAGGATTTGCAAACATGGCTCTCAAAAAGTCCAGAATACTGACCAGAGCCCAAAGAGGTGTGGAAATGCTTCTATTATCATACTTTTTTTTATTGCACAGAAGAGCTGTTTATCTGCTTTGGAAAAAGCAGCTTTTGCTGAATATTTTTACCTGGAAAGATATAGTTGGCTGGTTCCTATAGGAACAAAGTGTTGATGCTCTCCTAGATAAGCAGCTGTAAAACAGGAAAAAAAAAAAAAAAAAAGAAAAGGCGGTGGTGGGCATGATCAAAGCTTTAACTCTTCTGTATACAACCTCTTTTGAGAATCAGAGATAAATTAACAGAAAGTGATTTAGGAAGTAAATATCTGCAACACATTTCAAGAAATTTCTTTACAATTTGCTTTGTCTTCATATAACAACCTACTAGAAACACAGACATGGAGGGTTTAGAAAAGCATCAATAGTGAAACCACATATGTAAGAAAGGGAAGTGAGAGACCTTTAAAAGATGAAATATTTTTAAGATATTTTAATAAAGTCATCAAAATCATAAATAAAAGCAAGCATTACTTAACTCAATTTTCAGTTTTCTTGAAATATGAACAGATACATGTACAAAATATGTAATAATTACTTACTTCTCTTTGCAAATTTCATTTATAAAACTCTCAGATTAATTCCTTGTCATGGGAATAGAAAGAGTCAAAATGCTTCAGAAGTCACACCTGTTCTTTAGTTTTTCTGAAAGTTTTTATGAATATAGCTTTTACTTCTGAGAGGTGAGAGAAAACAAGTTTAGATACTATATTCAGTGGTGTTCTTGAACTTCACCCTTTCTAGGCACATGTTTGTAACAAGTAAAACAGACTAAAATGAATTAATGATTTTCTAAGTCCACTGATCCATCATGAGGTACTGCCATCCTTTCCTGCACAGTTGCTTGTTCATGCTCCAAGACATAATCTTTTTCACCTTCACTAAGTATTTAATTGATTGAATAATAGAACAACAAAACCATTGAGTTCCACTCCTAACCCTGCACAGCCAAGTCCACCACTAAACCATGTTCCTAACTGCCACATCTACACATGCTTTAAATACCTCCAGGCATGATGACTCAGGAGCGAGACAAAACGGGTCAGGGAAATTAAGTCAAGTCAAAGTAAACTGAGTGTTAAACCATGTTTGCTCTGCATGGCTTTTATTATTTCACTGAGACTAACAACTTTTTAAACAGAACACAGAACACTCAGAAAGAGTCAATTGAAGAAAATGAGTGGGAAAGTAAGGAAGTAATATTAGGTAAAAGTTTTCACAGTTTTTAGCCTGGGATACCAAGGAGATTAATCAATTTGGTCTGCCTTAACAATAGAGTAATCACTCAGTGCTAAAAATGTTAGGTTAGTGGAAAAAACTGCAGTATACACAACACTCTCAAGATTTGTTTTCTTCAGTGGTTCTTCTTTCATAGTGATTTGATATAGGGTCTGAAGTAAGTTTGTCATGTCCAATTAAGACTTCTGCAATAACATTTGTTTAGCAAGTGTTTTAAGGATAACAGTGAAAAATAGTTTCAAGGTAAGAGTACATTTCTTGTGGTTGAAGAAAAGGATGAAATAAACTATGTGTTACCTGAACAAAATATTTCACCTTTTGTAAGTGACAGTTGCTTGAGAATCCAAATTTGAGCTCTTCCTCAGGCTATGGTCCTCAGACCTACTTAGTCCCAAGTTAGAGACTGTCTGCAATACAACTAGGTACAAAGGCTCATCTCCACAGTCCTTGATTCCATGTCTGTGTCTATAAACCAGCTACGAATACAATGGGGGTAAAATGTTCTTGCTAGTTCCAGACAATGTGACATGAAGCAATACCAAAAAGCAGCATCTCAGGAAGCTCAGGTAGAATGTTAAAAACAGTAATTCCATGTGCTGCCACCCAGTGAGACTTAGAGAAGCTGAAGACCTCTACAGGAGGAACATAATACAGGCAAATGCAGGATGCTTCACCTGGGAAAAAACAACCCCATGCACTTGACGCCTTTGGGGAGGGGCAGGGTGTGTGTGTGTGATGTGTATGTCTGTGTGTATGGAGGATTTTTACATGACAGTTGCTCAAATGAGTAAATTGGCACGCTGTGCTGGCTTGAAGGCAAAACCAGTGAGAGATGCCAAGTCAGAAAAAACAATATAATAGGAGAGAAAAAAAAGGTAAAATAAAATAAAATAAAACACAAGCAATAGTACAAAATATCACTGACAGAGTCAGAATACAACCTGAAACCGTGGTGGTAGCAGTCCAGATGAAGTGGTCTTGTTGAAGCAGTGTCCTGCTGAAAGGTCTGGTAGCTCTTGTCCTCTGGGAATCCAGTGGGTAAGGCTGCCTGTGCTGTCCCAAATCCCAGATTATATCCAGGTGGGAATGCTTGGCTCCTCCCCTTGGGCAGAGCATCTCACAATGGGCTGATACCATTTTATCAGTCTTGCAAGGGGTCCTTGATTGCCCATTAAAAAGAGATAGCTCCTGGAGGGAGTTATCTATGAGTCATGCAGCAGGGCATTGATGGGCCATTAACAGAAGAGTCTGGAGGGAGGTGGCAGGGGAAACACTGCACAACTTAGTTCCAACATCTCATGTAGATGGTGATAGAATACATACTTTGGGCACATCTTACATTGTAACCTAGGACACATGATAAAAAGCATTATCCAACCTTTCAACAACTTCTTCTTATGAGCCTTTTCCTTTACCTGGCTCAAACTCCAGATTGTATCTAAAACAAAGATCAGTTTGCACAGTCATTCTCCAGCAGTGGGTGCACACTCCCTCTGCACCTGAACTGTCCTTACACAGATCAGAGGCTTCCTCATCACACACCCCAAACCTCTCCTCCCCCCCCTTTGGCTGGGTGGTGCAAACCTGGACTCAGCAAAGCACCCTCTGCTTTCACAATATGGCCAATAATTTAAGTCAATAACCATTACCATTTCAGTCTCTCTCATCAACCTACTGGAAAACACCTCTGAAGAGAAGGGCCTGGGGGTCTTGGTGGACAACGAGCAGTCCATGAACTGTGTCCTTGAGGCCAAGAAGACAAATATTGTCCTGGGATGCATTAAGAAGAATTGGACAGAAGGAAAGGGAAGGTGATCCTGTCCTTCTACTCATCCCTGATGAGGGTGCATGTGGAGTGCTGTGTCCAGGTCTGGGCTCCTCAGTACATAAAAGACAAGGAAGTTCCAAAGAATGTCCAGTGGAGGGCTATGAAGAGAAGAAGACTAGAGCATTTCTCCTATGAGATAAGGTTGAATAAGCAGGGGCTACTTAGCCTGGAGAAGAAAGGAATGAGAGGGGAATTTATAAATTCCTAAAAATAACAAGGATAGGTGTCAAGGGGTTTGAGTCATGTTCTTTTCATTGGTGCCCAGCAACAGTATAAGGGGCAATGGGCACAACTGAGACACCTTAAGGTCCAGCTGTCTATAAGGAAATAATTCTTTACAGAAGCAAGCCCTGGAAAATGCTGCTGATAGAGGTCGTGGAGTTTTCTTCTCTGAAGATATTTGGATAGGATCCTTTGCAACTTTCTCTATGTAAGTCCACTTTATGAAGGGAGCTGGATTTAATAAACTCCAGAAGTTCCCCCCAGCCTCAGCCATTCTAAGATAATGAATGCATTGCATTATGGTGCAATGTAGTTGCCAAAGAGATTATGAACCCCTTGAAAAGTTTTTAGGTGTTTGTTGTATGAATTCATGACTGACTTAGCATGATAGCAGCTTGAATTGGAGAGATCAGACAAATGACCTCCAGAGTAGTTTTCAACCAATATTTCTATGATTCATTTGTTCTACATGTATGTTAATTTTTTTTCCCAAGAATTCTGCCTGGTACATATGCAAACCTTTTGCAGACAGCTGGTGTTAATTTCAACAATTAAACACCCCTCATTTTTAGAAAGTGATAATAAATTATCCAGTTCCTGAAAATCAGGCATAAAATCGTTTTTTTTTTAATTATACATGCATTAATATAACATTGATGTTAAAGATTGTAACATAAAGGGTGCTAGCTACATCAAAGACCAGAACTCTCTGCTATGTTTAGAATACCACAAAGACAGAAATCATTCTCAAATCCTCAGAAGATAGAACTACCACCGAATTACTACAAAATAACAATAAAATTATTATTTTAAAATGTTAAAATAAACCAATTATTACTTTTTAAAGGAGACCGGCCACACCATCTAGTGTCTGGGTTGTTTTGATTTTTTTTCTTTTGCTAACATATTGTTGGAAACATATAATCATAATGTAGACTAGAATTTATACATAATTCCTGAATTGTCTGGTACTTCCCTTCTTATCTCCAAGTTAAAAATATTGTTTAGATTTCTTCCATTTTTTAAAGTTTTCACAGTCTCCATATAAAAAGGTTTGACCGCTATGGAGATAGTTTATGCATGAGCAAAGAACTGCACTGAACAAGACTTTCAGTCTGAAGCCCAATTACATTGCTACCCTTTACAGCGTTTCAGTTTTCTGTTGCTCTCTCCTGCTGCTCCCTGAACCTTTCTGACAGAAACTTCAGTTTACTCTATGGCTCCCTTCAGTTAATTCTCAGCATAATGATTTAAACATAAGTAATTTCAAAATGGAACATTATTTCTTTGATCATTCAAAACTAATTTTAGTGGAAACTTACAGTGAACTATCTTAAATAAAACACAATAATATGATTTGAAGTTTTCAGAAAGATGTTTGTGGGTTTTTGTGCACATACAAGCCCTCTCTAGCAGCCTCTGAAAAAATGAAACAGAAAATATGAATTCTCTAAATTTCCTGAAAGAAAAGTAGTAACAAGCTTTGAAAAATGAGACTGTGGGTGTGTCATGGGTTAGTACAGTTTAGTTTTTAGTTATAAAAGAATGTAAAATAATTCTCTAGATTAGGACCTAGGAATTGCTTTGGAAGAGACAGAGACCTATTAGAGAGTTAGTTAGGATATCGACATCTATTCTGACCACTGAAATTGTTAGCTGCACCTTTGGGAAGTATCATATAAAACCCCTTGATTTCCTGTAGGTGGGTCCTTTTCCTTCTTCCTTTGGCCAGAGAGAGACAGGTAACATCAAGCTGGGCCTGCTGCTCCCCCCTTTTTGGGGGGGAAGCTGGCCTGAGGCCTGGCTGGATTCCATCGGCTCCCAGGTGAAGGGGGGAAGGAGAGGTTGCTGTTTTGTGACGGCCGCTTTCTTCAAGTTTCTTTAGAGCGGAGAAAAATCTCTACTGGGCCTCTGATGGGAGCTATAGGCACTGTTTGAGCCAAGGCCACCCCAGTTTGCACTGAGGGGTGGGCTGAGAAGGCGTTTGTGATCTTGCCTGGGTTTTTTTTTTAGACTGCTCGGGTGCTCTAATTTCTAATGTTTCTGCATAAGTTTTTCTTTATCAGCTCAGCCTTGAACATGTAACACTACGAGCTACAGAGAGTTAGAGAGTTAAGCCTGCTTCGTTTTTCTCCTAGTCTCTCTCTCACAAGAAGAGTAAGTACCAAGACCAAAATTTAGTAAACATAAAACCACTACACTGAGTAGTGTTTCTGCCTAGTTTAAAATTAAAACTATGACAGGGTGGTACTTAAAATGGGAAATGAGAAACACAGCTACTACCAGTTGAAAAGCCTCAGTTCTTGGGTGAAAGGGAGGGTGGGGAGGAAAGTTTACCTGAATTTGTTAAGGAACAAAGTACCTACTCAATGAAGAGAAAACTTTTGACTGAAATATGTCATTTTTTGTGGTTGCAAACTTTGAGTCACCTGAGTATGAACCTACAGCGACCTTTAGCACATAAGTGTCCCAATAATGTCCTAAAGTTTCAACAGAACTAAAGACAGCAGAGAGAAGAGTAACTGAGAAGATTTCTTTGAAGTCATTCTGAAGAAAATATTTCTATTTTCAGAAAATTTGACAGTGATAGCAAAATAAAATAGTAATGAGTAATATATTTGAAACAGTTTCTTGTTTTAAACAGACTTTATAATATGGATGATTATAAAATTTCTCAAATAATTTTTAAAATTTTAATTTATTTTATAATGAGGTGTGAGTAGCACATAATTGAAAACATAACCCGGACCTCCTTATTCACTCAGAAAATTTTATGTGAGTTCTATATTTTTAATCTTTGTAAAGTTTTTTGTTTGATCTTCTAATCATTGTGACTAGAGTATGGAAAGTGTTTTTTGTTAGTCTTCAGAATGTGCTAAATATGCATGTAAAAACAGCAGGAGACAAACACAGAAGGAAGATTACAAAGCCAAATGAACGTGAAGGAACACAATGTACATCCCTAACAATGACTTTAAAGGATCATAGTTATCCTTTACTATGTGGTCATTTATCCCCACAGGTATTATTATGTTGATTGGAATATATTAGAATAGGAGTCCGAACTTACTATAGCTGTCACTACCAATTATAAGTTCTACAGTCAGAATTTTTCCCAGTTAACAGTATTTGCACATAATTATTTGTCTGGCCGGTTGCGAACCTGTTCAAAAGCCCAGTGCACCTGGCTTGGATGTGAGGGGACTTCTACAGAGACATGTTGCTAAAATCAACATTTTTCTCATGTTAGCATTTTGTCCTCAAAATCTAATTTAACCACTATCAAAAGGATTTACAGGGCAACAGGCAAAATACCACTAATTTCCAGTAGAAGCAAGTGGCTTAGATGAAAATTATCTACAGACATAATTTCTGTAAAGATGTTCTGAAAGGAACTTGGGAATAATAGTGCATATAGATTCTTGACGCTTTAATCTTTATTGTTGGAAAATACATAAAATTTTCCTCTTATTTTATACTTTCTCATTTCTGCTTCTAGGCAGGCAGTCCTTAGAAAACAGATCACAGTTCAAGTTCATCTTTTATGTAAGATAGTATGTGAACATGTGGACTGTAGACTTACTTTCCAAAGGCAATAAATAACTGTGAGCTCACATTTGAGTATCCACTGAGTAATTTTGTCAATAAGTGTAATACAAAGAAAAGACTGGGTTCACTGAATAGAGAACATCCACTTATATGCCAAAGATAATCCAACTTCTCTGTACTTGGCTCCAGAACTGCCTGATCAATGCACAGCACCATTGGCAGAGCAGGAAACAGGAAAGCAAAAGTCAAACCATGAAAATACCTTTTTTTAGTCAATTAAATTTCAATACAATTACATTCAACTGAAAAAACTTAGTTCATATGGTTAAAAAAATCAAACAAAGTATCAGATGTTAAAGGCAATTGCTAAAGGCTATAACAGAGATAGATTGATGTAATGGTATTTTTAAAAATTTCACATGATCACACCTCACAGAATAATTTTATCAAGAAAAGGATTTCTAAAAATTATTCACTAAGGAAAAATACTTTTCCCATGCTATTCTTTTTTTTTTTTTTTTTTTTTTTTTCCCCCCATTCTAAAAAGTATCTTTTCACACAGTCTGTGCTGTACATTCTCTCCTGCTACATCTTGCTGAGACACAGATCATTATTCATACTGAAATATATTTTCATCAAAAATTGCTAATAATTTCAGTGCAATGCAAGTACCCGTAAAACTAAAAATTCAAGAATGTCCTCAGCATTACACACTGAACATTGTGAACTACTGTATTAATGTGTTTTAGCCTATGATAATATTAATCTAAAGCAAAATGTTAACATTTCATATGAAGGAAGGTACATTCACTTTTGAAAATATGAACCATGATATCTGTTATCAGTTCTGCTGTAAATTGGTTCAGTTGCAGACCAACATCTCCCACAGATGTAAACCTTTTCAAAATGTATTGTAGACAGTTGATAGTGGTTTTATATTATAAAAACCTCCTTAAGAGGAATTTCCTTCTAAGAGACATAATTTCTCCTTCACAGTTCTCTGATTTCCCGTCTGACTACATATTAGTTAGCACTAGGGTAAGGTTTCAAATAATTTCAATTGAAAGTACCTATAAAAGTTTTGAAAAATAGAAAAAGAATCTATTAAGTCACTTACAAGAAGCAGTCTGGAAAATAAGTAAAAAGAAGTTTAAGTGAGTGGAACATAACACTGTAATAAAAAAAATTATCCCTTACCGTCTCATTTTTAAACATACACAGGTATATGGATATATGCACAAAAATATGATGTGTTGTAAAACATGAAACAGATATTTTGAGGCTCTTGATTTGCTACATTTATGTTTGATGTTCCTTTCAAAACTACCTGAAAACTCTTGGGATGATTAAAAGTGTGTAGTATGTACTAAAATTATTAAAACTATAATTCACAGTGTCCTGATTCTGAAATAAGTAAACCTTTTTTTGTTTTAATAAGAAAACTTGAAACAAGCCCTAATATTTCATACCATAAGTTAATTATACCCCTCAGCAATGTGCTATCCAGAGAGTTTACTAATATATTTACACACAGTTGTCTCAAGGTAATTGAAAATAATTTTTTAGCGTTTTTAGAGTGCCCTTCTTCTTCCCTTAGAAATATGCATTTTAAATACTGACTGTAACGGGACATGACTCATGATATTGAGAAATACTAAATAAAAGCTCTTTGTTCTCCTTATTTCCTTCCAGCAAGACACAAAACATTATATTAAAGTCCAGTTTATATCTTCCTGAAAAACAAAAAAAAAATCAGCATGATATCTGATGGCTAGAAAAATCTTTTCTGCAATAATTCAAACGTAATTTGACCTGAATATGTGAGATTTAAAATACAGATGCTCCAAAGAGATTTCTATAGGTCTGTAAAGTCCTATAGAATTAATGGAGGAAAAATATTTTCTCATATTAATTGTTGACCTTTTTTTTTTTTTTTTTTTTTTTTTTCCTTACAGTGCCTGTCACTGTTCTGATAAAGATTGCAATACTGATGTAATAAAAAGAACTCAAGTTAATTCCATGACAATGGATATGCTTCAAGTTTTCGGAAAACACATACCTGTTTTCATGTAAAATTTTGCAGAGAGCACCAAGCTTTCTAAGAAATCCTAGTGAGAAAGTGTGTAGATGTTAAGACAGATAGTTTAACTACAGACTATCAGTCTGTCTGACTACAAAACTTCAGCCATTCATTTCTACATTGGATTCATTGACTTGTATGCTACCAAAGTCTCATCTAATGCATTAATTTGTGTTTTTAAATTTTAGGCTAAGTTAAATTTGTTTTCAGCATGAATAGTTACTTCAGATTAATTCATCTGAATTATTGTAAGAATTAATTCTTTAATCCATATATTAAAACAAAGCAAGAATGATACTACCAACCTGCTGAGGCCTTCAAACTGGCTTCTGAGAGGACAGCAGCCCAATACGAAGGAAAAATGGAGCCACTGAAGACTTTGAGGAAGTGTCCAGACAGAAGAAAGCTTTTGTACTTTTTTCTGAATGTGGCATCCCATTGTGGTGAGGGAGTTCACCTCAAGTGTTTGTCCATGAGTTCACATAACGTAGACAATGCACTGGAAGAAGGAGTTTGCTGATGCATTTGCACAGGTACAGTCTCATTGGAATTATAGTGACTCAGCAATACTGTCCGTATGACTGAAGGTCATGTATGAAGGTTTTTTAGAGGAGAAAGACCAGGAAAGAAATGAGAGACTTGACTTCATGAAACTTCGTCTTGAGAGGTGTGTCAAGCAAGTTAAGAGCTAATGGAAAAAGGTCAAAAGACAGGTATTTGTCACAAATCAGTTCACCCCAAAGGGAAAGAAATTAGGCACTCTTTCAACTGAAAGGAACCCCATAGTCTCATGTCTTCCCTGGCAGTTATGGGGATTTTGACTTCTTGAAATGTCCTGGGAGGAGCGAGATAGCTGCAAGCAGTCCAGAAGTTAGTGGATGTGTTGAAGAAAATTTCTTGACATAAGCAATCAAAGAGCCAACTGGCTTTCTCCTTCATAGAAAAGAAAGAAGTGATTAAGGACATGAATATGTAGGGTAGCCCTGGCAGTAGTGACCATGAGACAAGAGAGCATAAAATCCCATAGGAAATGAACACAGCAAACAGCAAAATCCCTGTTGAGAATGCCAGAACAGATTTCCTCTTGCTGAGCAACATAGCTTGCATTTTCCCATGGAAGATGTCCCGGATGAGAAAAAGGCACAGGATAGCTAGTCATCTTCACAGAGAGGCTCCTCAAACAAGAGTTATGGAAAAGATGAGCATTCACAGCAGGTCACTGTCACAGATAAACTGTATTTCAAGAAAATTTATAAAGAGGTGCAAACAAAGATTAGACCCAGGGGAACACATATTATTTGTGTTTTCAAGGCTGGAACTAGGAAAGCCAAAGCACAGCTGGAGCTGAAACTAGTGAGGGATTTGAAGGGCAAAGACAAGGGCATATATAAGTACATTAGCTGCAAAGTAAAGTCTGAAGTAAATGGAAAACACTGTTCAGTGGGACAGAAAACTGTGACCAACCTGGGAAACTCTAAAATAACCTGTGGTTATACTCCAATTGCTTTTGTAGAAGACTGCTCCCAGAATGCCCAGGTCCCTGCAGCCAGTGGTAATGTAACAGAGGAGACTGAGCACAGCCCAGTCCTTATATCTTTATAGTGGATTTGGACTGTTTAAATACAGCAAGAATTAATCTTGCACCTCACCTGCCGGTTTTCCACTTGCCCCCTGTTGCCAGCAGGCTTACTTAGCTACACTGTTGCCTTTTGAGCCCTAAAATCAAGTGCCAAACAAGGCTAGGCGATAAAATGCAGTTACTGTTTAGGGAAGGGTGCACAACATGCTGACTTGCACACAGAAAATTCGCCAAAAATGCACCTGTGACATAGGACATGTCCAGCTTTATAAGTTAAGTGCAGTAGCATAAGTGACAAGAATACCTAATTAGAAATACAGGTAATGAAGAAATTCCTTCTCTTGGTTCAACCCCTTCTGAAGCCCTGCTCCTTGCTAGTAGTCCATGTCTTATGAGAAGGTGTCTTGTCCTTGATTCAGAACAGACCTTCAGGAATTTTGTTTGTCTAATAGACAAAGCCCTTTTGGCAAGATGTTCCCCGCTGCAACAGAAGAATTTATCTGTTCCATCAGCTGGTGTGGTAACTCAGGGCATCTCCCCCCTCATACGGACTGGCAAGATAACCCAAGCTGGACAGCTGTCCAGTACTGTATTATCTCTGGCATTGCAAAGGTGGTATTCCCAGTAAATATTTTGCCTTGAGAACAAATTGAAGATAAGCCTTGGATTTCTGATTGACAGACATTTCATTTTACAGCCTATAAAAGCTGCACAGAACTTTCACAAGAAGTCTTCTACATATTCCCTGGAAACGCATAAAGCTTTTCCCCGAAGCTGGGACTCCTACTTCGTGGTTACTTGTCTGGAGGTTGAGTGAAAGGACTCTGTGCACCCTATCATCAGTTCAGTGATAAATTATACTGAATCCTAATATGTACTATTTCTTTGTTAGCTATAGCATAGGTACCTGTGCACTGTTTTATGCAAACCTATTAATTGACCTTTTGTCTGTTAATCTTCTGTCTATTCAATAAATAACTGTCGCAGTGCTCTAAATAGTTAGTTCATTTCTATTATTAGATTGCACTGGGCAGTTTATCATATTTGCACACAAAAATAGTTTTGTTATATTTTGCACATGGTATGTTCTGTACCCCCTCTGGGTTCTGGTGTTGGTATCCTTTGGTCCGTCCCTCCTTATGCCCCTCTCCACCCCCCCCCCCCCCCCCCCCAAGTTGTTTCCCATTGGTTGTGGTTCCTCTCCGTGCCTCTTTCCCCGCCAGGTTGAAAAATCCCTGCAAAAAGAACCTCCTGCTCTTTCTGTTCCTCCTGGGCTGTGAGTTCTACAATAAACCTGTGGGACCATGGTCCCAAGGAAGAAAAAGAGCACCTTAAGTCCATTATTGGGGTAACAAAGCAGGGTCTGGAGCTAGCCAAGATTTGACCCTAAGAGAGAGGTACCTCAATAAGTTGATGTCCAATGTGGTGGCTCTGTCGTTTTTGTTTGAGACCCCACGCCGTAGCTGGACTTCCACTTGAGTAAATCCTCATTTAACTTGCAGATTTTGCAAGCTTTTGGAAAGTCAACTACCCTGGTTGCGACTGCCGTTTTTTGCACAGCAACTCGGGACAGGACCGGCAACTCACCTGAGACCCAGGACAAATCGGTGCCAGGACAAAGGACTCCTTTTACAGCAGTTCCAGCCAGCTGAGGTCCCGAGCGGGGGTGCGAGTTCTCCTCGCTGGGGATCCCAAAGTGATCCCCGGTTGCATGGGGGCTGTGGAGCGCAAAACTCGTGCTTTAGGGAAGGAAGGCCCCCCGTGGGTGGGGGTTGGGCATGTGGGGTGGCTTAGGGGGTGCAGGCAAACATGAGCAGATATTTTACTGGTGCAGGCAGCACGGACCCGCGGTTTTTGCGGTTTCCCCAGCTCTAGCGGCCACGTGCTGCAGCAGCCTCTGTGTAGATGCCAGTGGCAATTTAAAAGCCGAGGGCTTCCCCACACTGGGTTTCTCCCTCTTACCTCAGAGCTGAGGGGAGAAGAAACTGTTAACTCTTTCCTAGGTCTGGTTTTAGTGCTTTCAGTTTAGTTTGTCTTTTACTGCAAAGGGACGTAGATTAAAACTACACAAACTGCTTTTAATCAAAATGGGTTCTAAGCTCTCTGCACAGGAAAGAGGCATATATTCCCAAGTCCTAGATACCTTAAATAATGGGAAAGTTAAAGTGTCTAAGGGGAACATGAAGCGGTTTGTTCAATGGTTGTCTTTTCATCTGCCTCAGATTACCCAACAGAATGTAAGTTCTGTCTCTGCCTGGGAAAAAGTGGGAGGATTATTAACCTCCATAGTCGAACTGGGAGACAGTTGCATCTCAGTTTATCCCAGTGTTCCTTTTAATTCATAAAGAACTAAAAGAAAGAAAGAACAGCCACGGCAACCCCCTCTCCCACCATTTTTCCTACCCTTTCTTCAATCTCCTCTGCCCCTGAGCTGGGAAGGCCATGTGGGGCAGCCCGAGAAATGCAGAAGGCCTGGCAAGAAAGCCACAGCTCCCCTGGTCCCTCGCTTCCCTCTCAGCACCCTGGCTCTATGAACTGTGCGCAGGCTGAGAGAGAACTTTCCCTGGATCCCTCTTTCCCAGTTGCTGTACCTAAAATTTTGTGTTTTGCTAGCCCTGAAAATAAACCCCCTTATCCCCAAAATGGAGGGGGCCACGTGGCCAGGACTAATAATGGCGATGGCCATGCAGCTGACCCCCCATCTTACCCTTCTCCTTCCCACAATCCCTTTCTCCCACTTGTCCCCTCCCCCAACTCTTTCTGGTCCCACAACCCCTTCCTCACCCCAGACAGCACCTCCCCTTCCCCATGTTCCCGCCCTGCATGACTTCGTACCGCAACCCCGCCTCCAAGTGCTGCAATCATGCTTCCCACGGTTGCTCCACCTCCCCAGACAACTCCATCCCTCTTCCTTTTCCCACGCCCCCCCTACCCAATTCCCACAGAGGTGGGGCCGGGGCCGATGGGGGTGGGGCCAGGGCCGACAGGGGTGAAGATGGGGCCGGGGCTGATGGGGGTGGGGCTGGTAGGGGGGGGCGATGGTCCCAAGGGTTCCCATGGGGGTGTGATCCCGGCAGGGGGGTGATCTTCCCAGCAGTTCCCAAGAGGGCAGTGGGGCTGGGGGGAGAGGGTGGGGGGAAAGGTGAAACCCCAGCCAGTTCCCATGGAACGGGGACCCGTTCAAAAAGCCCTAACGATCAAAAACCAAGGAAAAGAAACAATACCCATAGCTGCCCCTGTCACATATACTGGTAAAAGAAAAACAATTAGAAGTTACCAGCCCTTATTTCAGAAAGATATGAAGGAATTATGCAAGAACCAAATACAATTTGGCCGAGGTAGTGAGATCTTTAAAGAGATGATGAGAGCTACTTTAACATCTGCTGAGTTAGTGCCAACAGATCTCAAATATATTTTCTGGTGTCTCCTTACACCATCAGAGTTTGATCTCTGGGAAAACACCTGGAAAAAAATCTTTGAGGGGACTCCTACAAGAGCTTAAGCAAAACATCCAGGGAGCAAAAGATACAGAACATAGAGATATCACTTATGGACATCTATGCGGTGAGGGGCAGTGGGCTAACGCTGTGGACCAAACACGAGTATTATCAAAATTCATTCTAGATAAAGTCTGTAATGTTTCAGGAAAAGTTTTTAACCAATTGCCAATAGCTGAAATAACTGGTAGCTATGTCAATATTAAACAATGTGCCTCAGAAAATTTCTTGCAGTTCATCGACCGGCTTCGAGCACAAATAGAAAGACAAATATAAGACCCAATAGCACAGGCAGAATTAATTAAGGAGATGGCTCAGAGGAATTCCAACAAAGCCTGCTGCAGAGTGATCCTAGCATTGCCTATTGACCCTTCACCCACACTACCACATATAATTGAAGCATGTACCAAGAAAGCAGAACTGTCCAGCACACCAGAGAGAAAGCCTGGATCAACCAACTCAAAGACTGTAGCAGCTGTATCACCAGAAATGAAGTTGCAACAAATGTCACCAAGACAACTTCAACACATCATCTGCTTCCAGTGTAAAAAGCCTGGGCACTTTGCCAAGGACTGTCCCCAAAGCCAGCAGAAAAAAAAAAAGAATGAAAAAGATGGAACTACCAACAATCAAAAAAACTAGGACCAGAGCACGAGCCCGTAACACGCTATGACATAAATGCAGCAGGCCCCACTGTGGAAAAAGAGCCTCTCTTAACAAAATAAGGGGAGAAAGGGAAGCTGGGTGCAGGGCAGCAAAAAGATAAAAATAAGGAATGTTTGTCTAACAAAGCTTGGCAGCCTCTTGGGCGTTTCAAGCTTGTAATTACAGAGGCTTTCCATTTCAGATCTGCCCACTGGACAGTCATTGAAGTGGACTTGCCAGAGGAATCACGAGATTTAACAGTAGATCACACAGGACTGAACAGTGAGGATTTTGTTATTGGGGAACAGCATACACACCCATGGAGATTGAGATTGCTCCCATGACCATTAAGGGAAACATGCCTAAACTCATTCTCCTAGCACATTGTCCTCAACCACCCTTCTATCTGTCCAAGGAGCAAATCATCACCCAGGCCATTTCCACTCCAGTGGGAGTCCCAGTAGATGAAAAAACACCGGATTGTCTACTGGGCAGAAGTGGTTGGTGAGGACAAACCCATAATGGGATGCAACCTGACCTGTGGGACTGACCATCTGCATGTAGGTTTACTTGACACCAGATCACATGTTACAGCTATACCCAAAAAGACGTGGCCATCACATTGGGACCTGCAACCTGTAGCTGGCAAACTTCAAGGTATAGGAGAGCTCCAATTGGAGGAAATCTCAAAAAGCATTGTGCAAGTTGAGAGGCAGGACAGAAAATTGACCAGTGTCCATCTGTTTGTCATCGATTATAAGGCTCCCTTGTGGGGGAGAGACAGCATGTCCCAGTGGGGGTCAAATTAGTTATCTCTAAAACCCCCAGGATTTTTAGAGGTGGCCAGTGTGGATTGCCCAGCCCAAAAGTTAACATGGCTGGATGACACCCCAGTCTGGGTAAATCAGTGGCCACTCAGTAAGGAAAAGCTGAAGGCACTCGAGGAACTTGTAAAGGAGAAATTGGCCAAAACTCACATAGAAGAGACAACCAATCCTTGGAATTCCCCGATTTTTGTAATAAAGAAGCCAGGGAAGGATAAGTGGAGGCTCCTCCACAGCCTCTGGGAAATAAACAAAGTAATTGAGGATGTGGGCTGAACCCAACCAGGGATGCCTTCCCCAACAATGCTCCCTTGAAATTGGCAATTGGTTGTCCTTGGCATCAAGGACTGTTTCTTCCAAATTCCAGTACGCCCAGAAGCTGCCCCACTGTAGTTTTTCCCCATGAGACTAGACGGCCGCCGATGGCAAAAGTAAAAGAGCCTGCTCTCTGGCTTGGATGGAATTGTGCTGCTTTTATTCTCAAGTCCTGCCCTGCTTTGCTGGAGGTCTTCCCTGATCGCTTCCTGGGCCAGAGAGAGCTCGCCCCTCCCCCTTCAGGGCTTTTTCCCCCAGGGGCAGGGCCCAGAGGCACCACCCAATCAGGGAGAAGTGGGAGGGAACAGGGCTGGGTTACATTTCAGTGTGGGGGATGGGCAGATCATAGGACAGATACATGGAAAATACATTACAAATCCGATGAAATATAAACCAAATTAATGCATTACAACATTCCCCTTTTCTTATTAAATTAAGAAGGAGGAAAGCTCGGTTCATGGGAGATGCTCAAAGTTCGAACCTTGAGTCCCTTTAAAGTTGCAAAAGAAAAACAACTTCTAGGGCAAACAAAACTGTCTAGAAAAACACTGTTATGGAATAATGATAATTAGAAGGAGAAGGTTCAGCACTTTCTCCTCCTCCAGGCAGCACTGGCCACTTGTGGGCCTCTGCAGGGGGTTTTGCAGTTTTTGGGATGAAAGGTTTCACCCACTTGGCTGGCACCCACTTGGGACCTGAGGGAGTGGACACGCAGGCGTACCCACGACCCCAGGTGACCAGATCATGAGGACCCTCTGTTTCCCTGGTTGCTGGATCCTTTACCATTACCAGAGGCTTTGCTTTCAGCTGCAGTTGGCAGTTCTCTCTGAAATGGAGCACAATTAGTAGGTTAAGATTTTCTAACGTACAATTTAAAAAGTTCAGAGTGAACAGGGCCTTGGACAACTGGATTTGAGGTGTTTCTAGTTTTAGAGCCTGATGTTGTTGGCTGAGGACCCTTTTGAGATTTTGGTGGGTTCTTTCCATGATGGCCTGACCTGTCGGGGAGTAGGGGATGCCTGTTTTGTGCTCTACTCCCATTGCTGCAGGAAGCTTCTGAACTCCTTGGATGTGTACGTGGTTCCATTATCAGTTTTTATTGATTTGGGGATGCCCAGGAAGGAGAAAGCCTGTATTAGGTGTTTCACAGCATCACTAGACTTCTCCCCTGTGTGAGCAGAGGCGTAGACAGCCCCAGAAAAGGTGTCTACAGATACATGGACATACCTTTGCCTACCAAAGGACATGATGTGGGTCACATCTGTCTGCCATACCTCACAACTGTTCAATCCCCTGGGGTTTGCTGCACTCAGGGCTGGGAGTGCGTGTTGCTGGCACGAGGGACACACTGACAAAATTGCCCGAGCCTGTTCCCGAGTTAGGTGGAACTGGCGGACGAGGCCTGGTGCATTCTGGTGGAAAAGCTGATGGCTGATTTTGGCTCGTCCAAAGATGTCTGGGAGTGGGGCCATCTCCACCGGCGCAGCAAGAGCACCAGCCCTTCTGTTGCCCTTGGCTATGAATCCTGGTAAATCGGTGTGTGATCTGATATGCATCACATAAAATTGTTGCTCTCGGTGGGAGATCAGATTCACTAGTTTTGAGAGCAAGTTGAAAAGTGCAGAATTGGAGACCTCACTCAGTACAGCTTGTTCAGCTCTGGATACTACACCTGCTACATAGGCCGAATCTGTGACCAAATTGAATGGTTCAGGAAACTTTTCAAAAGTTCTAACAACTGCAGCCAACTCAGCTACCTGAGGTGATCCTTCCACCTCAACAATATATTTTTCCCACTGCTGAGTTTGAGGATCTTTCCATGTTATTACTGATTTATGAGATGTTTCAGATGCATCTGTAGAAATGGTTAAAGCTTTTAAAGGCCTCCTGCTCAGAACACTTTTTAATGACAATTTGAACTGAATTTGTTCTCTAAATAATTTGTGAGCAGGGCGATGAATTGAAATATGGCCTGTGTAGCTATCCAGAGCAAACTGCAAAGCTTCGATTTCATGAATCAGGTGCTCTAACATTGCTTTTGTGATTTGGCCCGAGTTTATCTCCATTGGGATGTGAATACACACAAAATCACATCCTGCCAACTCCCTGATCCAGGTCCTGGCTTTCCGGATCAATTCTGCTACCAGTTCCTGTGGCCTGGCCATTCTTTTGGACCGGTGGTGACTGAGGAAAACCCACTCTGTGATTAAGAGGAGACCCCTACAGTCTTTGTCCTTTTTTGATTTTTCCACTCTCTCCCACTGAAAAATCATCCCATGTAAGTGTGGCAATTTGCCTGAAATGATGAATTTAAATGGCAATTCTGATTTGCAGCTCTTGGCCTGTCTGGTGGCCATGCAGTCCTGTACATTTTCTAGGGCTGCTCTTGCCTCTTGGGTGAGGGTCCTTGGAGAACTTAGCTCCTCTCCCCCTTTTAAAAGATTAAAGAGGGGGTCCAGGTCCTCAGTGGTCAGACCTAGCCAAGGACTTACTCAATTTAAGGACCCACACAACTGCTGGACATCTGCTAAGGTCTTGATGTTATTTTTGACAACCAATTTTTGCAACACAATGGTCTGCTTACCAATCTCCAGACCCAGGTACTTCCAAGGTGGCATCTTTTGAATCTTTTCCTCCTGAAGTTCGAACCCTGCAGCAACCAAAGAATCGATTGTCAGGTCAAGCGCTTGGGACAGTAAGTCATCATTGGGGGCACACACGAGCACATCATCCATGTAGTGCAGGATGATGGCTTCTCCTGCAGCTGCGTGCACTGGGGACAGCAGGGAAGAGAGGTACCACTGACAAATGGATGGCGAGTTTTTCATCCCTCCGGGAAGAAATTTCCAGTGGTATCTTTTCCTCGGGGCTTCTCGGTTGAGGGTCCCTTCTAGGAACCGAGAAGGTGAAACGTGGGGCATCGTCAGGGTGCATAGGGATCTGGAAAAAACAATCTTTAATATCAATAATTGCCAAATTCCAATTTTGGGGGAGCATTGCTGGGGATGGCATCCCTGGTTGGAGAGAACCCATGTCCTCAATGACATTATTAATTTGACAGAGATCGTGGAGGAGCCGCCACTTGCCTTTGTTTGCCTTTTTTATAACAAAGACTGGGGAATTCCACAGAGATGTGGTTTCCACAATGTGGCCTTTAGCTAGCTGTTCATCCACTAGCTCCTGAAGTGTCTTCAATTTTTCTTTATTGAGTGTCCACTGCTCTACCCAGACTGGTGAATCAGTTTTCCAACTGAGTTTCTGGGTAGGGCACTCTTCAGTGGCCGCAGCCTGAAAAACCAGGGGGCATCTGGAATGCCAATCGTGACCCCCGCACTGGGCCATCAGGTCTCTCCCCCACAAGGGCTCTGAGTAATCTAAAACAAGTGGACGCAGTGTAGCCAATTGTCCATTTGGCCCCTTAATTTGCACAACACTCTTTGTTTTGCCCATTTCATTCCCCCTATACTTTCTACGTGCCCAGCCACATTTTGCAGTTCCCAATGTGAGGGTCACATCCTTTCTGGTACAATCATTATATGCTTGCCCGTGTCCAAAACTCCTTTGAGGTTTATTACTTCCCCACTGTGACGGACCTCACACTCTATTATGAGTTTGTCCCTCCCAATAACTCGTGTGGGGCAAACATCAAGGTGTTTGTTCCTTGTGCTGTTTTTTCCAGGGAATGGGTCAGGTGCTGGAATTGCCTGAGCTATTATCTGCTCCTTGGGCAGAAACAAAGGTGGATGGACACAGCGCAGCCAGAGAACTAGTTGTTTAGGGTTTGATGAGACGAGACCAGGAAGGATCTCGATCTCTCTTGGTGTGTACTTGGTGTCCCCAAAGATGACATACTTAGTGCCAACATGTTGCCAGGAGCCTGGCACCTGTAGATCCAATGAACCTAAATGCCTGTCTGTGTCACTTAGGTGCAAGGATTCTTTCAGTTGCAACCTAAAAGGCTTTTGGAGACATTCTGTGGTTAGATAGGGACTGCTCATGATCTGAAAGGGTCATATCTGGTGACTTCTGCTGAAAGGTAGAACTGGTTAAAACAGAATTATTTAATTTAACATTTGCATTTTTTTAGTTTTTTCTCCCCCCTCCTCGTATTTGCCCTATTTATGTCAGCACGCTGGGCAAGTAAGCGCTGACATTTTAGTTTTTTGAAAAATTCCCTTTGAACTCTTGAAACCTCCCACCCCCATTGTCCCGAAAGTCCAGAAATTGCTTCTTTAAAAGAGCACTGAGATACCCAATGTCCAGCCTGATCACACAGGAGACACATTGTTCTTCTCTTGGGTGGTGGCTGTTGCACAGGCACAGGGGGCAGGCATCTGCTGTGGCAGCTCTTTGCGGTGGTCTGAATGCATCTCTGGAACTGTGATTAAGGTGAGCTGTCATGAAAGGGACCTTCTGGGTGCGTACATGCAGCATGTCATCTAAGGTTGGAGCCGGTTCCATGGGCAGGCTGAGGATGGCTGCCTTGCACTGTTTGTTTGCATTGGTCAATGCCATCTCCTCCAGGACCTGTTCCTGGGCTCCTTCATTCTTAACTTGTAACTCGATAGCTCGGGTTAATCACTCCACAAATGTTACAAAAGGTTCTGATGGAAGCTGCTTTATTTTACTGTAAGGTTGGAAGGACCCATCGGGCTGGATTGAAAAGAATCCTTTGAAAGCAGTCTCTTTAATGCGTTCTAAAACAGCTAAAGGAATTTCTTGAGCTTGCTTTAGTGCTGCGACCCATTCACCATCACCACATAGATGTTCTAATTGAATTGGCAAATTATTATTATCAACAGCTATTTCAGGATTTTGCCAAAGTTCCGGGAGTAAATCTCTTAATCTTTTTTTCCATGTGGAGTCCCAAAGCCTAAACTGTGTGGACAAAAGGAGGGCAGAAAAAAGCTGCCAGAGGTCAAAGGGAACAACAGGATTCCCTGCTAAATTTGCTTTTAAAAGGCTGTGAAAATATTCACTTTTGCATCCAAATTTGGCCTGAGCTTTGCATAACTCCTGAATCACTTGTTGGGGGAAGGGGTCCCAATTACTGTGGACAGCACCCCCTCTTTTTGACCGTAGGTATGTGACAGGGGTGGCAGGGAAGCCGGGATAATTTCCTGTTTCCAGGTTCCTAGTTCCGCACAAACCAACACCCCCCCCACCCCCGCCTCTCCCCTCCGGGGCTTGGGAACTGGGACTGTGGGTGGGGAAACCGTGGGAACCAGGGCAGGGAGGGGCTGGAGGCTTGAGTCACATGGGGCGGAGTTGGAGGGTGGAGGTTTGAGGGTAGGGGCAGAGTCAGAGGAGAGGGCAGTGCTGGGGGTGGCACCGAAGGGAAGGAGGGGTCTGAGGAGAGAAAGACATTGCGAAAGGGATTGAGGGAAGGAGGGACAGACAAAGAGAGAGGCTCCTTGTGACTCAAGAGCACATGGCTTCGGCCATTTTGGGGAACAAAGAAGTCCCCTCCATCTTGTGACCCCCCTTCCCAACTAAGACTAGCTCGGGATTCACTAAGATGGGGTTTTTGAGCACACGAACTGCCTGCAAAAGTAAACCTAACACAGGCTTTACAGACTTGGGAAGAAGGGATTTTTGGGGAAAGTTTAGGGGTTTCTCGAGGAATATTTGATTTGGGGGAAGGGATTTTGGGGTCAGGATAGGGGAGAAACTGGGGGAAGTCTACAAGGAACCGGCTTTTTATTCTTTTCATTTTGTTTTTGCATTGCAAATAGAATCTGCAGGCTCCAAAGAGCAAAATTTGCTTTTTCTTTATCATTAGGGGAGCTTGATTGAGACAATTCTTTTACAACAGTTTCCCAAAATTCTGGGGAGCTTATTTGCTCAGATGATACATCTGGAAATTTAGCAAATAACCACCAAATTAAAATTTTTAATTGCTTCTTGGAAAAAATGGGTTTTCCCATCATCCAAGGTATTTAAAATGTGGTAATAGACTCTTTTTTGAGACACAGACAGCCTAGCACCCATTTTTGGCTCAGATTTTGAGTTTCTGTGTCCTCTTTATTGTGACTGAGAAACTGAAAGGAAAAAAAAAAAACCTTGCTGGAGAGAAAAAAAAAAAGCCAAAAGAGGAAACTGTTTCCTTTTCCACCCCCCCAGGCTGCCAAAAGCACTTTTAAGGTTTACTCTGAAAGCAAAACCTTCCCCAAAAAAGAAAAAAAAGCCTTTTCTCTGAGGAACATCACCTCTGAAAAAGATTTTCCCTTAGAAAACCGGAAGTGGTACTCACCAAAATTCCAGCGTTCCTCTCCTTTCTTTCCTAATCACTCCTTTTGCCTGAAGACTGACCCTTTTTGGTGCAAAAAGAGCTTCCAGTCTCAGTCCCCAGGATCAGTTTTTCAGAAACACGTGGTCACTTTCTCTGAGAGCGGCTTGCCGGTAGGGGTCTTCTTCACAGCACTCCGATGGGATTTTTGAGTCCAAGGAAGAAAACTGCAGCCCTGGCCTGTAGAATCCTGTGTTTCGGAGACTCCACAGTGAACGCCAAGCCTGACGGGTCTGTCTCTGTGTGGGATTCCTCAGCCACATGCTCCCCAAGTTGTTCTTCCAGCTTTTTGGGAACCTTTTGTGGCTTCGAGCTGCACATTGCGCACCAGTTGTAGTTTTTCCCCAAGAAAACAGACAGCCACCGTTGGCAAAAGTAAAAGAGCCTGCTCTCTGGATGGAATTTTACCACTTTTATTCTCAAGTCCTGCCCTGCTTTGCTGGAGGTCTTCCCTGATCACTTCCTGGGCCAGAGAGAACTCGCCCCTCCCCCTTCAGGGCTTTTTCCTCCAGGGGCAGGGCCCAGAGGCACCACCCAATCAGGGAGAAGTGGGAGGGAACAGGGCTGGGTTACATTTCAGTGTGGGGGATGGGCAGATCTGTGGGAGATTAGGGGCAGGTGGTTGGAAGCTATCGCGTTGTACAGGTAGACAGAACCCCTCCCTCAACACTTAGTTGTTTAGTGTCCTTGATAAGGTAAGCAACAGGTAACTTGTAACGTAAGCAGGCGGATGTGATGTAGCAAACAGAGGTTTTATAACTCCATGTAATCAGTAAATAAAACGCCATTTGCCTTCCACCACATTGGTGTCTGTGAGCTGGTGGCCTGAGCAGCCTGGCTGTGGCTGCTGTGTCATTCCTGGAACCAGGTCGCTACGCCTCAGTGGAGGCAGCCCAGATCATAGGACAGATACATAGAAAAAACATTACAAATCTGATGAAATATAAACCCAATTAATGCATTACAACACCCCACGGTTTGCATTCTCAGCTTCTACCATTTATCAAGAAGTCCCAGTAAAGCACTACCACTGGAGAGTTCTGCATCTAGGCATGAAATGCAGTCCTTCCATCTGCCAGTGGTATGTGGCTTCATTGCTGTCCCCAGTGCACGCTGAAAGAAGGGAAGCCATCATTCTCCATTACATGGATGACGTGCTTCTGTGTGTCCCCGATGACACTATACTCCAACACAAACTTAACCTAGTCGTTAAAGTTTTAAGCTCTGCTGGATTCCAACTGCAGAAAGACAAAGTTCAAAGGGTGCCACCTTGGAAGTATCTGGGCTTAGAGATCACTGTGCAGACCATTGTTCCACAAAAATTGGAAATCAAGAGTGATCCCAAAACCCTAGCAGATCTTCACTCCCTGTGTGGGTCTTCGAAGTGGGTTAGGCCCTGGCTAGGTCTCACCAACAAGGACCTAGCTCCCCTCAACAATTTATTGAGGGGGGAGAGAGAGCTGATCTCTCCCAGAGAACTGACCCCAGAGGCAAAAACTGCAATCCAAAAAACACAAGAAGCTTTAACCGAGAGGCAGGCTCACCGTTATCAGCCCGAGCTGCCTTTCAAATTAATTGTTTTGGGAAAGTTGCCACACTTGTATGGTTTGATATTCCAATGGATGGAAGGGCAGAGAGATTTACTCTTAATAATAGAGTGGGTTTTCCTCTCCCACCAACGATCCAAGACCATCACAAAGCCACAAGAGCTGATAGCTCAGCTGATCCAAAAAGCCAGGCTGAGACTGCATGAACTGGCTGGTTGTGACTTTGTGTGTATTCATCTCCCAGTCAAGTTTTCTAGGGAGGGAAGGAACTCTCCCAAGAGGCTGACTGAAGAGATGTTCGAGTGTGTGCTCCAGGGAAATGCCAACTTCCAGTTATCCCTGTACAGCTACAGTGGACAAATATCAGTCCATGCCCCGTCACACAAATTATTCAACAAAGAGTTCCACCTCCTTCCTCATGAGAAAAGGAGTCATAGGCTGCTCAAAGCTCTCACAGTGTTCACTGACACATCCGGGGCGTCCCACAAGTCAGTAATGACTTGGAGAAATCCCCAAACTCATCATTGGGAAGCTGATGTGGGGTATGTGGAGGGATCACCCGAAGTCGCTGAACTAGCCACAGTTGTGAGAGCCTTTGAGAAATTCTCGGAGCCAATTAATTTGGTCACTGACTCAGCCTACATGGCGGGGTAGTGTCCAGGGCAGAGCAGACAGTTCAATGTCAAAGACATTGAGAATAAGTGTCTCTTCAAGCTGCTCTGAAAACTAATTTATTTAGTTTTGCATCAAGAACACTCATTTTATGTGATGCACATAAGGTTGCATACTGATTTGCCAGGCAAGATCACAGAGGGTAATTGCAAGGCAGATTCCCTTGTAGCCCCAGCAGAAATGGCATACGTTCCAGATGTTTTCCAACAAGAAAATTTAAGTCACCAGCAATACCATCAAAATGTGCCAGGCCTGATGCATCCATTCAAGCTAACACGGGGTCAGGCTCGAGCCATCATGGCCACCCACCCTAATTACCAGGTCCAAGCCATGCCATCACTAGGTATGGGGGCTAACCCCTGAGGGCTTGAGAGCTGCAAAGGGTGGCAAACAGACATCGCACACATTCCCAGTTTTGGTCGCCTTAAATATGTGCATGTAAGCATTGACACTTACTCAATGCGGTTTATGCCTCTGCTCACACAGGGGAAACGTCTGCACAGGCCGAACGGCATCTTGTGCAAGCCTTTTCAGTACTGGAGATCCCTAGGAAAATCAAAATTGACAACGGCCCACCATACAAAAGCAAGGAATTCCTAGACTTTATCCAGCAGTAGGGAGTGGAGCATACAACAGCATCCCCTACTCCCTCACAGGTGTGTCCGTGGTTGAACGTGCCCACCAAACGCTCAGACAAGTCCTGGCTAGGCAGAGCAGTTCCACAGCGTGGATGTCACCACAACAAAAACTCTGCAAAAACCACAATCAGTTTTCTGAATTGTTCATTTGAAAATATGAGTCCTCCAGTGGTACGTCACTTTAACAGCAACAATCAGTTTAAGTTGTCACAGCGTCCTCCAGTTCTAATTATTGACCCAGAAACCTGGGAATCAAGGGTCCCTATGAGCTTGTGACCAGGGGGCCTAGCTATGTGTGCATATCTACCCCCTCAGGCCCATGCTAGATACCCAAAAAGTGGATAAAACCTTTTTTCCCCAAAAATCTAGCACCAGCAGAAGATGATGAGAAGGAAGCAGATGCTGCTTCAAAAAGAATACACCGCCGGAAAAAATAAATAAACCCTTCCAAAGATCTAGTTAATTCTGGCAGATCTCTGACTTTTAATATGCTTTAAATATGGGGTTTTTTTCCTTTTAGAGAAAAAACCCTACCTCCCATTCCACCTCGTGATGAGCCCTGTCCAAGTTATCCTGTTCGCAGTGAGCAGTCTGACTGCTGTGTGGATCGTCCCTCAGCCACGCCAAAATATCTGGGTAACTCTGGCACAGACACTCCAACAAGAAAATATATGCCTGTCCACTGCAGCAGCAACGACCCTATGTCTACCTGCCTGGTAGGGATCCCCCTGCAAGCTGGAGAGTATCCAGCCAGTTTTCACACAAGTATACCTAACCCAGGTCCCAAATCACACAACACACGACCAAACGAAGTCTGTCGGTGGCGGGCTGTAATGATTAAGAATCCCATAGAAGAGTGGCTACCAAAGCTGCCCAGAACAGCTCAAGAACCCCAAGAACTAGAGCTGTTACGTTCCTCTCCAGTACCATACTGCATTCACTTTATCTTTACCCCGCTGTCTAACACTAAAGCCTTTCACAACATACTACAATGTCAAGAAGAGTTCACTGCCAAAAGGTGGTGTAATATTCTAAGCCATGTTACAGCAGACAATCCATACCGTTCACATCCCAAAAGCCTCCCTAGGGGTCTGTTCCGAATTTGTGGAGATCAGGCATGGGCAGGAATCCCATCCCGGCTTTTAGGAGGGCCATGCACCATTGGGCAGTTGTCCCTGTTAGCACCCAACCAAACCTTAATTGGTGAATGGACTTGAAAAAACAATTCGGCCAACAAAATTCATAAGAGAAGCATTAACAGTTTGGACCCAAATTGTAATTCATAAATTTTTCATTGGGCCAAGTCAAAAATAATTGCTGTGTCTCTCTTCCTTCTGTGGGTCGCAGCAGCCAAAGCTCTAGGTGAATTGGGCCATCTAGAGTGTTGGGTAGTCAAACAGGCAAATTTAACATCCACCGCCATCAGCTCTCTCCTAGAGGATGAGGAAATTACCAGGCAGGCCACACTCCAAAATCGTGCAGCCATAGACTTCCTTCTGCTACTGCACAGACACGAGTGCCAAGAATTTGAAGGACTCTGTTGCATAAATTTAACATCAAAAGCACCCAATGTCCACACTGTCCTCAAAGAACTGAGAAGCTTAGCTGGACAAGTAAAGCAAGAATCTGAAGACTGGTTCAGCGGACTGTTAAAGGCTGGGGACTCTCGGGATAGTGGACTTCAATAGTTAAAACAATTGGGGCGTGGGGGGGGCTGTTGTTTTGTTTTTAACTGTGTTAGCATTCGGAGTTCTATGTTGTTTAATTTTAAAAGCCCTCAACATCTTTATCCTTACTACGTCCGAAGTCAACCATGGAGGATTTGCAGACCAAGAGCAGCCTAACTTACCTGCAAATCACAAGTGGTGGACAAATTAATATTCTGAATCAAAATAGGTCCTACATATTTCTTTTAACTTTATTCGAATAAAAAAAAGGGTGAGATGTTGTAGTGCACTAAATAGTTCATTTTTATTACTAGATTGCACTGGGGGGGTTATCATATTTGCACACAAAAATTTGTTTTATTTTGCTCATGGTGTGTCCTATACCCCCTCTAAGTTCTGCTGTTGGTATCCTTTGGTCGGTCCCCTCCCTATGCCCCCACCCCCCAAGATGTTTCCTTCCCATTGGTTGTGGTTCCTCTCCCTGCCTCTTTCCCACCCAGGTTTAAAAATCAAGTGAAAAAATCTCCTCCCCTTTCTTTTCCTCCTGGACTGGGAGTTTTACAATAAACCTGTGGGACTGTGGTCCAAGGAAGAAAAAGAGCACCTCTGTCTTTCACCTTGAGTCCATTATTGGGGTAACGCACCAGCTCTGAAGCTAGCCAAGATTTGACCCCAAGAATGAGGTACCTTGATAAATAACTCATTTTATAATATACAAGATTTGCCATTTTTAAGAACTTGTGAGCTGGGGTGGCCCAGGTGCAGTTGACATAAATTTAAGCTCCTGCTAAAATTCTGAACATAAGGTGGGTGTGTCTAATGTTTGCTTGATCCATAACAGTGCTAGAGTTAGGAAACTATATTGTATAAATATAGTTTTGTATAAATATAGTATTGTATAAATATGAATATACAATGCTAGTCTACACAGCTACAAATACACATGAAGAATGTATAAAAGCAAAAATAATTTTTTCATCAATGAGATCCTTAGTGTCCATCCCCTCAGAGAAATCACAAGTAGGCTTGGCAGAAAGATATGGGGCTTGTACTGTACAGCTGCCCACAGGGATCAATTCAAGATTAACTGTTCACTGTCTCTGGACATAGCTAGAGCTTGCCTTCATGCAGCTCACTCTTTTCTGGGATCATCACCCTTGCCAACATCTTTTCTCCTGAGATGGTGTTTACCCTCCTCTGTCTGAGACTGTCTTTCTAAGACCACTTTCTCTTTGCAGACTTCTTTTCTGGAAATTCTTATTTGCAGCCTCTGGGTTTCTCACTCCATTGCACTGAAGTACAGTTCATGGTCAATCTCCCAACTACAATTCTGTCTCGCGTCTCTCAGTCTGGATGTGCCACTTTTGCACAATTCTCAATTGTGTAAATTCTCAAAATTTACCAGCAATTTATGCTGGTTGTAGCTTGCAAGGCTTCTGCTTGGAGAGTTCAAAATTTACATTACAGATATACATTGCCTATCATTCTCCTCACCTTTGACTGTCTGCCACCTCTCAAAGTTCACTGTTTCAGACTATATCACAACTTTGACAGCTAGGAAAGCATTATCCAGGTTGCAGAAAGGTTGACATTGTGACAACATAATTAAATTGGACGTGCACAAGCAATGAAGTTGAAAAAGTGACAAAGGAAAAATCTGATAACATTGCAAGACCAAACTATTATTTTTTTAAATAGAATGGCAACTGGAAGATGATCCTAATGACCAGAAAACAGCAAATGTAGCACTCATCTTCAAGAAGGAGTAACTGGGGAACTACTGGCCAGTCAACTTTGCCTTAGTGCCTGAGATGACCAGTGAGGAAATTCTCCTGGAATCCACATCTAGGCTTCTTAAGAAAAGGACTAGACAGTGTTACAGAACAGCCACTATGACTCTATAAGGAGAAAATTTTACCTGAGGAAGTTGATATAATTTCAAGATGAGATCTCTTGCTCATTGGGTATGGGGAAAGACGAGGATTTTTCTGGCCTTGAGTTTAACAAGACATACAGGATGGTATCTATAGCACTCCAATAGCCTGGGGGACTGGTGTCCTGGCAAGAGTATAGGAACACTGCCCAATTGGGTAGGGATGTGGTCTGGGTAGAGAGGAACTTAGCAAGAGACACAATAAGGGATTCTTTAGGTATGTCAGGCAGAAAGAGGCCAAGAAATCATATTCTCTCCCTGATGACCTGGACTGTAACAACTGTAACAACAAACAAGGAAAAGGCTGACGTACTCAACAGTGTTTTTGTCTCAGACTGTCAATCTCTTTTACTTTTCTCATACATCCTGAGTGGATGGACTGGAGGAGCAAAGTCCCTTCCACTGCAGAATATCAGGATTTAGAACACCTGAGGAACCTTAATTTTCACATCTGTGATGCATCCCAGAGTCAGGAGGGTTTGGCTGATGTAGTTGCCAAGCCACTCTCCCTTGGATTTGAACAGTCATGGCTGTCTGATAAGTCCCAGATGACTGGGAAAAGGGAAAATTTGTCTCCATTTTTGAAATAGGTAGAAAGGAGGATCCTGGGAACTACTAACCTGTCAATCTTGCCTCTGTGTCTGAGAAGACCATTGACGAAAATCTGGAAACTCTGTTTAGGCATGTGGTGGAAAAGGAGGTAATTTGAGACAGAAAGCCGGGCTTCAGCAAGGGCTCATCCTACCCGACTGACCTAGTGGCCTTCTGTAAAGGAGTGACTCCATCAGTGGACAAGGGAAGGAATGTCATCTATCTCAACATCTGTATGATGGCCTTTCACACGGTCCCCACAACATCTGTCTCTCTAAACTGGAGAGAGATGGATTTTGTGGACAGAGTATTTGATGGATGTGGAATTATTATCCAGACAGCATTGATGAAATAGTTTAATGTGTGGATGGAGTTCAGTGGTGGGAGCTGTCTCTCAGGGTTCTATATTGAGACCAGTCTAAAGTCTTCATAATTGAAATTCTGTATGGTAATGAAGATGCCTCTATTGACTTATTTTATTGATGTAGAAAACATAAGCCATGTCCAAAATGAACATAAACCAAAAATAACTATTTGATTTCAGTCTGTCTGCATAATTTTTTACTTAAAATAGCCCCATATTATTAGTACAAATCCAGTTATTTTCTTTATGGTTAGTAGGAAAAATATAAAATTAACTTTTAACAACAGATGATATTTCTGTTGCAGGAAATTTTTTTCTTCTTTTATATTTATAAAATTTACAGTAGATTGCAGTCTGAGTTCAGCTTCAATTTCAACACAAAAAGGAGGTAAAATATAAAAGCCCTCTCCCTGCCTCTTATTTGCACTTCCTTAGCCAATCACTGGTGAAGTATGTCTAAAACTAAATCACACAAATTATGAATGAACTTGTAACAGGTTGTTGTAAAAGAGAGAATAGTTTTGTCTCTTAAGGAAATAGTGGCAATGGCAGAAAAATGGTGGCAATATTTAGGCAGATTATTTTCTTCTTACAAATAACCACAACCTTCAACTGCTCTTTAGATTTTCAGTCAGATGTCCCCCAAAGGGCCATACATTCCATGTCACACTGGGTATTATAATTTCCATCACGCAGCTTTATTTCATGCACATAGGTTAGGATGTTTGTCATTCAGAATGGCTGGAATATATCATTTTCCTGCTAGAAAATGGCTATGAATCCAAACTGCACACAGTTAACAGCACGATAAACATCTATAAAAATATACAGATTTCAGTGAAACCAAACATAGTCTGAGCTCTCTTCAATGCTCCCACAGTAAGTCAGAGGAGATCCTCCATTGACCAAATTGAGAGAAAAGAAATCATTCATAGTTCTCTTTTCTTTTATAAAAATATATAAATTTTAAAAAATAGTACAATTTCATGGTATTTAGTTTAACAATATCTATTTCTCTTCCAAAGAAAAAAGCTACATAGCTCTAAAATAATTCATTTTTTAAGCAAGGTGGTTCTTCCTCTTCAGTGAATAAATTAGATAAAAGTTTAAATCTTGCTTAGTACATTAGTTCTGACATCATCCAGGTAAGCTGGTAGAAAGGTACTTGCACTTTTACGACCGAGATCCCAGATTACCATGGTCTGCTTTTTTTACAGCCACCCATAATATTTTTGATAATTTTTGTGTTATCACTGCACTTCCTTAGTGTTTAACCAACCTTCAGTATTTCCTTCAGATTTCCTACCTTTATTTAGCATCCTTCTCAATTTGCAAAACCTAGAACTTCATACAGTACTTCAGCTTGCATTATATTGAAGTAAAAGGTGAAAAAATAGCTTACTCTGTTTTAGAGACATCATATATTAATTTCTAAGTGCAGCCAGGTACTCTGCAACAGCCTATCACCTCTGGTTCATGTTGGTGTTATATTTTGTTTAAATCCCTTAGGTATCCTCTGTAAAATGGCTATTACTGACTGGTTTCCCCTCCCATGTCTATGTTCCCTTAAGTAAGCAACACTCTGTAATTGGTTACAGAGCTTCAAACTTTGCCTGGGCTAGTAATTTCCACAGTGTAGCTTGATCTCTGACTGTAATGAGCAGTCTGCATTTTATCTCTCAGAGTACTAATGAAAAATATTGAATATCTGTACTCACTACACACTTCTGTTTTGATTATGAACCACTGATAATTAGTCTCTGCAAACAGTTTCTAGCCAGTGAAATCCATAATGTATTTTGTACTGTGTTCTCCAAGGTGATCTGTCAAAATGTAAAATCTGAAACTGGTAAAACCCTGATATAAGTGAAGATATCACATCTCCTGCTTCTCTTGATCCACAAAATATGTTACTTTGTCATAGAAAAAAAAAAAATCAGACTCATCTTCTGCAATGTGTTCTTTGCAATACTATGTTACTTCTGGCACTTTTGTTTTTCTCACACTTTTTAGATGCATTACAGCATGTTTTTATTTGTTCATATTGGCAAATAAATTCCAGCATTATTCTGGGAACTGATGAGGAACAGCTTTAGTTCCCATTTGCTCATTTGATGACATACCTTTATCATTCACTTTTGTTGATGTGTGCTCCTCTAAAAACGATTCAACAGCCATCACTGAATTTTTGAATCTTAGGTTTAGCTGGCTATGTGAGAGTTATGAAATCCAAATATAGATTTGTCTTTGATAAAGGAAAAGAGAAGTTTTTTGCAGCTGTATAATTCTCTCTTCCACTCATCAAAGTCAGGCCAGCACTGTAGATGAGCTGCCTACTCACCAATCTCTAGAAAAAAAACCCAAATCTGTTTCAGACATTCTCACTACAAACCCATTGAAAATTCCTATAACAATATTTTCTGAAAATATTACTCTGAATGGTAGAAAAAAAAATATTGGTGAAACTGTCAAACAAGAAGACAGTTGAACAATGAGTAAGAATAACAGTATGGAAACTTTTTCTTCCTTATTTGTACAGTGGTCTGAAAAAGGCAGAAGTCCAATGATTTTCCATATATTGCTTCACATCATCAACACACATTACAAAATCATTCTGTCTCTTAGAAAGATAAATATGATTTTAAGTCTCTGAAAATTGTAAAAGTAAATCTCTTGAGCAGCTCTAATGGTTTATCTCTGAGTAGCAAGAATGCAATTATTTTTTTCTTACCACTGTTGCTGAGTGGTTAGCAAAAAAAAAAAAAAATCTTGACAGAGAATTATACTTTAAACCGCTAATAACTCTTTTTCAATAAAGAATACTTACAGAAAACATTTGTCATTATTCATATAGAAGATACTGTGCATTAATGGCAATGACTTCTAATTCATAGTGTGAGCCTAAGAGAGCAAAAAAACTTAGAATTGATAGAAGATTTTTAGCTCTCAGAAGATAACTTTGTCTTTAATTAGATAAGCTTTGCAGTATTAAAGCTAAAGTTAGATAAATGTAAAATACCTTATAAATACTACTGAAACAACTAAACTTCTATGACATTAATTCTGGGACACATGATTGCAGAATTACATAGAGACAAATACAGGAAATAGAATGACATGAAAAATTATTTCCATCTATTACTCTTTGTGTGGAAATTTTATAAATGGAATATAGAAATATTTCAAATAATTTGTATAGATGTCTCTTGTTCAAATAAATCAGCCATTGTGGGATAAAAAAGTTACGAAAAATGACCTATCTAAATAGTTGGAAGTTGAAGTGAATAAAGCGGCCACAATGACCTCTGGGAACACACATAGGAAGGGCCCTACAGAAGGAGATATTCAGATGACAAAATGGACTCTTAAAGGAGTATAACAAAAAAGTGAGTAGGAGGAGAAAAGATATTTAGGCTGAAATACTATGGTACCATAAAAAATGGTAGCCATGTTTTGTTTAGAGTTTTCTGTACTATGCTGTACTACTCCTGTAGAGAAACACTGAAAAAATACCATGACTAGCCTACAGCCTCAGAAAAAGAAATCCAGCTCTTCAAACTAGCTATAAACACTATTATTATTATTATTATTATTATTATCATTATTTTTATTATTACTACTACTACTATTTCATGATAAAAGAGCACCTGGTCTTGTCCTGACATGCATGAGAGAAAGTACATAGAGAAAGAAAAGGTGGTGAGGCTGACTTGAAGTACATCATATGTGGGGTCTGCGAGAGACATAGATGGCAGTAAGAAAGTAAACATTTCATACTCTCAAGAATAGCAGGACAATTCAACTGAGAATTTTAAAATAATATATACAGTAAACATTCTATTATAGGTCTCAGAAATGAAGTCCCTAATTACCTTTGAGTATCTTTGAAGAAAAAAGGATTGCAAGATAATAAAGGTGTTGCTATGCTTCGTAGATTTCAACCATGAGACCTGGTACAAAATTAAGAAAATTACAAAGTTAAGAAAAATTCTCAGTTTGATCAGTCCCAAGACTTCCTAGCAGCCATAGTCCTACCACCAGAGACTGTCACAGCTGGGACCGAAGCCCCTTTGCAGTGAGCCAAAGGGTATCTCCCTCAGCTCCCTACACACCCCACTCTCACATGGTCAGACAAGGTTTTCTTACCAGCTCAGTACCAGGTTTCTCTTAGAAGAGCCTCAGAAGTCTTATTCCATAAAGCAATTTATTCAGGGTGTGATAACACAGAAACAGCTCAAGCTGGTGCCTCCAAGGAGAGACCCCCAACAAAGGAACTCCTGGGCTTTTATACCCTCACAGTCCAAGGGCAAAAACCATTTCTGCTCCTCCTGAGCCATCAGCTCCTGCTGTGTCTCAGTGTCTGATCCCCTGGCTGGTGTTACAGGTCCCTGAGCCCTTTGTTGGGACAAGGGTTGGCAGTTCCTGTCCTCTTGCCTTGGGCTCCCACCCAGAACTGAACCCGCAGCTCCCAGCACAGCTGCTGCCCGAGCTGCCTGTACCGAATGCGTTCCTCAACAAGATATCCTAGGGTAAGTGTCCCCCTCCACCAGTCCTGCATAGTTGATGTAAACCTTATGAATATCTAAGAGCAGTAGTATTGGTGGTTAAGCACCCTCTCTTCCAGATACTCTCCAAATACTTCCCTGTCTGCACTGGAGAGGAATTATTAGTCATAAAATGACACTCATTGTCTGTATTTACAAACAATAATAAATGTTAGTTAAATAAGAATGCAAAAAAAAATTAGTTATATTCACAGTATTTAATTGATTTTTATGCAACCATTTACAAAAACTTAGAAAGCTTTTGCATTTAGCTAACAACTGAAATTTTGTTTCTGCACCTCTGAGTCTTAAAGATATAGTATCCATTTAAATAGTTGTAGAGGAAAAGTCACTAGGAAATCTATTAAAATTTTCACTGCAAGGAATATTTTGAGATGAAATTTCTTCCTCACTTCTATATTTTTTTTTTAAGCTTTTCTCTTTTTCCTCCATTTGAAAATACATATATTTCCTTCCCCTGCTTAATTAACCAAGGCAAAATGTACAGCTGATGCTGCATCTAATAATTAGTATAATTGGAAGGTTTTTGGGGTGTAGGAAGCAAGAATCTTAAAAAAATATAGGCCAACATTAATACAGTTTGAAAAAAGTAATTGTCAAAAGAAAAAGTTAAACTAAACAAAACAGCCTGCAAAAAGGATCTATAAATGCCCTTATTTACAGCTGTTCAGCAAAGCCACTGTCTACCAGTGCTCTAAGTGAAACCAGAATGAGACCCTGACTGCTGTCAGAAAGTCATGTTCAGCAAAGGACCATGCAGCAATTTGTTTTTTCCCAGCCAGCCCTTCTAGGCAAAAGAGAATAATGGTTGTGAATGGATTAAGAGTTCACAAAAGTGTATCATTTATACACAGGAATGTTTCTGATCTCACTTGTTGTCTGCCAGTTTTCCTCTAGGGCTTTGGTTCAAGAGGAGGATCCATAGTGAGAATAAAACACAGTGTCCCACAGAGGGCAAATTACTACAGAAGTACAACAGAAATCCCCTCTTAGCTGCAAAACCCATTCCTGTCTACTTCTCATTGACAACTGAAATACAAACAAAGAAAAGCATGAAAGTAAGTGTATTTTAGATCCCAGTATGATAAATTAAGAAGCCATACTTATGCTATCTCCATAAAATGATAGGATTTATACAAGCTTTAACTTTTACACAATGGTCTTATTAATAGATATACTATCTACTTAAAGCTGCTGTGCCAGTAAGATTTAATATTATATTTGCCTGCTGTGTTGATATACAGAATAAAGTTGGGCATTATTTCAAGTGTAGTTCAGTAGGGAGTTATCTTGCAAAGGATATTCTTATTTTAGATAATTATCAAAACACCACAAAAAGCACATCTTTCTGTCTAAAACAGATCATCCTGTTCTGTCTGAACAGGATGATTCTGAAAAGTAGCTTATACAATTAAGCAAGACTCCTGTGGTCAGAGACTCAAATTTTGTGATTTAAAAATCAGACAGGGTGATGATATTAAAAAGTAATCATATTACCAACATTTCATAATCAGTCCTGGGTTGCTACTACTGACTTGGTGTGCTGGCAACTAAGCATATTCTATAGTAACAATATCAGTAATGGAGAGCTTTATCAGGTAAGGGCTTTCAGGTATAGCCTGAAATCAGTAAATAATAAGCAACAATCAGTAAGCAAGAAATGCAATTTTTAACCTACTCTAGCACTAACTCATGAAAAATCCCAAACTTAAATCCTACCATTATTAAATAAAGAAAAAATATTTATTCTCATCTAGTAGGCAGTAGATGCATGCATCTCTTTGTTGGAGTATGTTTGGGATGCAAAATATTTGTTCATTTAAAAGGAAATAGAACAAAAGAAGTTATTGTAAATTACTATTAACCTATTAAGTTAGTAAACAGAGCTAGAAATCATAGAACTTGGAGGAATATGTTTTAATGTTTTTACACAGCTGTAAGTATCTGATCATGTGTACTATTTTACATCTTCAATCAACAATTCCCAGAAACTGAAATATTTCCTCCTTCCAAAAATCCTGTAGTTGAGATTGAACCTGGTAAAACTGTCTTCATGGATGTGAAGTATCTCCCTCACCAGATACAACATTTCCTTGTGAGATAGGTCCATAATTTCAAAGTAGGATTTGGATGCAAGTTGGAAGGGGAAGTGTGGCCTTTTATTTTTGAGACAGGACTTCTGACAGCCATGCCAAAGAAGTCTTGTGCAAATGATATTACCAAGATTTCTAGGCTTAAGGAAATTTCAGAGGCCAGTATATTTAAAAGTGAGGACTGGATTTTACCTTGGAAAATTGCAATCCTGGAGTACCCCTTCAGAGCAGGACACAGGAGAAGAGAGATGCTTGGTCTGAATTCACTCTGAGGTCTATTCTGCACACTATTACTCCAAACACAGGAATGCAAAAAATGCAAGGCTGTAGGTAGGTATATAAGTATATAAGAAAGGATGTTAGACAAAACAATTAATTTGGACTTTCCAAACATAAGGTCTTTGTTTCAAAAAAATAAAACATCTGAAATGGGGTCAAGATCAGTTTCTTCCACTAATCTCTGTAACCGTTACTTCTGTTAGCTGTAAGCTATTTGCAACTTTTGCCATTCTTTTATAAACATGGTTTTATTACTATTTTTTTTTCCTGTAGGAATGAGATAGAAAACATTATTCCTCTCTTTCCCAGATATTTTGATACTTACTTTTAAAAATATACAGTCTCTTCTCTATGAAGAGCTTCAGGTTTTCCTTTAAAGAAAAGGAATTAACAATAGAAAGCCATTTAACAACAACAGCTGCCCATGGACTGCAGTATCAGAAATGGATATTTTATGAGTAATATGAGTAACCTTACTTCAAGCCTGGAAGACTTCAGCAGGCTCTGAAACAGTATTGAAGACTTCCAGCTTCAGATACACATCAGGAAAAAAGAAAAAATCGTCCCTGTATATACTGCATGTGCAATATATAAAAAATAAACTATTATTGTGAAATAGAAATGGAAGGAATACAATTTGCCTACTTTTTCATTCTGTGTAATTGATACGGAAGTACATTAGGAGAATATGCCTTAGTAACTAAAGTTTTTAGAACAATGTCAGTGTGCTTCAGGGGAGCTCTACTTATAATACAAGACAGAATAACTGTTCTTAATTCCTCCTAAACTTATACAACAGCTCACAGTAAAATCTCTATATATGTTGTATTATCCCAAATCACAGTGCAAGAGTTTATAAAAAAGCCCACATCAGATGTGATACTGTCAGGAAGCTCTTTCTATTAGAACAAATATTTATGAAATTAGTTTTGTCTTTAAATATCGCATTCTTCTATGTTTTCTCCCTGTAAATGCTGAGTTTTATGGTATTATTTCTGTCATCTTGTTGAAAAACACTGCTGAAAAGTAGGATGAGTTCAGATAATACAAAAAACTCCATAGAAATTTTTGTCAAAAAAACAAATGTTAGAATATTATACAAAGGAAGTTAATGGATCATCTGAGCTGGTCATGGACTGTTGCAGTGTCCTTCTCGGAGCAGCGGCTCCTTCCACACAAGCCAGCTCTAACACTGCGATCAGTCAGGGAACTCTCCTCTGGATCCTGGGAACCAAGGAGTGGCTAAGGGGGTTTTCCTCTTATCATGGGAGAGACCTCACCAAAGACCAAGGAAGGAATCAGACTCAGTTGGAGGGCAAAGTCCAAGGTGTTTATTCAGTCCCACCCAGGGACATCCTAACCTCAGGGAAGATGCTCCAACTGAACCGCCTGGGGCAATGAGCTCTGGGATTAAATACAGGGGAGGGGCTAAGGGAGGAGATAAACCAACACCCAATGAGGGGCAAGGTGGGCGTGGAACAAGGTTGGAGAGACATTTAAAGAAACCAATGGGAGCATAAAGGGAGGAACTCCCTCAGCTCCTGCCTTATCACTCAATGACCTTTCCCAAACTCTCTAGAAGCCGGGAGGAACAACTGAATGACAGGCAGGGCCCATAGGAGGGGACTGGGAAGAATATGGGAGGATTGACAGGGAAGAGGGGCAGGGAAAAACCTTGAAACATAATATTTCTTAGGAGAACAGGGGAGTGCAGAACAAACCATTACAATGAAAACAAATAACATAAAATACAATATGAAAATAAATAGGACAGAGCAAAACGCAACAATAGACTGGTTTTAAAAAAGGTGAACAAATCCTCATATTTTGACAGAAAAAATAAGGTAACCAGTATTGAAAAAAGAAATAAATTATTTATTGATACTTTTCATATGAATAAGGCCTTTCACTTTGGGAATCCTAGGCTAGACTCGACCTGTATTGCACAGAGAGAAACAGATGATTCTACAAAGAGGTGAGCAGACATTTATACAAAAAATACTGCACCAACAATAACTCTGACAGGGGAAGAAAAATACCTCTACACATTTAGAGATATTTATTCTTTAAACAATATATGTATACATCAAAGAGCAATAGCAATTTTTTTACAAAGACTGGCTACTGAAACATAAATAAATTTTTATAGAATTGGCATTATTAGATATTTTTACAGACTTCCAGCAAAGTGTAAAATGTACCAGATAGGGACATCATTCCAGACCCATTTTCCTTTAGATAATGTAGACAATTAACTAAAAATTACCAAAGTATCAGGATTGGTTCATTCAAAAACAGACAACTGAGAAGGGACCTCATCAATGTCTACAGGTGTCTGAAGGAGAAATGCCAAGAGGGTGGAGCCAGGTTCTGAGTGCTAAGCAATAGGACAAGAGGCAGTGGGCAGACACGTGCACAGGAAGCTCCAGCTGAACATGAGGAAGAACTTTTTAATGCACAGGTGACCATGCACTGGGACAGACTGCCCAGAGAGATTGCCGCATCTCCCTCACTAGAGGTATTTAAGAACTATCTGGATGAAATCCTGTGCCAAGTACTCTAGGATGACACTGCTTGTGCAGGGAGGTTGAGTCAGATGACCTTCTGTGGTCCTTTTTCATGACCTATTATGTGCTTCTGTAAAAGCCTCTAGTACACTTGACTGTTTCTGATGTAAAGTTTTCTTTCACAATGAGATAACTGATCAGGTCTCTCACAACAGAGAGAGAGACTCTATTTTTTATTAAATAAAAAACAATCTCCTTTTAAGTTCCCTGCTGAGTATTTCTAGCAACACACTGGTATTAAGGGGGATTAGCAGAAAAATCCCTGAGCATGGAAAGTTCTCAGCGCTGTCTCAATTCCACCAGGCAGAGTCAAGAAGGAATGAGCCCACGCTTCCATTACATCATAGCAAGAATACATACTTTGGAGGAAAACTCCCGCTAGCAGAGAGCCCCAGGTGACAACAACCTGTGCCAGAGCATGGTGGAGGCTTGAAGATATCCCTCACATATTGCTTTTCTCCTTTTTTTCTGTCTACTGGCTGAGTTTTGGCAAAACCTAGTTTGGGCAATGAGGCTTCACAAACACCTGTGTACTTCCAGATGTTCCTTAGATTTAGCAATCAGAGTCAAGAAGTGAAAAAGGTTAGTAAATTAGGACACAATTAACTCCTGATAATACATTGAACACAAAGTAGCTCTGTTTGCTTCTGCTTAAAGCACTCCCTCTTTTCAACCCTTTAATACACATCTGGTCTCTGCACGTTGGCTTTCTATACAAAAGCTCATGGAAGTATTTATTATTAGGTTTACTGCTGTTACAGGGGCCATGCAAAAGGTTAAAGTGAGATTAAAAGTAGACTAGAATTTCACAAGTAGCAGAACCTTTGCAGCAAAATGCTCCTAAACTAAGTAAACACTGGCATAAAGGCAATAAAAAGACTTGTTTTGGTAAACTCAATCAAGTTGTAATTATTTAATAGCCATTAAATGTTAAGTTTTTGTACTTAACCAGGAGAATCTTTGCCAGCTTTTGGTTAAATTAGGTGGATTTTCAGAAACTTGTCTGTAGCACAGAAAATGTTTTGTACTTTTAATACATAACTGACATTTTCTAATTTACTAATTGTACTCTCTAGAGCAAGAAAAGAGATGCATGTTATGGAAGCAATAAGAGACTAATGAAATAGCATTAAAAATCAGCTAATGGTATACTTCATGCAAGAAATGTATGATTTACAGAATTTTTATTTTTGTTTATAATACATTATTGGAATTAGCTGTCTTTTTGGCAATAAGAAATGTAGGACATGGCTAATAACACTTACCAGAAAAGCAGGAAAAAACTCAGTGAGCTGTGCTGCTGAAAAAAATGCTTATGTTAATGGAACATTGCAGTGGATTTTTAAATCTTGGTGAGCTGCTCCCTAAAATACAGTAAATCAAATATACCTATCCTCACCAAATGTGTGAGGACTACTTATTAACCCCGAGGCAAACACAAATGCTTCTCAGGCAAATGATGTTACAGGAATTGTGAATAATACAATCATTAATAGAAATAATAAAGAAAAAATTCTACTTTCCTTGCAGTTTATTAAATTTTTTGCTGCTTTCTGAAAATGGGGTAATATGACATAAAAATGGCTTCTTATTTGCTTTCATAATTATGTCCTTTTATAGACCTTGGAACTATAAAGCAAGGTCTTTCATAAATATCTTTCACAAATCAGAATTTACTTCCAGACTTTCCTCCTCAAAATGTCTGCTCAAAAATAGGGATGCCATTAGAAAATTCAACTTCAGATTGTTTGCTGTGAAGATGTCAGACCAGATAGGATGATTCAAATTTCATTTCTGTCTGTGGTAGTAAAGTTCACTGGAATTTTTTGACAGAAGACATGCCAACATAATTGACAACATCACCATTGTTGTCATCATCATCATCATCATCAAAGAATAACAATAATATTACCTATACCAGAGTTATTTGCAAAAGATGCAAAAATAATGCATCTCTTTACATTCCTTTAAGCTTTGGCAACTTTCCTAATTGTTAATAATAATGTTACATAATGTTAAGCATAAATATACCAAGTGTAAAAACTGATGTTCTACACACAACTTTATCAACTGACATTAAGCTACCTTTGAAAAGACATCTTTAAAATAGTCTTAATAATCCTTAAAAAGATGTTATGCTTCACATATTAATAGCCCCTTTTCTCCTCTCCCTGCTGTCCATTCTCTGCTCCTCCCCTTCCCCCTTCTCCTTCCCCCTTCCCTCTTCCCCCTTCTCCTTCCCCTTTCCCTTCCCCATTCCCCTTTCCCTTCCTCTTCCCACTTCTAGGTGGTTTGTTTTTTTTTTTTTCCTTTACCTTCTCAATTGTTTTGTGGTCAGAACTGAAAAATCTTGCATATACAGAGATTTGGGAGGTTTTACCTAGTTTATGCATCTACAAAAATGCTTGATGAGTTTTTGCCATATGTCTACATTTTCCAACATTTCAAAATACTTATAATACACAAAAGGCCAGAAAAACCTTTCTAAACCTGTGTTGTTTGGGGTTTTTTTTTTGGGGTTTTTTTTTTTTTTTTCCTTTAAATAATTCTAAATGGGAATGAGACAGTAGAAAGGACTGTACTATAATTCTGAAATATATCTGTTTTTTCATGTTAACTTTCATAGTATTGCATAATATTAAATCATAAATCATTACAAAATACATTAATTTTTCAGTGAACCAGATGAAAATGTCAGAGTATTTTAGAATTCAATAAATGTTCTGGGGTTGAGAACAATTGGAAAAAGAAATGTATTTGCTAAACAGGAAAATGTAGATGATTGCATGTGTTTGATGCTTGCATAGCCCAGCTCTGGTCATTTATGGTATCTCAGATGCTATCTCAAAATAAGAAGAAGCTTAGAAGAAGCCTCAGTGACCTTTAACTTCTCTATCCCATAGCAATACATTTTAAACAATTAACCTTCCTGGTTAATTCCAATGGTTTTGATAGCTGAGAATTCCAGACAAGCCTCTATAAGAGACAACATAAAAAAGCAGCAGTTACAGTCTGTTGCTGTGTGTTACTTGTTTTCATATTGTATTTCATTTTTATATTTGGTTTAATTTTATAACGGTTTCTTCTGTACTCCCCTGTTCTCCGGGAAAATGTTATATCCTGAGGTTTGTCCCTGCTCCCCTTCCCTGTCTATCCTCCCACACTCCTCGCAGTCCCCTCCTACAGGCCCTGTCTGTCATTCAGCTGTTCCACCCAGCTTCTGGAGAGTTCTGATAAAAGACATCAGGGCAAGACTGAGGAGATCCCTCCCTTTATGTTCCCCATTGGTTTCCTTGAATGTCCCTCCAACCCTGTTCCACTCCCACCACTGTGTGTTGGTTTGTCCCCTTGTGTTGTAATGCATTAATTGGGTTTATATTTCATCAGATTTGTAATGTTCTTTTCTATCTGTCCTTACCCAGCAGTGCCCATCCACCTCACTGAGATGTAACTGTAAGAGTCTGTCTGAAGTTCCCCTCACGATCATCATAAGGACCCCGAGGACTCCACTGCAGTTCTGGCCTGCTTGAGGTGGATGCTTGCCAATCGCCTGCACATGCATTTTCCTGCATCACCATGCCATGGTACACTGGCTTTGAGCAGTGTAATGGCAGTTCTGTACCTGAAGATTACACCTGCTTCACGGTCCCCGCTTCACGACAATAGCCTATGAATTTCCCCATCTCTTGGCCAAGGGGACTTTCTGGGGTAACTTTGGTGGTCTCCCATGGAAAATCCTTCATCTGCTTTGCAACCACCGTGACAGACAGAGATCAAAACACCCTTCCAAGGACTGAGACTGAGACCCCTATTTGAAGCTCCTCTCAAGGACTGAGACGTGAGACCCCTATAACCCTAATACAGGGGGTGGGGGCTGACTTAACCAAAGCGAGATGTTTGCCTGCAGGCATGATCGTTGGACCAAGAAGACAATGGCTCTCGCTTACTGCTAAGAACATGGACTACCTATTCCCCCTCAGTGGCTTCAGTAGATTTACCTGTTCCCCCTGTGAATGAGGACTTAATAAAAACCCCTGAGTTAACCAGAGATTTTGAGAGACTCTCCCTGACATGACAGGTGGACCCATTGACCAGACAACGAGGACTCTGTCTCCACGTATGGTAGTTATATCCCCCCCTTTCATCTATCTCTATCTCTATCTCTTTCTCTATCTCTTCCTCTCACTCTTAATCCCTCTATTGCATTTGCTATGGTCAATCAATAAAGGTGCATTTGTTTTAATGCTGAAATCCCTTCTGTGTTGTGTTTTGCACTCTGAGATCAGTAAACAAACCATCACGACCCCCGCATGTACGAGCAGATCGTGACAGTAACCTAATCCTGTTCCCTCACACTTATCACTGATTGGGCGGTGCCTCTGGGTCTTGCCTCTGGGCCCTGCCCCTGGGGGAAAAAGCCCCAACTGGGGAGGGGCCAGGTCTCTCTGGCATCGGTGAGTTATCGGGAAAGGTCTCCAGCAAGCAGAGCAGGACTTAAGAATAAAAGCTGTAATATCCAACCCGGTGCCAAAGAGCCAGACCCTTCTTTTGCCATCGGCAGCCATCTAATCTCTTGGGGAAAACTACAACTGGCATCCTAACATGGGACTTGAACCCACAAAAGGTTCCCAAAAAGCTGGAAGAATCACTCGGGGAGCACGTGTCCGAGGAATCTCATGCAGGTACATGAGTCATGAAACGTAGCCCACCCACGCAGACGCAGACCCGTCAGGCTTGGCGTTCACTGTGGAGTCTCCGAAACACAGGATTCCACAGGCCAGGGCTGCAGTTTTCTCCCTTGGACTCAAAAATCCCATCGGAGTGCTGCAAAGAAGCCCTAACAAATGGCAAGCAGCTCCCAGAGAAGGTGACCACGTATTTGTGGAAATATGACCCTGGAATCAGAGACTGGAAGCTCTTTTTCACCAAAAAAGGTCAGTCTTCAGGTAAAAGGAGTGACTGGGAAAGGAAAGGAACATTGGAATTTTGGTGAGTATTACTTTCGGTTTTCTAAGGGAAGATCTTTTTCAGAGTTGGGATTCCTCAGGGAAAAGGGTTTTATTATCGGGGAAGGTTTTGCTTCCAGAATAAACCTTCAAAGTGCTTTAAAAATAGCATGCTTCTTTCGGCAGCCGGGGCCGGGGGGGGGGGAGTGTTGGAAAAGGAAACTGTTTCCCCTTTTCACTTTTATTCTCTCCAAGTTTTTTTCCTTTCAGTTTCTCAGTCACAAGAAAGAGGACACAGAAACTCAAAATCTGAGCCAAAAATGTGTGCAAGGCTGTTTGTTCCTCACAAAAGAGTCTATTACCATATTTTATATACCTTGATTAATGACGAGACCCATTATTCAAAGAAACAGCTTAAAAAAATTAACTCTATGGTTGTTTTCTCAGTTTCCACACTTATCATTAGAGCAAATAAGCTCCCCAGAATTCTGGGAGGTATAACAAAAAAAATAGTTGAATCTGGCTCCTCTAACAATAAAGAAGATGCAAATTTTGCTTTTTATAGCTTAAAAATTAAGTTTGCATTACAAAAGCAAAATAAAAAGGAAAAAAAGGCCAGTTCTTCATGAATTTTCCCCAGCTTGTACCTTTGCAGGCTCAAACCGAGTCCGAGTGCTCAAACCTCCCATCTCAGTGGTCCCCAGGTGGTGGAGTCACAAGATGGAGGGGATTCCTTTGTCCAAAATGGCCAAAGCCATGTGCTCCCAAGCCACGAGGAGTCTCCCCCTTTTTCTGTCCCTCCTTCCCGCAATCCCTTCTTCTCTCCAGACCCCTCCTTCCCTTCGGTGCTGCCCCCAGCACTGTCCTCTCCTCTGACTCTGCCCCCTACCTCAAACCTCTGCCCTCCGACTCCTCCCTGTGTGAGTCAAGCCTCCAGCCCCTCCCTGCCCCTGGTTCCCACGGTTTCCCCACCCACAGTCCCAGTTCCCATGCCCCAGAGGGATGAGGTGGGGAGCCGGGAACCTGGAAGCAGGGAGTGATCCCGACTTTTCTGCCACCCCTTTCACCTATCAACAGTCAAAAAGAAGGAGTGCTGTCCACAGTAATTGGGACCCCTTCCCCCAACAAGCGATTCAGGGTTTATGCAAAGCTCAGGCCAAATGTGGATAAGAAAATGAATATTTTTGCAACCGTTTAAAAGCAAATTTAGCAAGGAATACTACAGTTCCCTTTGACCTCCAAAAAGATTTACTTCCAGAGCTTTGGCAAAATCCTGAAATGGCTGTTGATAATAAGAATCTGCCAATTCAATTAGCAACCCAGCCCAATAAGTCTTTCCAACCTTACAGTAAAATAAAGCAGCTTCCATCAGAACCTTTTGTAACATTTGTGGAGCGGTTAACCCGAGCTATCGAGTTACAGGTTAAGAATGAAGGAGCCCAAGAACAGGTCCTGGAGGAGACTGCTCTGGCTGATGCAAATGAACAGTGCAAGGCAGCCATCCTCAGCCTGTCCATAGAACCAGCTCCAACTTTACATGACATGCTCCAGGTGTGTGCCAGGAAGATTCCCTTCATAAAAGATCATCAAAACCACAATTCCAGAGTCAAGCCACTGCAAAAAGCTGCTGCTGCTGATACCGTGCCTCCTGTGCCTGTGCCACGGCCACCGCCCAAGAGAAGGACAATGTGTCTCCTGTGCGATCAGGCTGGACATTGGGAATCTCAATGCCCTTTGAAGAAGCCATTTCTGGACTTTCAGGACAATGGGGGCGGGAGGTCTCAAAGGGCTAAAGGGAATTTTTCAAAAAAACTAGGAAATGTAAATGTTAAACTAAATAATCCTGCTTTAACCAGTTCTGCCTTTCAGCAAAAGTCGCCGGATATGATAGTAAAGGATCCAGTGACCAGAGAAACAAAAAGTCCTCATGATCAGGTCACCTGGGGTCGTGGGTACACCTGTGTGTCCGCTCCCTCAGGTCCCAAGTGGGTGCCAGCTGAGTGGGTGAAACCTTTCATCCCCAAAACTGCAAAACCCCCTGCAGAGGCCCCACAAGTGGCCAGCGCTGCCTGGAGGAGGAGAAAGTGCTGAACCCTCTCCTTCTAATTATCATTATTCTTTAACAGTGTTTTTCTAAACAGTTTGCACTAAAGGTCATTTTTCTTTTGCAACTTTAAAGGTACTCAAGGTCCAAACTCTGAGCATCTCCCACGAACTGGGAGCCTTCCTCCTTCTCAATTTAATAAGAAAAGGGGAAATGTTGGAATGCATTAATTGGGTTTATATTTCATTGGATTTGTAACGTTCTTTTCGATTCACCCTTGCCCAGCAGTGCACATCCCCCACACTGAGATGTAACCTAATCCTGTTCCCTCCCGCTTTATCCCTGATCGGGTGGTGCCTCTGGGCCCTGCCTCTGGACCCTGCCCCTGGGGGAAAAGCCACGGCAGGGGAGGGGCCAGGGCTCTCTGGCATCGGCGAGTCATTGGGAAAGGTCTGCAGCAAGCAGAGCAGGACTTGAGAATAAAAGCTGTAATATCCAACCCAGTGCCAGAGAGCCAGACTCTTCTTTTGCCATTGGCAGCTGTCTAATCTCATGGGGAAAACTACACCCTTGTTTAGCCCCTCCCCTGCATATAAGCCCAAGACACAAGCTCAGTCGGGTGACTTAATTCAGGCTGCGGTCTGGGGCAGGACCCCAAATGGGACGGGACAAAGACTGAAATAGAGCCCTTGGATTTGCCCTCAGATCAAGTCTGACTCCTTTCCTCTGCCATCAATGGGGTCTCTCTCTTGTGATAGGTAGAAAAGTTCTCTGCTGCCGCCTAGGTTTTTAGGACTGTCATAGTTTTAATTTTAAACTGGGCAGAAACACCAATTAATGTAGTAGTTTCATGTTCACTAAATTTTGGTCTTGGTACTTACTCTTTCTGTGGGAGAGAGACTAGGAGAAAAACAAAGCAGGCTCAACCTTAAATTAACAAATATTTTATTAACATACAATAAAAGAATAGAAAAAAAGAAAGTCGGAAAAAAAGCTAAAACGGAATGAAACTTCAAAAACACTCTTCCCTCCCTTTACAAACTGTTCACTTTCTTACAAAACAACATAAAGAGACAAAACTTGTAATTTTCAGTCAGTTTCACTATCTGAAAATAGTCTTTCATTAATTCATTAGGGGAAGAGTATCCTTTTGAGTCATGGATCCCACTGACAACTTAGAACAGTTCTCTTGTGGGTTTTAAACTGTCACAAAAACAACCGCCTGGAGAAACCTGCCTTTGTGACCCCTCCCATTAGCAGGTTCCCAGGCTGCTTATGGTCATGGGTCTTAGACTTTTGCATACTGGGGTGTCACCTTTTAAAGATGAATAACTCTAAAGCAAAGGATTCTTCACTTCAAGGTACAGAGATATCTTCTCACTTCTTCACTGGTGCAGGGGGCTTCTCATCTTTATCTCTGTTCAAGCATCTAATAGGATATTACTTAGTTCATCACAAACATTTTTGCTTGAATCCACACACAAATTAAAAAAAATCATCTCCCCAAGTGCTTATCTTTCCCATGATTTAAAGGAATTATCTAAATATAGAGTTCATTTCCATCGCACAAGTAAGAATAGAACAACTAACTCTTCAACTCTCCTTCTTAATAGTCTTTTCACTTTTGCTCTAGTGACTTGATGCTGTTGTTCTTTATGTTCACTCTGTCTTTTCTTACTCTCTCAGAGAAAGGCTAAGCTCTGGAATCTTCATGTTGCTAGGAAAGAGTTAAATCTGCTTGGAGTCTTTGTCTCTCTCTCTGTAGCTCGTAGTGTTAGATGTTCAAGGCCACGCTGGTGAGGGAGGAAGAACTCACAGAAACATCAGAGATCAGAGCACCCGAGCAGTCTGGAATCACAAAAAAACCCAGACAAGATCATAAATGCCTTCTCAGCCCACCCCTTGGTGTAAATTGGGGTGACCTCAGCCTAAATGGTGCCCATAGCTCTTATCAAAGGCCCAGAAGAGACCTCTCTCTGCTGCAGAGAAGTCTGAAGAAAGTGGCTGTTGTAAAACAGCAACCTCTCCTTCCCCCCCTTCACCTGGGAGCCGATGGAATCCGGCCAGGCCTCAGGCCAGCTTCCCCCCCCAAAAAGGGGGGAGCAGCAGGCCCAGCTCGATGTTACCTGTCTCTCTCTGGCCAAAGGAAAGAAGGAAAAGGACCCACCTACAGGAAATTCACGGGGTTTTATATGGTACTTCCCAAAGTCGCAGCTAACAATTTCAGTGGGTAGAACAGACGCCAATATTCCAGCTAATTCTCTGATAGGTTGCTGTCTCTTCCTAAGAAATTCCCAGGTCCTGACCTGGAGAATTATTCTACATTCTTCTATAACTAAAAAACCAAACTGTACTAACCCATGACAAGGACCCAAGGGAGTTTTCTGGTCTTGTTGCTGTCTCAAGCTAGCCTGGGCAAAACAGAGCCAGTGGCTCCGATACAGAAAAGTGACAATAGTCTACAAAAGTTGTGGTGGTGCTAGAATTTTTTATTAGGTTTTTATAAGAAGTTTATGTTATGGTTCATTTCACTGTATGCCCAATTCTATAACCCTTTTGTGTTTTCTGTATAATAAGGTGTTTTGTGTCAGTCTTCCCACCACCCACCTAACTTGTAACATCCCCTCTGCCCCATCCCCCTCGCTCTGGGGCAGCCTGTCTGTCACTCCAGGGTCCCTCCCAGACTGCAAAATCTCAGGGAGAGGGCTTCAGGTGATAAGTCCCCTGGGGGCAATTCCTTTAGCTCTGAATTTTAGTGGTCCGAGGCTTGGGGGTGGGCACACCTTGTTACCCCCTGAATCCCCTGATTTGTTGTCTTGTTGTAACCCCCGCCCCTGAACCCTTCCCCCACTTATAAGGTGGAGGAGGGAGATTCAAATCCTCTTCAACTCTGCTCTCCGCTCTCGCTTGCTGGCCCCCCTGGCCTAAGGTTTGGACCAGCTGAGGACTTCCCGCAGGTGGGCCTGAATAAACATCTTTTAACCAGCTGAGAGCCAGCCTTTTCTCTTACTGCTGCTGCTGTCATGACACTATTTGGTCCAGCTGCTGCTGAGAAGCTGAACCAGCAGGTAAAAGATAACCTGCGTGCCTATCCAAACTGGGGACTTCTGTGGCTGTGCTGACCAGAGCTAGCCAGAGGTCAGCTCCCGCCTGGTGTGGGGACAGAACCAGACACAAAAATTATCTCATTGTTATGCAGAGCCTAATTAGAAGATTAAGTCTAGCAAAAGGCATACAAAGCACAGGCAGAAAAGGACAGCTCTATGTGAAACTGCTTTTCTCAGCACAGAAAGTTCTCTGAACATGGATGGAGATGGTGATACTCTGAAAAACCAGCAGCAGTTATAGAGGGACTTTTCTCAGCGGCAGAACAAATGACATGTTCTTTACCTGCAGTGCTTTTGCTTGGTGATAATATAATTGAGTTTTCTTCATAGAGTGATGACTAGATTTAAACTTCCCAAATATTACTGAGGAAAATTCAAGTAATGAAAAAGACCCTGTCAGTTTTCCAGATTGAGACTGTCTTCCTGAAAGATATTATAAAGGAAAAAAAAGCCCCATGACAGCAGGCTTTTACAGCTTACACAATTTACAGTTGTTGTTTACTTTTAAATAGTCAGGACAAAAGCATATTAGACTCATCTATTAGGTTTTTAGCAGCTGTAAATGTGAATCTTCCTGTGGTTTTGTAAAAAACCCTAAGCGGTAATTTGGTGAGCATGGATGAGTCATAATGTTTTTGATACACTCCACCAGGAGATGATTTTCACTACAGAAGAAAAGCATGATTTTAAATCAAAGAATTAGAGAATTGTAAAAATTTAATAATTTGGAGGATTTGTCTTGAAAAAAATTCTATTGATATTGGTGCACTTCCACTCTTCGGATGAGACTGTACATCTTGCTACACCATCTCAGAGGATGTTGAATTGCTGTTTGAAACAAGAAAGAACATAGCAGCATTTTTCAATAGACAACAGTGAAATTATAAGTGTTTGCCATTTGGAGCGATGAGTTTAAAAAGTGATCAACATATGTGGAAATATGACGATTTTTCAGTAAGATATTGACAATATAAATCTCTAACACATCACAAGAACATTTATTACTCAAAGTTTTTCATCCAGCATTGGAGGCATACCCAGAGAAGGCAAGTTAAGGATTATCTTAACAGTGATAGGAGCATGTAAAATCCATGCGAAGGCTGTAACATGGACCCAAACTGGAATGAGTGAGACTGTTTTCCCCAGGAAATATATGTGCCTTGTCAATGTAATGAAGTAGCTGAAATGGACACTATTTACCATAAAACAGGGACTCATCACTGCAGCTCCAAGCAAGCAACATCTCCAGAGAGAATAGGATGTATGCAAGAAATAGTATCATGAAATGGATGAGGACAAAAGAGAAAAAACAAGGCTTGGTGGAAGAATAGATGATTACTGCTCAGGAACCTGCAAGCAGTGCTGTGCTTGGCTGGTTTGAAACTGGTACAGCAAAACCAAAGGAACTGTTCAGTATATGAAAGTTAACCATTATAGATTGTTATGTTTTTGCTAAATGTCTGATAGTACTTGAAACTGATCAGAACGGAACAGTTAGCATTAAAAAAAAAAAAAAAAAAAAAAGTAGTTTAACATAGTGATGTCACACAGCTGCATGTAAAAGGCTTCCATATCAATCAGGAACTTGGTATTCAAAAATTAAAGGTGGAAAAAATTATCAGAAATGTTTGGCAGCTATGCAAGTCCCCATATTTCTGATATAAACATACTTTATAATATTTTAGAAATTAGTAAAAAAAAAAAAAAAAAACTTTGTCTGATCCCTGATTTGAAGGTAAAATTAAATTTAAACTTACATTTAAATAGAATTTACTCACTCTAAACATGACCAACATCATGGATTTTTAATGACTTTTTCCTACCAAAGTAGAAGCAAAAACACAGAAAGCACATTATTACGCTTTCTGTTATCTATGTCACCATTGATCTCCCCTAGAACTAGAAATTACTTTAAAAATGTATTTTCTCAATCAGCAGATACAACATATAGAACCAAAACTTTGAAATGTCTATTTTCATATTTATATTATTTTTATTATACAAGACGTTTAGTTTAAATTGTAGATATTATTAACACCTGTAACCACATTATTACCATATTACCCTAATTAACATTTTTTTCTAGAATATTCCAGTTTACTGTTACTATTACTTGACTTGCTTTCATACTCATTGCTGTGATAAAATTAATGACTTCATTCTTTGTAGTGCAGCACTAATATAAGGGAATTTTAGCACATATGGGCTAATAGAACCATGTATATTAATACTTTAAAGATTAGAAACTTAGCACAAAAATGACTAGCATAGATATGTCGCAGGGTTATACAAATGAAATTCTGAAAGAGCTTCACATGGTTTCAAGATTCTTTCACTGGAGGGTTTACATGAGCCACAAGGTCATAGTTAGTTTGTAAAGTCCTTGTAAAAACTCAGACGTAGTGTTCAGCTCTATGTTGTAACCAGAAAAAAAATAACCATTAGAAACACTGCATTTCAAATGTAGATGTCTCAATCAGGAAGGAAATTGAGAATGTTTTTCACCATAAGTGAATATCCCTTCTATAACAGATTGGTTAAAAGTGTACAGGTGTTCCTATTTCAAGCAACTTGTACTATGTCACAAGAGGAGAATAAAAGGGGGGGAAATGTTAGAGCTGCTCCATTAACCTAATCCTATTGAACTAAAAACCCTAATTACAGTGTGCTAATTGTGCTAAATAGAGCAAGCAAGACTGAAAGGTTTTCAACAGGCAATTTTTACAGAGACAAACTATGGACACAGTTCTTAATTTTCATTCTTCTTGCTCTGAAGGTCTATGTGAATTTCACGTTTTTAGTTATAGCTGAGAATAGGAAGAAAATTCTATGAGATGTGTTTCACTTTCCTATAAATAACAAGGGGTATGTTGTATTTCTGAAACACGGAGCTGAAATAGTCCTTTCAAATTCTGCAAGTTTTACCTAATGAGCAATTAATTAGCATAACTACAAAGGCAGAACTTGTGAAAATAGAAATTGCTTCTTCATATAATATTCAAGATAGATATAAACCAGTATCATACCTCTGAGAGAAGACGGTATTTTGGATGGGATTGAAGGAAGTACAGGGCAGTGCTTATGGGATTACTGATTACAGCTGCATAGTTATCTCAGCACTGCTGGAATTCCTCACCCTCAAGTAAAATAATTCTGAATTCCTCTGATCTCCCACACCCATTCAAGTTAAAGCAGCTGTTGATGTTTTCATCTCTAAAAGGATATGCAGTCTTTGATTTTGATCCCAATAAGACCTCAGCCACAGTAATCACTAGTGCAAATGAATTAGTTTCACAAGTTGATTTCATGCATGTGTAGGCAGATATTTTTCCCTGCTTTAAATACACAGGCTTTCACTTCTTCAGTATGTCACTTTTTTGACTGAAAATAGCGTCTTGAACAGCAGCCAAATGAGTGTTTTTCTGACTAAGCAGAAAACTTAAACAGTACTAGACAGAATAATACTATTCATGGTCCTTTTCCTTATTTCCACAAACAGTTCAACACTCCACCAAAAATCTGGATTAGAGATTGGCCACAAATTATTCTCAGGCATACAAACACTTGCCTTCTCATGAAGGGGTCAAATGAACAGTTAAAATCACTACAATTTACAGTGTGAAAAGATCCTCTTCTGTTCATTAGTGGTGATTACTTAGCACTTCAGTGATATGGACAGGAAGTTTATTTTGCTAGTTAGGTTCACAGGGTATCTTAATTGTTTCTTCCTGTAAAAGTTAGGGTTTTCAAAAGGTAGGGGTTTTTATATTTAAATCTACCAAACAGTTGAGATTATTTTTTAAGCTTGCTATGGCAAATATTCCCAAGCAAAGATGCAGTAAAATCTTTTGAAAAACAAAGTATTTTTTTTTTATTTTTTTTTTCCTAGCAGGTACTAAATTCAAATTAATGTCATTTAAAGTAATTTAAATCGCTTGGCTGGGTTAAAACTGGGGTTCAGATATTCAATATGAGAACAACATGCTAAAACTAAGTCATCATTATATAGAAAATTGTAAATTTTAGGGTGATTTTTGTTGACTTTTAAGGGTTCTTTTCAGGTAACAGGCATTAGCATTTTTTTTTCTTTGTAGTACTTTCATCTAAAACAGAGAGGAAACAGTTCAAAAGGATTTAATTAAATTCCTCTTCACCTCTGAACAGATACATTAGCTTGAGAAAGAGGGTCATATCAGAAAAAGTTATTCTGATTAGGTCTAGTCAAGTATTATTTCTAACATTTTGAAATTACAAATAGGCATCAGAGTATAAAAATTGTATAAATATTGTGGAGTACTTAAATAAATCTTACTTTAAAAAAATGTTCTTCCCTGAAAACTTACAGTCTTTTATAAGATAAAGTAAAAACATTTATTTTCAGTTTATTTTTAACTGGCATCTTAACAATTCCTGCAGACATAAAATCTAAAAAAATGTAAGAAAACATGCACTGTAGAAAAATGTTACGTTGGTTTTTACAATTTTTGAAAAACAAAAGCATTCTAAATTCAAGTCCTTGTAAATTTCTTCATTTTAACTAAAAGAGAAAAACTGCTGAAGCATCTTTTATGAATATATGAGGAATTGGTAAAAAAAATTCTACAATTGTTGCACCATAATGGCAGAGTGTATGAAACAAAAAATAGAAAGTTTAGCCCTGGTTCTTTATTTTCTTAAAGACAAAACAATCATTGTTCAAAGCGGGCTTCCTTTTCTGGGGTTTTTTTGTTGTGTCGTCTTGTAAAAGTGAAGTACGTATTGAAGACTGCCTAGAATCTTGTTAACACACTCTATTACTCTTTTACTTTATTCAGTTTTGCATCATTCCTGGCACGTCTTGATCAGAGATTTCAATCCACACTAAATTTTAGATGTCTAAGTGTTTTGTTCCTCTGAGGAATGGTTTTTCCCCTCAGAGTCCCCCTGAAGCCTGTGCTATGTAGTTTAACCCTTTCTCCCTATCCTACCTACTCCTGACCCTATTGGCTCAGGGCCAATATCTTTCCTTGGCCCAAAACTAGATATACCCTGTTTCTTCCTGGTTCTCTCTCCTCGGCCTCCTGGAACATCACATCGAGAATAAAGCTTGGACGGAAGCTGGGGGTGAGAGCCAGTCTTTTGAAATCTTTATTCTGTCTCTTTGAAATATATTTCCCTAAAACCCCTGAATAACTGAGCTAGCAAGGCCAGGGGGTGGCTAGAGGGAAGTATATTTTCAGTTGGCCCCCAACATCAGTTTGTTATGAAATATTAATAAGCCCACGCATGAAGAGGGACTCCCTATTTAAGGGGTTAATAAAGCTCTTTGGGAGGTACAACTACCTGGCCACTATCGGCTGCTTTCGAGCAGCTCAGGGTGCCAGGACAGGGTCGGGAGTTCGCTTTTACTACAAAAGTGAGTCGACCTTTAGACAGAAAACCCTGACGTTGCAGGGTCCGCTGCTTTAGGACCCTGAGCCGCCGAGTGTTAAGAAACGCGGTTTAAAGATATCTTTATATATATATATATATATATATATATATATATATTTTTTTTTATTTTTTTTTTTTTTTTTTTTTTTTTTTTTTTTTTTTTTTTTCCTCTGCGGAACGGCTGGAGTTCCGTACCGAGGAAAACCGCGCGTTTTTGGGGTGGGCTAGCTAGGGGAAGGTCCCGGGACAGAAGCCGGCACCGGGACACCCCCTGCCCGTGTCCCCGCGGTCGGGAGCAGCGGCCAGAGACGGCGGCCCCGAGCCGCGACCAGCCCGCCTTGCCTCTGATACCTCGGGAGCGAGCGAGACGCGGCGGCGTCTTTAGGCTTTCACGTCAGGGGTTAGATTTTTCGAACAGTTTGCCCTTTAAAACATCAGAAACATGGGCCTATGTTTATTGAGTAATCAAAAGAGTGCTTTTAAACAACTTAGAAACATTTCAACAGATCTAAAATTTCCTGATAAGCTCTTAATCAAATTTATTTCCTGGCTGTCAGCTGAGATTCCAGACAGTACTTTACAAGATATAAATTCGGTTTCATTTTGGGATGATGTGGGAAAATTAATAACTTTAAAAGTTGAAAATGGGGAAAACAAAGTTTCTTTATTTATTCCAATATTCTTACAAGTACGCAAGAAGCTGTTAGAAGCAGAAAACAGCAGACAGCCATGCAAAACCTCTCAGCAATTCCCTGTTCCCGAGGAGCAGGGATTCCCTGATTCCATACTGGATTCTGCTCCTCAAACCCACCCATCTTCCTTATAGCCTCCTCTCCCACCTGTTTTCCCTCAGCAAGATGCACTTTTTTCCTCTCGGGGCTCTGGCCGCATGGATGAGACCCTGGGGGGCTCGCACCACGCGGTCAGCCCTGAAGGTGGACGGCATTGTATTCCTCCTCCTTCCCGCTACCCCTTCTTCCCCCCAGTCCCCGCCCCGACCCCATACCTCTCACCCAATCCCCCACCCCACCCTTCTCCCCAGTGCCTCCCCTCCCTCCCAGCAGCCGCGCCCAGGGGGCGGGGGGAGGATCTCTGGCAATCGCCAGTCCCGGCGTGGCTGCGGGGAGAGACGGTGACGGGCGGCTGCCAGCCCGCAGCAGAGGTGGGGGAGCGGGCCCCCGGCTGCAAGGGCTAAGGACAGCTTAGCCTGGGGCCCCGGGGAGGAGGGAGGAGTTGCCTGTTGCTGGACCCCAGGGAGGGGGTGGGACAACACCCTCTGGCTGCCTGGGCAATGGAGAAGCAGCAGGATTTTTAGCAACTCAGAATAATGATCAAGAAAGCATACCATCTGTGGCTCCTGTAGTATATGTAGGCAAAAGACATGTGCGTAAAGAGTATCTGCCTTTTTCATACCAAGATAAAAAAGAGGTTTGTAAAATGCAGAAACAATTTGGGAGATCCAGTGAATATTTAAGGGCATGATGAAAGCTGCCTTCAATTCAAATGAGATGGTACCCAGTGACATTAAAGATTTATTCCGATGCCTATTAACTCCCTCAGACTATGACCCATGGGAAGGATTATGGAAAAAAGCTTTGAAAACAGTATTGCAGGAAATTCAGCAAACTCCTGATGCTCAGGACAGCGATTACAATGACATCACACATGTGTGGTGACAGTGATTATACTGCTCCGGCAGAGCAGACTAGATTGTTATACAAGTTAGTTTTAGATAAGATCTGTAATGCTGCAGAAAAGACTTTTTATCAGATTCCATCACCTGAGATAAAGACCAGTTATGTTAACATTAAACAATTTCCTTCAGAGAATTTCTTGCAGTTTGTGGACCGTCTGAGAAGTCAGGTGGAAAGACAAGTGCAAGACCCAATGGTACAGGCAGAATTGATTGAGGAGATGGCTCAGAGGAATGCTAATGAGACCTGTCGTAGAATCATTCTTAGCCTTCCCCTTGACCCATCGCCTAGTCTTGCACAGGTCATAGAAGCCTGTACCAGGAGAGCAGAACTTTTCAGTGCACCTGAAAGGAATCCAGGACTGACACACCCAAAGCCTGTGGCAGCTGCAGCACCAGGAGAAAGGAGGCAACCGATGTCATCAGACCAGCTGCAGCACATCATCTGCCACCGCTGCAAAAGGCCAGGACACTTCGCCAAGGCCTGCCCACAAAACCAGAAACGCAAGTCGAAAAACCAAAAAAAACTGAATTCACAGCGTGGCCCAGATTTTATCTCCTTGGCGCACAAAGAAAGAAATTTACAAGGCCATACCGTGGCAAATGTCTGTCTCTTAACAAAAAAGGGGGAGGGCAGGTCGCAGGGTGTGGGGGTACAGAAAAATAAAAATGTCAAATGTTCAGCTAACAAGGTATGGCAGCCACGAGGCCGATATAGGCTCATGACTACCAGAGGTTTTCATTTCAGATCTACTGACTGGACAGTAATTACAGTGGACCTGCAAAACATTTCACAGGACATGAAGGTTAACCACATGGAACCGAACAGTGAGTATTTTGTTACTGGGGACACAGCACACACACCCTTGGAAGTTGAGGTAGCTCCCATGACCATTAAGGGAAAGATAACAGGCCTCACGCTGTTGGCACGCTGCATGCACCCACCATTCTACCAGGTACGGGGGCAAACTCCGGCGCAAACGTTACCGTTATACCTGAGAGCATGTGACCATCACATTGGGAGTTGCAACCTGTGGCAGGCAAACTTCAGGGCATAGGAGGAATCACAGTGGCAAAAATCTCAAAAAACATAGTGCAAATTGAGGGACCTGACGGGAAATTGGCAAATGTCCGTCCATTCGTTGCTGAATATAAGGCTCCCTTATGGGGGAGAGGCACCATGTCACAGTGGGGAGTCCAATTGGTCATTCTTAAGACACTCCAGGATTTTTGGAAATAGCCACTGTGGAGCACCCTACCTGTCAGCCTGGTTTTTCTGAGTTTTTTAAAGCCTTTTGATTGTTCATAAGATGGAGTCAGACTTTTTAGCTACTGTACGATATTAGGAGCAGTTTTCACTTTTTGTCACATATGTAACATAAACAAACCCTTTGTTTTTCACTCTCTGTCCTTTGTTTGCATATTTCTAACCTGAAAACAATTGTAACTGACAGTTGGTCTGGCCATTCGGCTGGGAGGTGAAAACTCCAGAAGCCAATCCACAGCCAGTCCCACAAATGTATAAAAAGTAAGAAATAAACAGGCAGTAGGGCTCTTGGCCTTGGCGCAGCCTTTGGCTCTCTCGGAGGAACAACTCTGCCCTGCGAAATTTCTCGTCTCCGTGTGATTGCTTTGCGTATCCCGATCATACCTACCCCCAAACTAAAGTGGCTGGGCAATAACCCAAGATGGGTAGCACACTGAGTAAAGAGAAGCTCAAGGCGCTTAAGGAGCTTGTGGAGGAGCAGGTGGTTCAAGGTCACCTAGAAGAGACAACAAGCCCCTGGAATTTCCCAGTCTTTGTAATAAAGAAACCGGGAAAGGACAAGTGGAGGTTGCTCCATGACCTCTGAGAAATAAACAAAATTATAGAGGACATGGGACCACTCCAACCAGGGATGCCCTCTCCAACAATGCTCCCTCGAGACTGGCAATTGGCTGTTTTAGATATCAAAGATTGTTTCTTCCAAATTCCTCTACACCCAGAAGATGCCCCACGGTTTGCATTCTCGGTTCCTACCATTAATCGAGAAGCCCCAATGAAGAGATATCACTGGAAAGTACTTCCCCAAGGCCTTAAATCTAGTCCTTTCATATGCCAACAGTACGTAGCCTCATTACTGTCATCGGTATGTGCCAAGAAAAAGGATGCCATCATCCTTCACTACATAGATGATCTACTCGTGTGTGCCCCCAATGACTCTATACTCCAACACACGCTTGACCTAGTGGTTAAGGTTTTAACCTCTGCTGGATTTCAATTACAGGAAGATAAAGTTCAAAGGATGCCACCTTGGTAATTCCTGGGTCTACAAATAACTGCAAGGACCATTGTTCCGCAGAAATTGGAAATTGAGTGTAATCCCAAAATCCTAGCAGATCTCCACTCCTTGTGTGGGTCTTTGAATTGGGTAAGACCTTGGCTAGGCCTCACAAATGAAGATTTAGACCCTCTCTTCAATTTATTGAAGGGGGAGAGGGAGCTGGTTTCTCCCAGGGAGCTGACCCCAGAGGCAAAGACAGCAATCGAAAAGGTACAGAAGGCCTTATCAGAGAGGCAGGCTCATCGATGTCAGCCAAACATACCTGTCACAGTGTCCCTTAGAGCGCTGTCCAGCACAGCCACAGGCCAGCTCAGCCTTTCCCACTGCAGCAACATGGATAGGTTGGGGTGGCAGGCTGGGCAAGCCACCTCCTCCCTGTGGGGTCTTGGATCCCCACCTCAGCGACAGGCACGATGTTGGAAAGCACGACCACAGCGACCGAATGAAGAGATGACTCTCCTGAGCAGGGTTTAACGTGGATTTATTGAGGTAGAGGGAGCACAGAGCTCAGCACTCTCTGACCTGCTGCCCAGAAGAGCCCCGGGAGCAGCTGTGCAATAGCTTAAGAACAGGAGAGGGAACAGGGGTGGCGACAACGTGTCAGCCAATCACATAGAACTGGGGAATAACTGGGGGTGTAAACCTTGGAACTAGGAACCAACCACAAAACTGTAGGAGGGGATTTCCCGGGCCCCAGCCTATCACTCGACGCCCTCCCTGGAGCTTTCTAGAAGTCAGGGAAGGGTCCTGGAGTGATAGACAGGGCACCCAAGGGGAGAGAGAGGGGACTGACAACTGGGAACAAGGGGGAAGGGATGATTGACTGATAACGGTCAAAACTCCACTTTGGAGTAAACAAGTTTGAACCAATACAGAAATAGGGGGGTACAAGGAACAAACCATTACAAAAGTCCAATATAAAAATACATAAACTGAATAAAACAAAGTACGCACCGCCACACATACCTTTCCAATTCATTGTTCTAGGAAAACTGCCACATTTGCATGGTTTGATTTTTCAATGGATCAAGGGGCAGAGAGATTCACTCTTGATCACAGAGTGGGTCTTTCTCTCTCACCAAAGATCCAAGACCATCACTGGGCCACAAGAGCTGATAGCTCAACTGATTCGGAAGGTAAGAGTGAGATTGTATGATCTGGCTGGTTGTGACTTTACAGGTATTCACCTTCCAGTCAAACTTTCTAAGGAGGGAAGGAACTCTCCCAAGAGATTGACCAAAGAGATGTTTGAGCATTTGCTCCACAGCAATGCCAGTCTCCAATTATCCCTGGACAGCTACAGGGGACTAATATCAGTCCATGGCCCGTCTCACAAGTTGCTCAATGAGGAATTCCACCTCATTCCTTGTGAGAAGAGGAGTCAGAGACCACTCAAGGATCTCACAGTGTTCACAGACGCATCCGGGGCTTCCCACAAGTTGGTGATGACCTGGAAAAATCCTCAGACAGCGTTGGGAAGCTGATGTGGAGTTTGTGGAGGGATCCCCCCAAGTGGCTGAACTAGCTGCAGTGGTAAGAGCCTTTGAGAAGTTCTCGGAATCAATTAATTTGGTAACAGATTCTGCTTACGTGGTGGGGGTAGTGACAAGAGCAGAGCAGGGTGTGCTCAAAGAAATTGACAATGAACATCTCTTCAGATTGCTTTCAAAGCTAATTTATTTAATTGCTCATTGAGAACATCTGTTCTATGTGATGCATGTAAGATCACACACTGATTTGCCAGGTGAAATTGCAGAGGGGAATCATCAGGCAGATTCCCTTGCTGCACCTGTTGAAAATGCACGTCACCCTGATACCTTCCAACAGGCAAAGCTGAGTCACCAGCAATACCATCAGAATGTGCCAGGCCTGATCCGTCAGTTCCAGCTAACACGGAGCCAGGCTCGAGCCATTGTGGCCACCTGTCCCAACTGCCAGGTCCAAGCGATGCCATCGATGGGTATGGGAGTTAACCCCCTGGGCCTTGGCAGTTGTGAGGTACGGCAGACAGACATCACGCACATTCCTAGCTTTGGACCCCTCAAATATGTTCATGTAAGCATTGACACACATTCAGGCGCAGTGTATGCCTCTGCCCATGCAGGGGAAAAGACTGAACATGCCAAGAAACACCTAGTGCAAGCTTTTTCAGTGTTGGGGATTCCAAAAGAAATCAAAACTGATAACAGCCCAGCATACTCGTCCAAGGGGTTCCTGGAGTTTGTCCAGCAGTGGGGAGTGGAACATAAAACTGGCATCCCTCACTCCCCCACAGGTCAAGCTGTGGTTGAGCGAGCACATCAGAGGCTCAAACAGGTCCTGGCTAGACAGAGTAGTACAACTGTGTGGATGTCTGTGTGGATGCACATGAGAAACTCTGCAAAGCCAGGTTTACCATCAATTTTCTCAACTGTTCATTTGAAAACATGAGTCCAGCACTGGTATGCCCTTTTAACAGTGGCAATCAGTTCAAATTGTCTCAGCGTCCACCGGTCATGATTAGGGATCCAGAAACTTGGGAAACCAAAGGTCCCTATGAGCTTGTGACCGGGGGTTGTGGCTATGCGTGTGTGGCCACTCCCTCAGGCCCTCGGTGGATTCCCCAGAAGTGGGTGAAACCTTTTGTCCCTAAAAATCCAACTCCTGCAGAAGGGGATAAGAGGCAAGTAGCCGTTGCATCCAAAAGAAGACGCTGCCGGATGGAAGAAAAAGAATCTTCCTAGATGTGGACTCCTTCTGGCAGAAACAGAAACTTTTAACATGTTTTAAAAATGTTTGTTTTTCTTTTTAGAGAAAACCTACCTCTCACTCAGCCCTGTGATGAACCCCATACAAGTTGTCATCTTGTTGTTGCTGAACAGTCTGCCAGCTGCATGGATCATCCCTCAGCTCCGTCAAAACGTCTGGGTGACCCTGGCACAGACACTTCAGCAGGAAAACATATGTTTTTCCACTGCATTAACAGAGAATCCTATGTCCACCTGTATGGTAGGAATTCCATTAAGGGCAGGAATTCCGTCTCGGCTTTTAGGAGGGCCATGTACCATAGGGCGGTTGTCCATATTGACACCCAACCAAACTTTAATTGGTGAATGGACTCACAAAAACAAATTGGCAAAAAAAATTCAAAATAGGAGTGCTGACCAATTGGATCCAAATTGTAATTCAGAAATTTTTCATTGGGCCAAGTCAGAAAGAGTCGCTGTGTCCCTGTTCCTTCCGTGGGTCGCAGCAGCCAAAGCTCTAGGTGAATTGGGCCATCTAGAGTGCTGGGTAGTCAAACAGGCAAATTTAACATCCACCGCCATCAGCTCTCTCCTAGAAGATGAGGAAATTACCAGACAGGCCACTCTCCAGAACTATGCTGCTATCTCTTGTTACTTCATGGACATGAAAGCCAAGAATTTGAGGGACTATGTTGCCTAAACTTGATCTCGAATGCTCCAAACATCCATGCTGCCCTTCAAAGCATGAACAGCTTGATCAGACAAGTGAAGCAAGAATCTGAGGATTGGATCAAAGAACTGTTCAAAGGCTGGGGACTTACAGGGTGGTGGACTTCTATAGTTAAAACAATTTTGTTATTTCTTGTTATTCTTTTCCTTGTAACAATAGCGTTTGGGATCCCACGCTGTTTGATTTTCAAGGCTATCAACAGTCTCATACCTTCTACCTCAGAAGTCAACCACATAGAGTTGGCAAACATAAAGGAGGCTGACTCCCCCACCAATTGTAATTGGTGGGAAAACCCACATTCCATGTAACCTAATGTTCTTCTTCTAATGTTCTTAAACAAAAAAGAGGGAGTTGTTTTGTTCCTCTGAGGAATGGTTTTTCCCCTCAGAGTCCCCCTGAAGCCTGTGCTATGTTGTTTAACCCTTTTTCCCTATCATACCTACTCCTGACCCTATTGGCTCAGAGACAATATCTTTCCTTGGCCCAAAACTAGATATACCCCTGTTTCTTCCTGGTTCTCTCTCTCTCTCCTCGGCCTCCTGGAACATCACATTGAGAATAAAGCTTGGACAGAAGCTGGGGGTGAGAGCCACTCTTTTGAAATCTTTATTCTGTCTCTCTGGAAATATATTTCCCCAAGACCCCTGAATAACGGAGCTAGCAAGAGCCGGGGGGGCGGGGGCTAGAGGGAAGTTTCAGATGGGAAAGGAGGTACAGCATGAGATCAGTGCATGCATAGGGCCCAAAAGAGTTCACTGGTCAGGATGGAGCAACCATGGAGCAGCTATAGTGTTTTGTGGGATATGGAGCACATACTTCCTGTAGACTCTGAATAGATCATATATATATGATATATTTGAGGATAAAATATATTCTAAGCATCACATCAGTAGGTAATTCGAATGGGATGGAAACTGAGGAAGTTTTTGTAGTCGTCCTCAGTTTCCTCTTGTGGGTCACCATATAAAAATGCTCAAGGCAGGGCAAGCAAATTCTTCCTTCTAACATCTATCCTGATGCTAAAAAGAGAAGCATTAAAATCATCAGAGTCACTTTACTCTCTGTACCTCTCAGAATATCTTCAGGGGGAATCCTAAAGGCCTTTGAAATCATTAGACTTTCCTTTGAATTGTGAAAATAAGGAAGCTGTGTTAGTTGTAACAGAATAGATTTGGCTTTAGTATCCTGGTGGATTTCTGCTGTCTAGGGATGTGGGACTGCTGCAGTTTCCTATCCTCAGTTAGGTAATAATGAAACTGGTTCCAAACAGCAGACAACACCTACGATAAACCACACAAGGTCAGCCAAAACTTAAGGACACTTGTACATTTATCAGCATCCATGTAAACATGAACTGTATGGATGGCATGAATATGATCCTTGTCTAATCATAGGTGTGACCTGAATTCTCAACTACTGTTTTCAAAGATGCAAAAATATAATTTGCCCAGCCAAAAAAAGCCAAAAACCCAAAACCAAAACAAGCAAACAAAACAACAAAAGCCCTTTGTAAACTGAGGATGGCTAATTTAAACAGCAAGAATCCTCTTTGATTTTATATTTATCTTCCTGGTTTTTATTTGCCAGTCATAACCAATACTGAACTGAAAAAAAGAATTCCACTTAACATTTACTAGTCAAATGAGTGATCTCTTTAATTTTATAATGTTGTAATGTATTCATGGAACATATCAACAGATGGGAAATGAGGGAGGAAACATCATACAGAAAACATATTTTTCCACAAAAGAAAACACAGCGTTACTTCAATACATTTTTTGGAAGAGAATAAATTTATTGCTTTCTTTTCCTCACTATTTCTTGATAAGAAGGTCTGTAAGACCAACATTTATAGTCTCGGGACCCTGAGACTAAAGGGGAAATCTGCAACAAGGAAGTGCTTTATAGAGGAATATAAAAAGATCAGAAAATGTTTAGATAAATGAGAAGGTCACGATGTGGGCTTGCTTAGTCTGAGAAAGAGACTACTCAGAGGAATTTCATGGAGGTAGTGAAGAAGATGGACTCAGACTCCTCTCAGTGAGGCCCAGGGATGGGACAAGAGGTAATGTGCACAAGCTGGAAAGGAGAAAATATTTTTTAAATGGTCAAACACTCACAGTTTGTCAAGAGGGGTTCTGGAGTCTCCATCCCTGTAAATACTCAAACTCGGATTGGACATTGGCCTGGGCAAACTGCTTTTGGGGATCCTCTTCTATGCATGGAGGATTGGACCAGATGAGTTTGAAAGGTGTCTTCCAGTCTTGCCCATTCCATGGCAGAATAACTGTTTTATACTATTAGGAGTTTTAAATCTCTGTTGCATTGCTGAACCACTTGCTTTACAGATACTAGTCTAAAAATCACATCATAATGAACAGTTATAATTGTAGTCATTTGGAATTTCTACCCTTGCTCACATGAAGCAGAATGTCAAATGAATTTCTTTCTTTCTTCTAATGGTATTTTGTAATAGAAGTGGTAATGGGAAAAGACTATATGGTAGATCCAATTTTATTTCAGGTTGTACCATGTTTTTCTCTCAAAATGCATGTCCAGTTCATTCCATAAATCAGTAGCAGCTCTCAGTTTGGCCTTTCTTGAATTCAACCTGCACAGATTCTCTACAAGTTGTTTGTACCTTTACTGACAAAATATTAAATAAAGGAGAGAATATTAAAAATAAGCTGAAAAACTACTACTGACTATTATTTTGTATGTCATATAAAATAAAAGATCCCCAAACAACTGAAGATATATAATTAGCTTTCTTTTCAGAAATAGTTTTTCAAATAAAAGATAAGTTTCAGATAAAAAATAATTACTCTTTCAGAATGGTGTATTTAAATGGAAGAATATTGGCAACAAACATTTCAGGAGAAAATAAAGATTAATCTGTTCTCTGAGTCTCACTGGAACAGGTTTCTCTGAGATGTTGTACAGTCTCCTTTCTTGGAGTTATTAAAAAGCCATCTGAACACGGTTTGCTTGAGCAGCAGAGTTAGACAAGATGACCTCTACAGGTGACTTCCAAATACTAGCATTCCATAAACTGGGATTAAATTGAATTTGATAAATTCCTATAATATCATATATTTACAGATCTGCTTGCCACACAGTCTTTGGTTCCACAGAACACAGTGTAAATTTTTGTGATATATCATAATTTATGATAGAAATTATGAGTCCACTAGCTAAGAAATGTGTGTGGGTATATATATATAATGTATATGTATGCACATATACATATATACATATGTATATATATGCACGCATATAACAGTGTGTATATATATACATATATACATACAGACACACATATATACATACACACATATATATATTAAATATAATGTCTATATAGATACATTATATAAATATCTATAAATGTACCAGTTAAAGCCATGATGTTCCTTGACATTATCCAAGATATAACCAGCTCATGGCTGTTGACAGTGGATGGGTTCCATCACATGTGATTTTCTGTTCATTTGTTTTCTGTCCTTTGGGTTGCCAAGTCCTTCTAGATGCATGGAATTTTACTGTATAGGTTCACTAATTTTTCTGTACAGTACCAGCCCAGTGAAATCCAAATGCCTGTTAAGAGTGTCTATTAACAAAACAAAACAAAACAAAACAAAACAAAACAAAACAAAACAAAACTCATTATTTTGCAGTAATAGATATGAGTTTCTGGAAAAGTTTACAAGAAGCCACAAAGAAAGCAATTTTCTAATAAGAAACATTTTTTTTTTCTTATTTATTTTCAATAACTTTTATTCTTTTGGTGTTTGGTTGCTTTTTTTTTTTTTTTTTTTTTATTCTGGTTACGGCTCCTAGGCTTTTTTTGATTAACACATTAATAGTGTTAAGACATTTGACCATCTCTCTGGCAACTATAAAACTTTTCTTCTCTGTCATCATAAAGAAAAGAGATGCTTCCTTCTTTTTAAGAAACCCTAAAATGTGCAACAGCCTCTGCAACATATTAAATCCAAACAAAGTTAATTGGTCTATAGACTCTCATATGACTAAGTCCTTATTATCTGGAGAATAGGAATTTCATTAAAAGAAATCTACCTTTTTAACAAATGCTGTCCCAAGACAGAAATACAATGATGCCTTTAAGCATATTGATGCAAAAGTTTGAAGACAGTTATGTGCTTTAGGCTTATACTGAGTTAGGAATAAGGAAATACTTTGAGTGAAAGTTCTGAGTCTCTGAATTCCGTAAACCAAAGTGCAGTGGGAAAAGTGTGACCTTTCACAGAATTAGACTACTCCGAGCTGGAAGGGATCTACAATGGTCAGTGAAGTCCAGCTCCTGACCCTGCACATGACATGTCCAAGAGTTCTTCCATGTGCCTAAGAATATTGTCCAGATGCTTTTAAATTGCTTTCAAGTTGGTGTCATGACCACTCCCCTGGGAAGCCTGTTCCAGTGCCCAACAACCCTCTGGTAAAGAACTTCCCTAATATCCAACCTACACCTCTCCTGATAGAGATTTACACCATTTCCTCAAGTCCTGTCACTGGTCACAAAAATGAAGTGATCAGTGCCTGCCCCTCCTCTTCTCCTCACAAGGGAATTGTAACTGCAGTGAGGTCTCCCCTCAGTCTCTTCTTCTCCAGGCTGAACAGACCAAGTGACCTCAGCCACTCCTCATATACTTCCCCTCAAGATCCTTCACTATCTTCATGACCCCCTCTTTGAACACCCTCTCATAGTTCTAAATCCTACTTTATGTTGTGGTACCCAAAACTGCCCCCAGAACTCAAGGTGAGGCCACCCCAGTGCAGAGCAGAGCAGGACAATCCCCTCCCTTGCCTGGCTGGTGATGCTGTGCCTGATGCACTCCAGGACATGGATGGCCCTCCTGGCCAGTTTAGGACAGAGTTAGAAGTATATTCGAGGTGAAAAAAGTTCTTAATTCAAATAATTTTGATCAATGTCTGTATTGCTTTGAATATATTGTTAACACTTAGAGGGGAAAAAAAGAGATCAAATTTAATACTGTGGATGCCTTGTAGTGGCTACCTAGAAGAGAGGCTCGAGACAGTTAAAATAATAAAGTAGGTATTTATTAAAGGCTTTCAATAGAGACACCTTGGGAGTGCAAAAAACTCTCAGAGACTACACCCAAGGTGTACAGTGGTCATGAGTTTCTCAGACAGATATAAGTTTGCATATCAGAGGTTAATTGTCCAATTATTGCTTCAGGTAATGAAGGCATAGTCCCCTGGTTTGCTTCTTCCCCCCAAGTCAGTTTTGTTTATACTTTTCAGGGCCTGAGGCAGATGATGTCCTTGGTTCTCAGGCCTGGAAGGATTGTTTTGTCAGACCAAAACGTGAAGAGAGCCTACTAGCACTCTATATAGAGTTCAAAGTTATACACTAATGCAGCACAGTATCTGAAAAATATAAAACCTAAAAATTAAGGCATCACTATTTACTTAAAAACAGGTGACAAAGGTAGTTTGGGAAGATTTCCAAAACCAGTACATTTATGAAAATAAAAATTGTGTAGTTGGATTTTTTTTAAAATGTGTTTGTTTCTTATATTGGCGATTTTAAACTTTCCTAGTTCTAATTGACCACAACTGAATATGAAATTAATAGTTTTGAGCTGTCTTCTTCCATAGAGGTTACTTTCTTAATTCCTGTGGGATTTTTTTTTTTTTTTTTTTTAATTTCTGCCCTAGTGTGGCAAAATGCAGGTATTTTTTTCTTTTTTTTCTGTTTTCATGTGCTTTTTAAGTTAAGGGTAAACTTCAATTTTCTGAACTTTTTTTTTTTTTTTTTTTTTTTTTTTTTTTTTTTTTTTACTATATTTGTTTGCAATCTCTGTAAAAGATATCTCTCCCCTAATAATATACAGCTCATATTAATTCATTCCTTGCTAATAAGAATATTGCTGTAATGAAATTCAAGTAAAAATTCATTGTGCCTGGAGTTCCTGTTTAAAATATTCTTCCCTTGAGAAGTTTTTACTTCTTCAGGCCAGGATAGACAAAAGGAATAGTAACCATTCCTCCATTGCATTTACCACTAGCAGAATGCCCTTTTCTGAGTCTGTACATTTTTTTGGGTTTTGAGTTATAAGGAAATTCCTTGACTATTTTATCTATGCAATGCATTTTCCTTACTTTGTTCCATGTATCGCACTTCATAAATTGTAGATCAGCAGTGAAACACTTTCAACAGCCTAGCAGCATTGTGTTCACCATATTGGCCAAGTCAGAAAAGATCTTAAGATCAAGATGAAAAAGTGGAGCTGTGTAGCGGTGCAAGAATTGTTTTATCAAGTTCTTAAGTAATTTTGTAAGTTTTATAAGAAGTTTTATGTTATGGTTCATTCCACCGTGCCCCCAGTTCTGTAACAGTCCATCCCCTTTGAGTTTTCTATATAACAAGTTGTTTCATGTCAATCATCCTACCCCGCACCTATCCTTGTCAATCCTCTCTCTCCCCCTGGCTCCGGGGCATCCCGTCTGTCACCTTGGGACCCCTCCCTGGGCCTGGGAAATTCCCAGAGGGTTGTCGAGTGATAGGCTGATGCCCGGGAAATCCCCTTTTTCCCTTTGGTGAGTGGTCCAAGGTTTAGAAGTGGACACCCCCTGTTTTCCCCCCGAATTCCCTGATTCGCTAACCTGTTATTGCCACCTCGGAAACGTCCCCTGCTTATAAGTTCGGGGAGGAAAATTCAAACGCTCTCTGGCTGGGCAGTGGGAGGGTGGCGGTATTCCCGCTGCTCTGAATAAACCATCTTTAAACTACTTAGCTGAGAGCTGACCTTTTATCTGCCACTGCAGTCACAACACAATTTGGGCCAGCCGCCGGTGAGAAGCTGAAGGAAAGGTTGCCGACTTGCAACCGAGACTGAAAATGCTTCGGCCGCTGTGCAGATCTGAGCCAGCCAGGGGCCCATGCCTGCCCAGCGTGGAGGGACACAGCCACAGAGCTGTGCCTCAGTTAAATGTTACTACCTCCTTCAATTTAAACTGCTATTTTAGACCTCCTTATAAGTAAACATTATTTCCACAAGGTTTGCTCTTCATCTTCTACACGTGCAAAATATGTATCACCTGTACACTCATATGCCTTAAACCTACCTAAATATATTTTCCTCCCAAATATCTAGAGAATATAATTAGCTGAAAAATACTGACAATGGAAGGAAAAGTGTAGTACACAGTGGCAAGAAAATACTGAATTTTTATACTGATTAACTCTGATTGCTAAACAATTATATCTTTATGATGTACTGTGCTGAGCAACATAAAATTGTAGAAAAAATTATTAATTGTGCATATGAATGGATAATAAACTCTTCAATCCAGATTTACTCTTTGTATGTCACATATCACACACGGGACTGTAGTGAAGAAACAGACAAGTAATTATGTTTAAGAAAATTGCTTTGTGTGTTTCTGTGTTTCTTGTTTTTATAAGTATTGTAACAAGCGACACTGCACAACTAAAATTATCTCTACGTATTCATCAAGACTTCTTATGAAAATGGATTTTGAGAAAAATAGCATACTTTTCTAGTCCATGAATTGCAATTATAATAAAGAGAAAAAAATGAGAAAAAAAAAAACAACAAAAAAAATCAAGACACTACAGTTTCATACCAACATTTTTATGTACATAAAATCTCACAAGTGCACTTCACCAGCAGAAAACAGAATGGCTGAGTGTAGGGAAAGGTTGCCTCTGCTACAGTATTTTGTTGAAAGTAGTATTCAAGATGAGTGAATAAGATTAATTAGGCTTGGAGATGGTATAGCAAATATAATTTAAATCAATTAAAAAAGAAAAAAAGTATTGTTGCCATATTATGTGAGATTTTGTGAGATGTTTACAGTTCTGTAACTAAATTTCCCACAGCCTGTACTGTAAACATCATGTTTTCCACATTCCTTTCTGATGAGAGTCAACTGATGGACTTCTAGCCTAGCCAGTGGGATGGAGAGGTGGTAATCTGGTTCTCCAATCCCTGATCGATCATTCTTCAAAACCTATAAAAGCAAAGTCTTTATAAACAATAAAGTTCTTCTTCAGCCTTCATCTCTTAGAGTCAGAGAGTATGTATCATATCTCTTCATGTCCTCTTGAAGTGGCTCGCTCTCCCCCTTGGAACCCATGCTCTGTTTAGGCTAGCTTGAGAGAGAAACCACTTCAGAAGGAAACTTCCTTCCAGGATCCTAAAAGCTACCCAGAGGCTGCAAACCTTTTCCTTCAGAGAGAGCAGGCGTCCGTCGATGGCAAAAAGAAAGAGTCTGCTCTTTGTCCGGGGAGGATCACAGCTTTATTCAGGGGTCCTGCCCTGCAGAGTCCTGAGCTCAGTCCAGTCCCTGTCCCGTCCCAGTCGAAGAGAGCAAACCCCCACCAATTCCAGGGCTTTTTCCCAGGGGGCAGGGGCTAGAGGCAGGGAAAAGCCATTGCCCAATCAGGGACAAGGTGGGAGCGGAACAGAGCTGGGTTACATTCCAGTGTGGGAGGATGGGCGGGGATGAGCAGGGAGAAATCACATGATACAGCTTCCAGGGGAACAGGTATACAGAAGAAACATTACAAAACCCAACATAAAAATGAAATACAATATACACCCAATTAATGCACTACAACATCCTCTAGCAGCAATTTATTTAAGAGGGGTTTGTGTCTTTGTGTGCCTTGAACTGCACTGCAAATAACAAACATGTAACATGTGGAAGTAACAGAACTTTTACTTTACAATCCATACTTCCCTAAAATATCAGTTACTTTTAAAGCTTTTAAATATATTTTAGCAATATTTTATAAAACCACACAGATAAAATCTAATTATCTATTAAATACTAAAATGGTTTTGATTTTCTGTGGATTATTTCTTAGATTTTTCCCTTTGTAATCCAAGCTTCTTTTGTTTGTTTGTTTGTTTGTTTGTTTGTTTTGTTTTGTTTCGTTTGCTGCCTTATGATGTTCCACAGTTGGGGATCACAATCCTACTGGGTCAGAGTGTAAAATGTATTGATTTATAACTAATTGACTAGAAGTAATAATTGGATGAGATGAGAGAAGACAATTACTTACATACTTTGAACCTATAGGTTGGAAAAAAACACTGCAGTATTTGTCTTCCTCCTAGGAACTTTGATAATTTTCTTTCTGTGTCTGCTAAGATCAATTTTCATTGAAGAAATGAACATTTCTTTTAATTAGGTGTGCAAAATTTGGTTGTTTCAGTGCAAATCTGAATGCTTCAGAGTTTCATTTTGGCTCCCATTTCTGAAAATTTTATACATTGTTAGTACAGAAAGATTGAAAATATTTGGATGATATAGGTAAACATATAATAGATAGGATACAAATAGCAGCATGGTCACTTACATGAAGGCTGTTTAGTGGCAGAAAATAATAGATAATAGTCCAACTATAAATTTTAAATCAGGAAGGGGCCATTGTCTTCTTTAAGAGAAAATAAACTGATAGGTAAGGATGTTGTGGTCGTAAGTTTACATTGTTGAAATAAAGCTATTAATGGTCAAAGTTTTAAAGGGTTTTTTAGGTTGCCAGAATTTGGGTTACTTCTCTTTTTTACTTATTGACTATCACTGGAAGGTAGACATCAGTGTGTTGAACGAGATTTTTTCGAGTCACCTTTATCTTTGTGAAACTAAATCCCATACAAATTCTTGGCTATGTATCTGTATCACTCAGCTGTTTTGTTTAGAACCAGAAGTAGACACAGATGTGCACTGTTTTAATGAGATTGCAGTCCGGACCTGCTGTTACATTGTTTCATCCTTTTATGGTAATCCCTTCATCAAACTGGATAAACTAGATTTAAAACAGATTATTTGCTTGCGTAACTCCAGTGAAGTAGTTAAAATTTTAAATGGAATTTAGAGCTTCATAGTTGGTAGCACCAAATATTGAATAAACAAAATTTGCATTACAAAAAAATCATACATCTGGTGCAGTGAAAGAATTGGGAGGGGGTAGAGAGAAGAGAATTACTGTGTTTCTGGGTCTAAATAGGTGTTTGCTGTGCTGATTCAAAGTGACTTCTCTACCCTTGCAGACTGGGTCTTTCTGTGCTATAGAAAAGCATTCACTGAAATCCAGTGGGCTGTATCATCCCACTTTTTCTATACAGCATATGAAGTTGGTGCACAGATCGTTTTAAGCAGGGCTCTGTGGCATCATTGCAGAGGCTATGGCCTACAGAATGCTGTCTACTTTGCTTAGCTTATGGTGAGAACTATCTTGTAAGGCTAACATAAATCTGCTTTTACTCTTTGTACTGTTGGTTTTTTTGGTTTTTTGTTTTTTGGTTTTTTTTAATACTTATTCGTATGAGCTGAGCTTTGAAGAAGACACACAGATCTTTGTGTCTTCTTTAGGGAGAAGTCTACCCCACAAAGAACAAAAACCTAATTTTTTCTAGCTCTGGGTGTACTGTTCCTGTCATGACTCCATAAATATAAGAAAAGGAAATGTGCTACACTTAAAAACAGATAGGAACCTGAAACCAAAAGCTGGAATGAGTTGTGAGACGTCCTTTGGGTTCTACTAAGTGAAATGCAAAAAGAATTTTTCATGTTATAAATTGTTGCAATAGAAACAATGTCAGCTGAAGTTTTGTGAGTATATATTTATGCTTTCTCCTTACAGCAAGCTCCTCCAAAATATCAGAAAATATTTAGGATGAAATTTGTGCAAGTACTCTAGCTGCAAGTTTGCATTTAAACTGCAAGCACCTTTATTTTTTTGAAATCTCCCAATTATTTCAAACATAATGTAAAAACAGAGTAAATTCTTCTGTGTTAGACCCTCAGGGGGGAAAAAAAAAAAAAAAAAGAGACAGAGTGAATGTGTCTTCATTCAGGTTATTCAGGTTTTATAAAATAGAGCAACTCCTGCAATCTTGTATTGGAGAGAATTGCATTCTGAATTTGAAGATATCAAATCTTTATGAAGCCTGGAAGTACTTAAAAAAACCAAAATCCAGTATTCTATCTGCAGTATTGAGTATGAAATGAAATATAATTTTCAGCAATGGTTGTGTCATTTTATTGTCTTTGGTTGCCCATTCAGATTCTAAACATAAGCAGTTGTATGGAATCTGCAGTCTTTTCATGAAGTAGTAGAAGAAAATTTTGAGGAAACTTTGTATGGATTAAGTTCTTCGTCACATAATATTGTTCTTCAGCTTTGAGAAGAGCAGCTCTGTGTTATTTTCTGCCACACTTAGCCAGCTTTGTTTGTGGCTAACGTTGCCAAAAGTAATGGCAAGGTGAGAAAAAAATCTTTCCCTATTTACCAAGACCAAAAGGCAGCTCCTCAACCCTTTTCCTTGTTTTCAGTGTCTTCCTCTCCTATCAGTCTATGAAGGGAAGGAGGAGTTGCACCTTTCGTTGACTTATGCAAACTAAGAGGCAAATGGGAAGGTGAACCAGGGTAATTTAGATCAATACTTAGCTCTGATATTAAGGAAATGTTTTCAGTTAGGAGTAGATGGAACATAATCTGTTTCTTAGTTGTTTGGGGTTTTTTTTCTCTCTTGTGTGAATTTGCTTTACTGAAGAGCTTTATAGATATTTATAGATATTATTTTGTCTACTTCACAAAAAATTGTGTAGAGAAAAGCACAAGTATATACAGTTAAGTCAGCCTGCTTGCCATTTGTATTTCTGTGCTTTTTTCTCTTCTTTCTCAATTTTGGCCTTTTTTCTTCTTCCTACAGCTACTAGAATGTTGAGTGATTTGCATTAAAGGTACTAATTTCTAGAGTGAGTTCCAAGCAACCTGATGCATAGTTCTGGGAAAAACTAATATATTTCAGTACAAATAATGTTAAGAAAATAGAGGTAGGTATATTGTCTTGGCATAAATTTTCTCTGTTTAAAGATGAATGATTTTTTTTTTTTTAAGGAACAAAGCAAATAACATACATTACAGACTCTTACGGAGACACTGCTGCTATGTATAAACACTGTAGAATTGAAAAAAATTAAATATAAAAATCCCTTGAATTAGTGACCAGTTGCCCTCTTTTAGCAGTGGCTACAGAAGTTGAAGTGAGCAGAAACTTGAAGCTAAGTTTGAACACAGGCCAGTTTGTAGAGACCGGTTTAAAATAAAAGCAAAACTTTTGACAAGGCAAATGAGGGCTCCATGTACAATGAACTTTCATGATAGTCTGTTAACGCTGCTTCTGGTTACAATTTCAACCAATTTATGTCAGGATTAGAATGGATGCATTGCTCCTGCTAATGATATTTTATGTTGATGGTTCTGTCAGTTAAAATACAAAGCCCAGAAAATCCAAGCAGATCTTTCAGCTGTCATCAATAAGTGTGTTACAAGACACAGACAGATTTTTTCTTACTTGCAATTTGTTGTAGTGCCTACCTGTCTGTATTTATTGGTGAGATAATCTGGCTAATAGCAGAGGTTGATGATCAGTTTGCTAAAATGGTTATTAGTTCACTTGTTGCTTTGATTCTGATGCTCTGAAGATGGCTTGATCTGCTAGTGAGATGTTAAGTTGGAAAAACAAAAAAAACCCCCAAACTTAAATTTAGTACTGTGAAATGCTTCCCACCTCCCCCCCCCCCCCCCCGCCCCTTTTTTTCTTTTTTTAAAAATGGAAACAGCTGTTTTCCAAATTATTAATTTTGGAGGCTCCTCAGAAAGCAAGATAAATGGAGTAAACCCCAAAAGAATTTTTTAATAGACTGCCTTTGGCTGACATCATGAAGATATTTCTAGGTTACCCTATTATTTACAGTATTAGGTGTATCTTACAACTGGCTGATCACTCATAGAAAAATGGCTGATAGCTCATAGAAAAACAATAAAGCAAGAAATATGAAAGACATATTTTACTTCATTGAAAAATTCCTAGAATAAATTTTACTTGACTTAACATGTTATTCTTGTTAAGGGTAACACTTACTTGTTGACATTCAGAATAAAACATCCTTCAAAAGTAGCTCAGTATAGGTGTCTGCTTATTTGTATTCCAGACAGTGGCAAAGTAGTACCCACTACCAAATTCTACCCTTAAGGCAGCATGTTCTGTTACATGGCTACAACTGTACCACAGGCAGAGTCAGGGTGGAGCAGGTGGAGGAACCCAAATAGTGCTATTCCCAGCTGCTGTCAGGCATCACAGGAGCTGTCAGCCTAACAAAGACCTCTCCACAAGCATGGAGTGTGGCAGGAAAAGGCACCCCAATAACCCAGCCAAGGGAATGAAATTCTGTCTCAGTCTCCCTAGGCTTTACTAGGATTGCTCCAGACCCATGTCAAGGGGACACTTCCTCCAGGTCAATCACCAGTGGTAACATTTTCAGGTGACATCCAGAGTGTCACGGCCAGGGTCAGGGGCAGGATCATGTCGTGAAATACAGGTGAAGACCATTTCAGAATTGCACAAGGAAAATTACAGGACGATTCTGAGAAGAACCGAAGCAGGGAACAGAGAGGTTCCTATATTGTCTGTGGAGGAAGAAACACAGAAAGAGGAAAGGTTAAAAGGTTGTGTGTGGACAGTATTTACCAGTGTTTATATATATGTGTATACATGTATGTGTATATGTTCAGTTCTACAGGTCTTCATCCTCCTCAAGAGAAGTAGGATGAGGCCACTTGTGCTTTTTGTCTTCATGTAAGTATTACAGTTATAATTCAACTCGTGCTGAATTGTCTGGTCAGCAATGTGTACATGCATATGTGGTATAAACAGGTATTTATATGCATGTGTCCCTTGGTAAATGCATGGCTGGACTTGCTACTAGCTATACCTGTGGTCAGGGCTGAGTCAGCCTCATCTCTGTTGGGCTGCTGGATTTGGCCTCCTCCTGTTGCTGTCTTCAGATATCACTAAAGACAACAACTTTGACAAAATTGAAGAGTTTTCCCTTTGCCAAATAACATGCTTCTGTATTTGAAGAGCTGATGCCTATCACAAAAGGTAGGAAACAACTTGGTGAACATTTATAGTCAAAGAACCCTCTGTTTTATGCACCTTGGACAGATTACACATCAGGTTTCATAAATGAGAAGTATCATCAGAAGTATGCGTACTGTAAAAATGTTTAACAATTCTGGGAGGTATTGTGCTTTACTGTGACACCACATTTACCTTCCAAATTTTGTTTTACATCATCTTAATTATAGCTAATGTTAGGAAAAAAAGTTGTTTCTCCCACTGTTTCACCAATAGCAATAACTCCACCACAGGCAGGCTAGAAATATTTTTCTGTTTTCCATGTGTGCTCCAAAGCCCTCAGATCACTATTACAAGTGTAAGACTCAGTGACTCAGCACCACATTCCAGGTAGCTAAGTCTCTAAAAAGCAAATACTGCCTCAGAATTTAATGCTTTATTTCCAGAACTTTTTTAGACACCTTTTCTGACTACATTCTGACTGCTGTGGTTTATCCCCAGTGAGCCACACATGCTCAGTGGAATGGGGGAGAATATCGGAAAAGCAAAAGTCCAAAACATGCTTGGCTGGCATAAAGGAGTTTCACAGGTAAAGGAGAGCTAAAACACAAGGAAAATAAATCTAAGAATTAATTTCACTGCTTCCCAGGAGCAAGCAGGTGCATTACACCAAATGATTACTTGGGAAGACAAACATCATTACCACTCCAAACATATTCCCTTCCTCCTTCTCTCCCCAGGTTGCTATGTGAAGCATGACCCTGTGTATGGGATATCCCTTGGGCCATAGGTCAGCTGTCCCACCTCTGACTCTTATCACCTCCTTGTTGGTGCAATGGGATGAGGAGTAACAAAGGTCTTGGCTCTGTGTAACCAACCCCTGTGTTATCCACCCTGTTCCCAGCACAAATCCAAAACACAGGCCCGTAATAGCTGCTAAGAGGAAAATTAAGTCTAACCCAGACAAAGCCACTACATCACACTAGGTGATGTAATTCTGCCAATTATCAGATGTTCCCCTGAAGGTTTACCCTGAAACCGAGATTTTGTAGGAAGAGCAGTGACCTATAATAAACCAAGATCTATATACACTTTGATTTTAACATAAAGCTATTGTCAGGCAACTTAACACTGTATTAAACTGGCAGAAATTGTCTGTTAGCGCAAAATGTCAAGTAAGGCTTCCTATTTATTTTTAATTGATTTTTTGAAAACTACTCAGATAGTCATTCAGAAGAAATGATGGAATATCTTTAATATTTTCTCTGAGTGGAAAAATGGGGAGGAAGCCATTCCACATTCAGCTTGCTGTCAGTGTTGCTCTCCTGTTTTCATCTGAATCTGCCACAACAGCTACTCATCCAAATATATGTTTGGAACTTCATGTTTGCACAAACCTGTTTACAGACTGGGAAATAAATACCTTGTAAACCAGTAAAGTTAACAGGCATTAAATGAATGATGGGCTTTTATGTAGCTAAAAGTGCTAATAGAATTAATTGTTTTCCTAATAATTTTTGTAAAGTGTCTGTACCCAAAAATTATTAGGAAAGGCAAATCAAACAATCAAATTCATATATCTTCTCAGGTATTTCTAACAGTAAGCCTTTGTTAGTCCAGGAATACAAGCAGAAACCATGGAAAGCTACTTTAATTTTGTCTATGTTTGACAGTAAAAGCTTTAAAATTGAAATTTATTATCTAAAAGGCAGGAAAGCAAACAAAAACCCTTTTCTGCCAAGAAATAAGTGCAGTGGTCTCCAGTGAGGTAGAATTTGATGTGAAAAATCCAGGAAGAAGAGAGAATAGTATTTATCTGGTTATTTGGTTTTATCAAATCAGGTGATGTGCAACACAGCTCATTGTTTAACTGTTATTCTGGAAAAGAACAAAAAAAGGTTAATTTTTAAATTTCATTTTATTCAAAAATACAAAAATTCTAAAATCTTTGAGCATAGGCTTAACTGAAAATATTTCTGATTTTAATTTAATATGTATATAAATACACTTTAGCATATATTTGTCTACCTCTTGAAAGTTTTCATGAAAGAGGATAGAAAAATACAAGTAGAAAAGCTGAAGTAAATCAAAGAAAATTTTAGACTAGGTAGGTGCAATAACAGATTAAAGTTATGGGTACTGTGTATACCCATAGAGTACAGTTTTTGTGTGAGAAGATCTGAAAGTATATTTGTCCTTCAATGCTTTAAATTACTTTAAGATAGGTTTCAGAGTGTGGAGGGTAGTTTTCTTTAGAAGGAATACTCCAGCTGACACACACTTTATTTTCTTGTGCAATATCATTGTTTTTCTAACTGAGTAACTTTTAGGTAGGTTTCTTTTTGTTGTTGTTGTTTTTGTTGCTTTTTTTTGTTTTGTTTTGTTTTGTTTTGTTTTGTTTTTCTCCTGTCTCTCTCTCTTTAGTTTGCTCTTCACATGATGACAGAGGTCTGGGTCAACCACTGCTTTGGATGACTAATAAGGATCACCCTTTATAATTGCCCCCTGTTTTAAGTGGTTTTGAGCTAAACTAAACAGCTCCTTTGTTTGAGTTAAATGAAATTGTTAAAACTTTTTGATTAGAGAAAGCATAAAGTGAAAAATAACCCTTAACCATAAATAGATGTTTATATGCCTCTCTCCATCTTTGCATGGTGTCCCTGCAGATAGTTCTTACATCCGGTCCTCATTTTAGTAAAAACAGTTATTCTTCTCTGAGGCTCAAAAACCTCTGTACCCTACTATGTTCCCTTTATAGATTATTTTCCTCCTTTGAGGTAAGGCTGCACTGGAATGGCACTCTCCGACAGTATTGAGTGGGTTTTGTGATCCTTGTTTCCAAAGCCAGTTGAGTTGCTCACCATACCTGCCTTAAGTCTACTTCCTTCATGCCGTTTGAACTCCAACTGTTGTAAGGAAACACAACAATATTTTTTTATTTTCTAAAGGAAACGCTCTTGCTGAGGAAGACACTTACTGAAAAAAATGAACTTTCATTTTAAGACACTTAATTTTATTTCACATTTATTGCTTCAGCCTTCTGTATTTTTTGTTGGGTTACTGATGCATCTCAGCCCTGTAAGATGAGAATATTTCACTGATTGGCACCGTGGATAGAAATGTAAATGCTGAACAGATGCATCTCAACTAATTTTTAAGGTACTTGACTAGTAACTTCCTTCTAATTTGGTACCACTGTTTTCATTGCTGTCTATTCTTAGGTTCCTTTAGCTATTTCCTGACCGGTATTCAGCTTTGCTAATGTTGAGGTTTATCCAACATTCCCCCTTCTGGTTTGTATAATTTACAACATTATTCATAAAACTTTATTGATGTCCAGAATTTAGACTAAACCCTTTGTGCCCAAGTTAAACATTATTTCACCAAAGATAGTATGTTTGTTTCATTTGGTTTAAGCAATCTCACTTCTTTTTTCCTCCCCTCAGGCAAGGTCTTCTGTCATTTTCATGGGGCTGGAGTGTGGTGAAGTAGAGAGGAAATAGAGACACAAAAGGATCTGAATTAAATGATATCACAAAAGAGTATTTCCTTTAAGAAAACACTTAGCTTTGACATGATAAACACTGAGTTTCAGCAGAAGATCTAAGTTAATGCTTCTTCCATTATAACCAAGGAAAATGAAAATTACTAATTCATTGCTTCATTAATTTTTCTCTAGATCATCTAGAATCAAATAGAGACTTAGGTCTTTATTTATAAGCTATCAAGGTTGGGGGGTTTTTTTGCCAGATTTGAATATTTGCTACTTTGACAATTATGATAGAGCAAAAGTCATGCATCTCTGTAAATAATGAGAAACAATGTAATTTTTAGATAGTAATATATACTTGCTTTACATAAAAGTATTCCCAAGATCCAATTAAATTATGTTAAGTTATTCATTATAATTATGTTTCATTTCAGGACCTACACTTACAGGAGTTAATGCTGATTAAGTTTCATTTATACAATTTAGAAAATATCTCAGCAGTTGTGATATAACCACGCAACCTCTCTACATGACATTCCAGTGCTAAGAACTGAAGTTAATCCTCAGAGATAGGAAACTGTTCAGCAGTGGCTACAGGTATTGATTGCTTATAATTGCAAAATGCATATGGAGCCTTATGCTGTGACAAGTAAATCATCAAATTCCCTCTGTAACATTTAAATAACTCTAATGAGAACTCTAACGAGAAACTAGTCTGACCTTTTTTTTTTTTTTTTTTTTTTTTAATGGTGCAAGGATGTCCCTAATTTCTGTTGGCAGAACCATTTTCTGTGTAGAAGTCTGAATTTTATCCATAATGAGAACTTTCTTCCTCAGATTTTGAAAAAGGAAATTTCATTAAATTAGTTATGGACATCATCTGAAGTTATCTGTGGAGTAGCATCTGTTTTCACCAAAAGAAATCAATGAGAATGGAACATGAGTCGTCTATTGTGTGGAAAAAATCTGAGAACTTCAGGCAGATTGGTGTATTACAAGCTGAAAACTATTGTAACCACATTCCACTACAATGTGATTATGTTAATAATAAACTGTACCACTACTCTGCATTTCATTTGAGAGCAACATCTGTGGATCTTGAACAAAATTTGACTACAGTAGCTTCAATATATTCAAATATAGCCAGAAATGCAGTGCTGCTAAAGATAATAATAATAATGTAACTTCTTTTGCAGGAGCTCTTTTCTCAATAAAATGTAACACATGGATTACACTATTCTATTCTAGTTAAATGGCTGAAATGAATTAATAGGCTTGAAATATGTGGAAGAGATGAGGAAGGAATAAAATAGGTATAATATGGGCTCTGGGAAAATTAGCTATCTTGTGTCTCCTCTAACCACTTTCATCAAACAGCTATGGCCACCCAGTGTAGCTTAGGGAAAACCTACTGCCTCAGAATAACTTACCTAGTGTCTTGCCCTTATGCTCTTACATCAGTGTCCCAGCAAAGGCAATTACAGTTTCTGTACTGCGACAGTTGTAATTTACTGATACTTTGATGTTTATGCCTCTTCAGCTGCATGACTCAAAACACAGGATCATTCAAATTGGTCCAACAGTTTTGGTTGGTCAACTTTTTACTGGCAGGACTAATGTACTGCAGCTGACATAAACCCAGTATCAATTCATTTATGTGTTTTGACTTAGAAGTACTAATAAGACCAGGGAATTGATGTTAAATGGATTGCAGTAGGTATCATTCCTGTTTTTACGTAGCAGTCAGGGGGTGTGATAAAATCAGCAGTGTTAGGATTACCAAATTTAGCCCAACTGTTTATGTAACTTAAGAAATAATCCTGAACAGCTGAAGTTATAACTGAAACATATATATATTTTATATACTTTTATATACTTATATATACTTTTATATACTTATATATACTTTTTAAATACTTTTTCTATCCATAGAAAAGGGCTAGAGAAGCTGGAGCTAATGAAAAACTTCTCTCCCACTAGAACAGTTGAGGAACATGATAGGTGCCCGGGGCAATGGTTTCATCTCCTCCTTGGAGAGTTTCCCCCCTGCAGCATGGAGCCCTAAGCAGTCCGAGCTGACTACACAGCTGAGCCTGCTCTGGGCAAGAGATTGAACTGTCCTGTAGAGCTTCTTGGTTCTTGAACTCAGTGCTGAAAGGAACCTTGTGTTTAGATGTGTCCAAGCACTGATAACTTGGAAGCCTGTGGCGCTAGAGTCCCTCTAAAGCATTAGCTTGGCTGTAGGGAAAACTGGTTTACACTTCTCTGATTACTGACTTCCATAAACTACCTTTTGCAGGGCAGTTATAGTCTTTTCAACTTAGTTATTTGAAGACATCAGTTATGGACCAAAAAAATTACTTTTTTTTTTCAGCTGACTTTGTTGCTTCTCCTCAATTTTCATGCTAGTAAAGAAGTTCTAGCTTCTATTGTGTCTTCCCATGCAAATTTCTGAAACTATGCTTATTGACAGTTTCCAGTAGCTTCTAGTGCCTTTCTTAGGATCTCTTCTCAAAGTTTGAAGTCCCCAGCCCCTTTCATATTTTGCAGTTTGAAACAGACTGAAATGAGATCTACCGTTTTCATCATTTCTGCTTCATGGATTCCCTCAGGTTTTTGAATTGTCTTCTCCCTTTCACATGCTGTTGTGTGCTTTCCATGGCAGGCACTGAAAGCAGAGGTGACTAGCTTCTTATAGAAACAGGTGATCTAGGAGAACTCATTGAATTAATGCACTGTTTGGAGATGGTAACTGTAGCATATAAAAGGATTTCATGTTGGTCTTACACTTTATATAAATTTCTAGCAAAGTAATTTTGTAGAGTGAAGTTATTTGAGACTGACAGAGTTCATGTATGTCTTAAAGTCAGACTGATATACAATTACTTTTCAGATATATCTGTGTATTTTTTGTAACAAGGAGATCTTCTAGTGAGAAACAAGTGAACCTTTTTTTAATATAAATTCTTAAATTAAAGCTGCTTGATGTAGCTATAAGTGGCAGTGTTCTTTTACCAAAGAAACACTTTGTTTTGCTTTGAATTTTTTTTTTTACTTGCTATTTGATTTCTTTTGTTTTGGTATTGATCTACACATATGGTCTGCAATACAAACAGAAAATAAAATTTCTAGAAAAAGCTACTAATTATGTTTGCTTATATTTTCTGCTTCTAGAATGTTGCATTTAAATTGTAAAGAATTTCTAGCGTTGCTGAAGAAGTGCTCAGGTCTCAACACTACATGTGTGTGATTCCAGGACACAGTTTCTTAGTCCCAATCTGCTTTTAGGATATGGTATTAAAATACTTTTCCTGCATTTAAGTTCTTGAACATACTAAGAGAAGAATGTTGTGGTTTAGGAATAGTGCTTCTTAGTTCTGTGCCCCCACTGAGACTCTCTCTCACTTTTCCCACACCTTCCTGCTGTAGCAGGATGGAGTTGAGAACTGGAGGCACAAAAGGCAAAGATCACACGTTGAGATAAGAACAATTTACTGGAAACAGCAGCGTGAGAAGAAAATGAGCAGTAACAGCAAAAATATTAATAAAAAAGTATACAAATTTATACAAAATAAAAAAGAATCAGTAACTGCAGCAACATTAATAACAAAATTATACTAAATAAAAGATGATTCACATACAAAAATGTGGACCCTGAGACAATGAACAATGGCTTTGTCCTCCTCCCACTGCATTTTTTTAACTGGAAGCCACAGATTTCATCTTCAGAGTTTCCCTTACTCCCACCCATGGCAATGACTTGAGGTGGTATAGAATAATGTTGTAACCATACCCACGCAGCAATATACCCCTTCCCCTACTGCAAAAACTTAACTCTGTCATGGTCAGAACTAGGACATAGAAATAGTGATTTGGGGGTTCTGTAACTGTTATTTCAAAAGATATTTTTCATTTTAGGGTACAATGCTGCATTAACTTTAAGGCAAGACTATGTAAAGAAAAAGGTTAATATTGATAAAATTTGATAATTTTATTTTCAATAACTAAAGCCAAGTGAAAAATGTAAAAAACCCCAGAAAAACAACAAAACAAACCCACAAAAACCCCCACCCCCAAAAAAACCCCTATATAATAGTAAACAAAGTATTGTTTTAGTTTCTTAGATAACTAGTTCACCTGCTGCCTAGAGTTCTGACTATAAGCTCTATATTTACTTCCTACTTCGCAACATGAATAAAAATTCCACAACTGCTATCTTGCAGAAAAAAGACAGTAAAACTAAAGTTTTATTGATTTCTCACAGAATTCAAATCACTTTTCTAAATCTAGACCTGGCTCCTCAGCTCATAACCCTACTTGAAGGGCAAAGCAAGACTCACACATGCCAAATAGTTTGCTTCATGCTCTTCCTTTCTTTTTCTTACCCCTGTTTTGTTAAGTCCTGTGATTACATCTCTTAAATAAGTGTACTTTTATTATCACATAGAGGTGTAAATAAGAGTAGCATGTAATATCTTTTCAGGAAAAGTGTTATCTGAGAATTTAACTGATTTTCTAAATAATTCCCAGAAATTCTGTCAAAAGTGTGCTTGATAGTAGGACTAAATAATACCTCTGCTACTGAATGCAATGTGAGAAAAACAATTTATTCCGTTACAGCTTTTGTTTCCACTACTTTTGATTAATAGCAAAACAACAAACAAGTAAACTATTATTTGACAGTTTCACTGAATTGAAAATAAACATAGCAAAAATAATTATGGTGATGTTTTCTACCTACCTAAGGATGTATTCTCTGCTTGTCTGCCATTTAATATGGTCAACCTCCAGCTTACTTTTCATCTATCCTGCAGAATGGCTCAGTGAGGTCAAACCAGGGAAGAAACAGCCACTACAGGAGTTGCACTATATATTTAAAGAGCTCGGTAAAGAAAGACTTTTAATAGAGAGGATGCAGAGAGCTATCTCCCTTTTGAGCATTCCAAGTGTTTGCACTCCTGCCTAGAGATGTTTGAATTGGTGGTGTAGGGACATATGAAGCCTGAATAATCAAAAGGCAGCTCATATGCACATCTGCAAGTATGGTTAAGTGTGGCAGAGGCACAGCTGCTAGGTTTTTGACAAGCCAGTTCAATATTGGCAGATTTATCTTGTTAGCATAATCAGAAAGTAGAGTTTCATGGAGTAGAGCACAGGCAGTGCATGCTATAAAAGCTGGAAAATGGGTAAAAGGCACTGTGGTACAAATTTGTAAGAATGACTGCACGTCTTTTTCCCCCTGTTGTTTATGTCCACATGAAGTTATGAAATCAACTGACAAACAGCTTCCGCACATGTCTGACTGCTCTAATGATTTCTAAATTCTGGTAATTGGAGACATTTAATTATTCCTAAAGGGTGAAGTCTATGTCATGCACTACTCACCACCTAAGCTGAATCACTTGTGCCCTAAATTCAACCTTGAAATGTGTTTTCACTCTGAGGCCATCAAGCATATCTTATTTGATTCTGAATATGATGCTCTTCTTTCCCTTCCCTTTCTCTTTCTTTCATCTTTAAATGGTTTATTGGCATTATATCTTGTTTCTGACATCCAGTGCCAGGAAAGCAGGACTCAGACACGCATTCTGCCCTATCTACCCTAACCCAACCTGAACGAATATCACTCTCATCTTGAGTAGCATTTTACTTTTGAGAAATGCTGAGAAAGAAGGAAAGCATGAGCCTTCATACTACCAGACATCACATACAATCAGAGTATGGGAAGTACCTCTTTCAAGTCTGTCATAAACCTTTTTTCTGTTGATGTTAAGTGGGAGCAGAAGCTTAGTACTTTTGAGAATAAAACTCACACACACAATAGGTGTGATTTTCAAAAGAAGGGCAGGGAGAGAAGAAAGGAAAATTCATGTTTGGCACAAAGTGCTCCCTTTTACTTGAGCTAACATTTGCTCAGTTTTTACTGCTATGTAGAAAACATATTGAAATCTTGTTCCATTACCTTTCTAAACTTCAAAAATATTTTTCCTGAAGCTTGTTCCAGCACTTACATATAAACTCATGCCTTTTTCTGGCTTTGACTTTGAGTTCTAAATTACTTCTGCAAAATGCAGTTCATGACACATTTCTTACACTGCCAGAGACCCTCAAAATAACCATTCATCTGTTTCTATTGCAATGACCAAGCAATGATTGCTGAAAAAAGTTTATGAAACAAAAATATGATACAATATAGCAATCAATTGTGTACTTTCATGGTTGCTGAAAGCTTTCGCTTTCCTCTGTAAATAATCTATCTTAAGTGCACATGGATTTCCATCAATCTTCCTATTATGCCATTTATTGCAGTCATATTTTATGTAAGAAAAGATGTATAGCTGGACAAATACCTCATTTTGTTCAATTTTACCCTGATCTTTCACAGAAGAAAATGGAATATTTATTTTACCAAAAGCTTTCTTCAGTTTTGTACTGAGGACAGACTTAGCAAATAATACACTGCAGTCATCCTGCTATCATTTTATTTTGAAAACATACTAAAAGTAGCTATTACAGAAGTTTAAGCAGGCAAAGTACTGTTCTAATGGTTTGGGCTTGTATTGATTTTCCTTTGAAAACTCATGTAATATTCATACTGCCATAGTTCTCTTAATTCAGTTTGTCTGACCTCATCTGAGGAAATAACTTAGACCTAAATGATCTATAGAACACAGATTGAATAAGCTAGAGACTTTTTTACTGAGGTGGACTGAGAACTACCTGAACAGCAGATGCCAGAGGGTCATAATCAGTGGCATGGGGTCCAGTTGGAGATCTGTCACTAATGGTGTCCCACAAGGTTCAACAGTGGGCCCAGTCTTGTTTAACTCATCCATCAATGACTTGGATGAAGGGCAGAGGCGTCCTCAGCAAGTTCGCTGACAACATAAAACTGTGAGGAGTGGCTGATAGCCCAGAGGGCTGTGCAGCCCTTCAGAGGGACCTTGACATAAGGAAGTGTTGTTGTCATGGGGGAACAGACTGGGAAATGAACAGGATAAGCCGTGACAGGCTAAATCACAGGCAATGTCATCATTCAAGTGAACTGCAGAAGCAATGAGTGCTGTGAGTTGGCCCAGAAAAAAAGTCTTGTGGGAGCCCTGCTTATGAAAATATGAGGTCCTGAAAAATGATTTTTCAAATTTTTATTTATTATCTGCTCAGATACACTGAATGATTTATACCAACCTTCTTCTGAAACTGTGGAGTGAGAAATACAATTGAATTTGCTTGATCCCAGGAGCTAGTGGAGCAGAGAAGTCATCCCTTGTAAGAAGGATGGAAAAAAGATGCTATAGAAATAATGGTATTTTCTGGAGCACAATAAACAGGACATTAATGTTGGCTCTTTTTTAGCAAGCAACTCTTAGTTCTAGCTAAAAGGGAATCAAGGCTAGGATACATGAGGCATGAAGTGAAACCTGTATTAAACAGAAAATGTTGGAATATTGGAGTCAAAACCAAAATTGCTGTCAAAGGAACAGGAACATTTAATAGATCATATTAAATGCCATTTTTGTCCCTATACTTTTACAAAAAATTAGCTAGATTTATTTCCCTATATATTTTTTCTTCTCATCAGTTTCATAGGAAATCACAAAAGATCAGGCAAGACCCTTTTGCACATCTTTCATCTGTGCTCTGAACTCTGTTAAATTCTTTTGCACTAAAAGAATACACTTTCATTGGCATTTTAATAAACTTTGCCAAAATTAAAAAAACTTTCCAGTGTTTATTTCTTATAAATCAACCCAAAAATGCATACAGTGAGCAAAATCAACCCAATATTAATTATTTCATTAGAAGGACTTTGTGAAATGAGTTGTGGCATGCTTTTATGACTTGGAATTTACGACAATACATGAAGGAAATTTAACCTGTGTCACTTTATTACAAGTAGAATTTATTCGATGACCTGTACCTCCTACTTTGCATTCTGGAGAGTTACTAAAATTTTGTGATTTAGAGAAAGATCTGAAACTATGCTGAGATGAGGGTGGAAGTATTTTATTCTTCTAGAAAACAAAGGGAAAATAGTTCCCTTGCCTGTCCTACCCACACCTCTTATCCTCTGATCCACCTCCTCTAGAGATAACTTGATTTTGTTCACATTACCCGTTTAGTTATATGATAAGTGAAAGATGACTTTTGAGGAATCATTTGCAGTTTCAAAAATGTCTTTTTGACTTTTAGGATACAGCCTTGTGACAAGGATACAGCCCTGTGGCAAGTAAAAATACCTTGAATTGATTTCGAGATATATGGGAAGACAAAATATTATTTCCTTCATCCTATACATATCCTTAATCACTTTATCTTACCAATTATATTAAATAAACTGAAAGGGGAAGGATGAAGAGTTGAATCATTTTGTTTGTGATTTTTCAAAATATAACTATTCATTTGGTCTCTGAAATATGACAAACTACCAATTTGTTTAGTTTGGGTTTTTTTGTTTGTTTGTTTGGGGTTTTTTTTGTTTTTTTTTTTTTAGATTATAAGTTTATTTCTTCTTCAGGCTAATGGAAAAAGCTGTTGTAAGTAAATAGTGATCTATGAAAAAAAAAAATAAGAGAGAAGAGTTTATGTGGTTTTTCTTTGACCTTCTCTACCATGTTTAAAGGATAGTAATAAAGAAATTAAGAGAAAGCTTAAGCTTTTCATCATTGTTCTCTTCCTCCCAAAATACGCAATTTAATGGGAAAGCTATCCTTTTATGATGATGAAATCTTTGGTGGAAAGAAATGGTTTTCTTTTGGTCATCTCAAGTGAGCCTTATTATATCACCAAGCAGAATTTTCATAAGGTCTGCAGGTAATGAGAAAACTATATGCTACCAATTTCCATTTTCAATATTTCAGACATATGAGATTAAATCTTCTACTTTTCTTTTCTTTTCTTTTCTTTTCTTTTCTTTTCTTTTCTTTTCTTTTCTTTTCTTTTCTTTTCTTTTCTTTTCTTTTCTTTTCTTTTCTTTTCTTTTCTTTTCTTTTCTTTTCTTTTCTTTTCTTTTCTTTTCTTTTCTTTTCTTTTCTTTTCTTTCTTTTCTTTTCTTTTCTTTTCTTTTCTTTTCTTTTCTTTTCTTTTCTTTCTTTTCTTTTCTTTTCTTTTCTTTTCTTTTCTTTCTTTTCTTTTCTTTTCTTTTCTTTTCTTTTCTTTTCTTTTCTTTCTTTTTTCTTTTTCTTTTCTTTTTTCTTTTTTTTTTTTCCCCCCCTACTTTTCTTTTTTTTTTCTTTTTTTTTTTTCTTTTCTTTTTTTCTTTTTTTCCATTGTGGTTTCCTCTATCCTAAAGCATGTTTCCCTATAAGGATAAAAATACTCTTTTAAATGGATTTTACTGTCCTTGATGCCTTGCAGGGGTAAGAATCTCTTCACAGCAATACTGACATGTCCTGATTCTTCTCTCAGATAACTAAAAGCCCTGTAGCCAAAATAGTCAGGAGCTCAACTCAAGACTATCTACATATGAAAGCACTGTTAATCAGTTAAGAATCATAACATGTTCATATGGACTGTGAGTTATTCAGAGCAGAAGCAACAAGCTTATGCATGGCCAGGATATACTAAAGAATATATTTAACATTCGTTGTGACAGAACAGATGAAATTTTTTTGTCTGTCAGTCTTACTTTCTAATGATATAGGGGTTGCTTGTAAAACAAAATTTCAAAGATAATTTCACTTTCCCTCTGTTGTGAGGTATTTTGAAAGGAAAAATAGTTTAAATAAAACTGGAATTTGGGACATTTTTAAATGTTAGAAAGTGAACATTTTTTAAAGACAGGGACAAAAAATAACACCTTCTGCAGCATTGTAAAATTCTGACTAGCTGTAATCAGTAACTAATTTAAAATAAAAATACTATAAGCCTCTAACGAACTGTGACATATTTTCATGAAGACATAATGCTACACATGATACAATCAGGAGCTGACAGTTGAGTTTCATTTAAACAAATGTATATACAATAAAAAGAGAGTCATCTATCTACAAGCAAAAATTGATGTTAAGATTTGATTTTACTATAATTTCTTTGTTTCTGTAATTCTGCCAAAAAAAAGTTAGATGCAAGAGGATAAAAATATATATTTTCATTGACTCTTATGATCTCTTAGGTTGTCATCTCAGTATTGATGTTAAAATCAGAAATATAGAAATATTAATTAAATAAAGCCTTAGGTATTTAACCTTAAAAAAATATCTTGTCTAAGTAATAAAAGATCTAATGTCTTAAGTAATAAAAACTTTTTTGATATTTTAGTTGACTAAAACATTTTAAAAAAAGTTTATTCTTCATATAACCTTTGGAGTAATAAAAATAAATGTGCTTATGAGATAACATGTTATTTAAACCTTTCCTCAGAGATGACTGATATATTAAGAAAAATCCTTTATCCTTGATACTTCATGGGAGTCCTTGTTGTAGTGATGGAGAGTGACTGATAAATCCAAGTTTTCCCCTTTGAAAATTAGTCTGACAAGCACACCTCAAAAAACAAGCAGTAATTTAAAGATATTTTTATTAAAAAAAATACTTTTAATAGATAATTTCCTCTATATTCTTGCATCTCTTTCATTTTGTACACTTCTGGAATACTACTGGTAAGACAAATGTTGTGGTCTGAATTGTAGCTGAATTGAATTACATGCTGTAGTATAATTAATTTCCTGACAACCATTTTAACCACTTCAGTTTTGAAGAAGATACAGGGAAAAAAGGTAAATATCTTGGGATTATTACATTTCTTTAATATTGTGTACACAAAATGGCAGAAGTAGAGACAACTATAGGTAGTGTTTGGTGTTCATATGGAAATGTAAAGGAGCACAATTAATTTTCTGATTATCAATTCAAGCACAGGATGATCTTCTCAGTGTTTGGGATGTGGTTATCCTGGTTCTGCTTCCCATGGAAGGGAAGGTTATGTTCTCTCTCCTGTCAGATTGCAAAAGAAATCTAGAAGATCTATGAGCTAAACATTTTCAGGCTGAGACAAAAATGGCCAGAACAAATACTCTGAAAGAAAAAAGGATGATCCCCTTTCTGGCAAGTGTGCTGCAGAGGACAAAAATAATCATGGCCACCATGGTCCGGTGGGGTTCCTACAGGACATGTGTTCTCCCCACCAAACTAAAGCACACTGCTATGCATTATTGAGGCTAAAGGCTGTTTTCCAGCCCACCACTGCATCATTTTGTAAATCTACATGGTGCTCTGTGCAGCAGAAGGGGGGACATGTTAGCGGTTTATGAATCTACATGGTGGGAAGAGGAAAACGAGGAGAGGGTGGCAGGGCGTACATGATGATACAGAGGTGGGGCGACACAGGCTGGCCCCTGCAACACAGCTGTGTGGGAACAGGTTTAGCTGTGTGGAAGCAGGAAGACAGCGAAGCGTCTAGGACGCAGGACAACAACACAGAGGTTGTGCAATAATAGACACTCTCCTGTTTAAGCAGGAGGAGCCCACTATAAATCTCACACCCACAATTTACTGCAGTTTTGAAACCAGATGCAGAAAAAGCCAGAAGGGTGTTTCTATACAATATGCTGACCTGTGCTGCACACTAGACACTTCTTTAAGAGCCAAAGGAGAATGACGCAGGGAAGATAATGTTTCTAAATGGTTAAACTGATTTCTGAATGTTTAGCTAGCCAGTCACAATATCCCCAGGTGACACCCTTGTACATAAATCTGCATTGGTAATCCAAATAACGGAACATGAAAGCATTCAAGATTAAAACCTAGCAAGAAAGACAAACAGAAATAAAGATAATATTATTTTCCAAGATTTCTGGTTGGAAGTTAAAGTGAAACAGACTGGCTGCTAGAATACATCACGCTTATTGTAGTTCTACCTATTGGACAGCAACAATTAGAATTGGGTAAAGTACTCCCTTTAGTTTATAGGGGGTTTTTTTCCTAAGTGGGATTTTTCTGTTGCTGAAAAACACACATTATACTGAAAAACACTCATCCGTTGAGTGTGTTAGTGTCCACAGTAAAACCTCATTAGTATTCTGGCCTTATGAACATTGATGGCTGATGACAGCAATCCCTTAGTGTAAGCTGGTTTATAGAGTTGTATAATGTTATTGATGTTAGTAAGGGAACAAGAGGCAGGTGGATATACCATCTGTCATTGCTACCTCAGTGAAAATTTAGAGAAAAAAATAGAACAATTTTGTTCAGTACAAAGGAAAGAAACTGTAAATTTGGGAGGAAAAATTGCTAATACACAACAATTCTTTCTCTGTAGGTTTCTCTTCATGTTAATTTGTATGCTTGATGAACATGAAGGAAGAAAGATGAACAATATATAGACCATGTATTATTTCAGGATTTTAAGGGTCCAATCACAATGTTTTTTCTTGCAGTAATAATAATAATAATAAATATATTTTGGGACAAAGACTGTACACTGAAGGAGAACAGGCTTAACACCTGGATATACATACTTACATCCTACACTGAGATTTTTCTTGTGAAGGAAGATAGAGAAGGGTGATAGGGAAGAAAACGTGTCGTCTAAAAAGTTTTTAGATTTAATATCTTGGAGAACAGAACCATGGGGAGCACTACAAGGCATAGTTACTGTGTTTTCACAGAGACATACTGACAAAATACTTTAGCTTAGTTTTATCTCTCATTCAACATTTAAAGACAGAGCCAAATTTTCAATAGATACATATCAATGTTATGATATCCATTACGTAAGTTAGAGATCTGGCTCCTCTGCAATATATATCACTGTAAAATCAATTATAAGCATCTTTTTACTCTTAAATACTGATTACTGTTCCCAAAGCCAAATTAATAATTGTATTTCACTATATTCATGCTTGTTGCATGTCCACATTCTTAAAAGCAAGAACTTTTTTTTTTTTTCTTTTGTAACATTTATTAATATTCAACTAAAAAAAAAATATTAAATGAGCTGGAAACAAAGAAAATGGTAGAATAAAGAAGCAACATATTCCACTAAATGTTAGAATGGGGGGGATCTAACATTACTTAAATCCAAAATATGTTTCATTTTAAGGAAAAGCTTTCATTTTTGTGTGCTCTCTTTCTCTTTTGACCTGTGATTTTGCACAAGCAGGTTGTGAAATCTTTGAAGCTTTTGTGTGTATAATGACCACATTAGAGGAGTCCAGTTTGAAATCTGGTGGCAGTTCTTAATTACAACAAACGCAGATGCCAGTGAGAAAAAGGTAGTAAGGGTAGAGTTTGTACAGCTAGTCAATGCAGCAAGAACTATGAATCTCAGTTACTGATCATAATTTTTTCATAAGATTATTCATACAGGAAACCCATGCATTTTATAATTTATGAGATTACCAGTTCTTTTAATTCTACCCATGTTTTAAGAAAACTTTTTTTTTTTTTTTTTTTTTTTTTAATAATTCAAAATTCAACCTAATTTCCAGGAGGAGCAATGTCTGTTACTATTTATTGACATTGCCTCCTGTTATTTTTCCTTTTCATCTACCATTTCTGCGCTTCTTGGAGTGAAGATGAAAGCTCATATACAGGTTAAAGCAAAAGATTAATAAAAACAAAGTGAGAGAGAAAGGTAGAATTTCTGAGCCATTCTTGTAATGAAGATGCTGAATTCTGCACTGTCAGAGTGCACCTTGGAATGACTTTCACAGAGCACCATGAAATCACTGGGCTGTTCTCTTTAGTTAAGATTTTTGTACTAGTGAAGAGATGTACAGCTCAAGCTGTACTCTTGTACTGGTCATTGACTGGCAGGTATGTGCAGGATGCCATCTGCCTTTCCTGTCTTTCTTGAGGTTTTGGTATCCTAACAGTCTGCTTATTGGGATTTATAATCATAACTAGGTGCAATTCTGAAATAAAGAAACTAATTTCCCAAGGGCTGAGCTTTGAAAAGATAAGAAGACGCAGTTCTTGTTCCTAAAATTATTAGCCTGAATTGTTATAAACATGAAATTGGGTCTTTAAAAAACATGAATAAAACAAGTCAGGTATTACCTAAAATAAGATGGTGTTATAATCTTGTACCAAATTTCTGTGCCACATAAGTCTTGTGAATAACTCTATGGAAAGCAAAGCTTTTAACACTCCTTAATACATGTTTTTGTCTTACCATTCAAAGTTTGTGTGAAACAGCTTTACTTTCTAGGTTTATCTGCTCTACAGTATTAAAACAACAACAAAAAAAACCCCAACAGTAACCTATTTCCTTTCCTCTCTGAACCACAGAGAATCTATTTTTGGAAAAAAAAAAAAAATATATATATATATAATATTATAATTATATTCTAAATTAAATTGCAATATTAAATTATAATTATTACAAATATACCCTATTTAGAAATTATAATTAATATTTAATAATCAATAAATAATAATAGAGGAATATTCCTTCCAGTGGCTTCCTCATCTATAAAACGATTGTGACATAATCAAAAGAGCTGTTGCGTTTATCTTTTCGTATCATGCTAGGGACTTAAGTGGTGTAAATGAACAGGGACAATAAAGATGAAAATGAATTCTGGAAATAAATATGTCATATGGAAAACTTTCCCTGCCACCCTCAGATTTGTAATGGAAACCTGGAAGAGCATATTCTGAATAGTGGATTTGTATTCAAAAATTGTCATATATCTCCAGAATACAAACTATATTGTCAAAATATGCAATGATCTGTAGGACAAAGGAGCCTACAAATAGATGAAAACTATTGAAATGTGGCAAGTGGAAATGATATAGGCAATGTAAATGTTCACGTGTTGTAGAAAACACAGAACCTTCTCATAGCACACGGGGCTATCCTTGAAGATAGTCAAGCAGGGAAGAAAAGGAGATCAGTCTTTTTATTTATATGAAATGTGATGAAATTGTTTTTATTTTATAATAGAAAAAGGTGTTTTGGAAATATGATTAATTTATAAGGAAAAAGATATCCTAATTTTGCATGATTTGAAGCAACTGTTAGGTGTGACTTCCTATTGGGAGGGAATTTTCTAGTGTATATCATGCAGCTTCCATTTTGTCATACAGACTAAACTGCTAGTAAAGAATAAACTGCTGGTTTATCCCATGAATACAGAAGGAAAATAGAACACTAGTCAGTGGCCATATGAAGTTTAACAATGAAGTGCTGGATTATGCAGCTTGGGATAGGTCAACCCCAGATGTACGTACAGACGGGGGAAACAGCAGTACCACGGGAGGGAACCTGGGGTCCTGGTCAGCGGGAAGTTGAACAGGAGTCAGCAGTGCCCTGGCACCCAGGTGGGCCATCCATGTCCTGGGCACAGCACTGCCAGCTGGGCAAGGGAGGGGATTGTCCTGCTATGCTCTGAGCTGGGGCAGCCTCACCTTGAGTGCTGGGGGCAGTTTTGGGTACCACAACATAAAGTAGGATTTAGAACTATAAGAGGGTGTTCAAAGAGGGGGTCATGAAGATAGTGAAGGATCTTGAGGGGAAGTATATGAGGAGTGGCTGAGGTCACTTGGTCTGTTCAGCCTGGAGAAGAAGAGACTGAGGGGAGACCTCACTGCAGTTACAATTCCCTTGTGAGGAGAAGAGGAGGGGCAGGCACTGATCTCTCGGCTGACCAATGGAAGGACTTGAAGGAAGGGCCTGAAGTTTTGTCAGAGGAGGTTTAGGTTGAATATCAGGGGAAGGTTCTTCCCTGAAAGCATGATTGGGCACTGGAGTCTCTTAAACAGCCTGCCCCCAGCCTGTCATATCATCTGTATTCTGGAAAAAAAAAATTGTACCTGGGTGTATGAACCCACTCATTCTCAGTGTGCTTCTAGAGGGCTCTTGCACTAAGTCATTTTATTTTCCACAGGAAAATAAAGGTTTAACAATCAGATTAGCCATGTAGCCCTGGCATATGAGGCTCATCAGGCCCCTGCAGAGCAAGCTAGCAGTGAGAGAGGGAGACATGCTGCAGCCTCCAGAAAGCTGATCTGAATGAGGCAAAATTATGTGCCTGGCTTTACACATCTACACCTCAGGGCCAATGGGAGATCTCTGCTGCTTTCCTCATATTTGCCACCTGCAGGTCTGGGCAGAGACTCACCTTAAGATTCTAGAAAAAATTAGTGAAAGCTTAGCATTTGAGGTAGTAGTTTTAAGCCCTCAAGTATAAACAGTTGTTTATACTGACCTCTGCTCATAGTGAGGTGGGATTTTTTATTATTAAACTGGGAAAAAAAACAAACCCACCAAAGCAAAAGTGTTACTGGTAATTGATTTTGACAGGTCCATCTTGGCATTCTAATTATACTGTTATCATTGCACAATAGTAAAAATGGAATTAAATGGTTTGGAAATCCTGAGGAATTTGTTGATACGTCATTAATTAATTAAGGGAAAAAAAGAAGAAAATCAGTAGCAATGGCTAAACCAAGGAAATTTGTGCCTTTTGCAGCTCATTAATTGACAGTGATAATAAGATCCAGAGGTAATCCTTGCTGGTGTCACCAATGATAATAGAAACTTTACTTAAGCATGAATATGCATGTTCTGCTATAAGTCCTATGTACTTCTTGCACTCTCATATTTTTCTGGTAAAGGCTATTAAAAAAATCTAATGGAACACAATTTTTATGGGTTTGTTTTTTTTTTTTTTCCCAGTAGAATGTGTGAATATTTGTAAGAATGTCTCAGAGGTGTTCAACAATTGGTGAGAGCTGCTAGTAACTGAAAAAACCAGTTAGGATTTTTCAGTGTCAGCAATCATTTTCTATTCTTTCATCTAACTTTTCAGTATTTTCAGATGGTTGTTATTCCCAAATCAATTACAGCTTTCATACAGTGTTTGTTGTTATTGAGTTTTGCTCACTATTCTAATGAAACCTTCATCCTGTTACTTTATCACTTTACACTTTCATCACGTTCTTTCTTACAACTGCATGACAGAATTTCTCCTTCTATGGAATAAAACAGGCTTTCTGAGAATACACATCTTAATAATGACCCTTATTAAATCTTCAGTATTAGATACTGTTATAATCAATAATATTCAAATGCTTAATTATCTGTTGGAAAAATTAAATGCTAAAGTTTTACTCATTAAGTGTACATTTAAAATAATTTTGATTCAACTCTGTGCTTGAAGTGAATATTCATAATTACAGTGTTACTGAACCACATTTATTAGAACTGTCTAGATCTGTCAAAAATGTTGACTTTCTTTCACTGAATTTTTCCTATCTACTCTACTGCTGAGAGCCTGTAAATTGTATGGATGGATTATGAAAACATTGATGCAAACACAACTAGAAAATGCAAATCTACCATTAGAGGAGACAACCCAGTATTTTTTTCACTTTTAATGGGAAACTTACACTAGGGAAATACAATGGGAATAAAGATGAAGGATATGTACAAGCTGAGGAAGCATATATTTGCTGTTGTAGCTAGATTAGTATTTTTTGGTGATGTATAGCATATGTTATATTATTAATATAATAATTACATTATAGATGTATTACATTTACTTTGCATAAAATTAGTAAACTTCCCATCTCTTATACTTTGATGGGACCTTTCAGAACATGCTTTCACATGTATTTATAGGCAAGCATAATTTAAACAAATACAGTAAATATCTACTTAAAGCACTTCAAGATCTTATCATATAAATTTTAGTGGGTTTTTCCAGTGGAATTGCATCATAATATCAAGATAATAATGGGAAGGACTGCACTTAACAGTAAGTACTTTTATCTGTTATTGATATTATCTGTGTACCAAGTATTTTTGAGTTCAGTTCCTTGATAAGTTCAGGAAAAAGACTGAATTAGACTAAAATATTTTTACTTACTCATGATACTGCATTAGTTGAAAAATAGTTTACAATTCATAGTTAATATTATAATATTATTAGTAAAAACTAACAATTTGAGATATAGCCTGCATCCTTCTCTTTCTTCACCACAAGTTCAGCTCACATTCCCCTAATTAAATTATGAACAGTAAGAAAATTATGGACAGTAGAGCCGCAAGTGGCCAAGTACTTAATTTGGAAATTTGACTAAACTGAGAAAGCCTTTTTCCCATAAATATTCCAATCACTCATTGCACACAATTATTCAGAATTACTGTGGACATTACAAGTTGTTTTTTACAACCTCTTAGAGCTTTACAATTAAAGTCTCTCTGAAAAAGACCAGACTATTTGAGTTAGCAGTTTAACTCAAATAGGAAAACATGCTGTATATATTCTTTTTCTTGCAGTTAACAAAAATTAAGAACGAAAAAAGTGAAAAAAAACTTTCTGTGAGACTACCTTTTCCCTCTATTTACTCACATCTTCCATCTTCTCTAGGACTTCCCAAGCTAATCAGAAACATAATTTTGTCTGCATCAGTACTACAGAACAGCAATAGCAGAAATTTTTTTTTTTTTTTTTTACCATTCTGTTTTCAGGGAATGTTTGTGCTGTGCCTGTAGATGATAAGAGATGAGCCATGGAAAGGCTTGTACAGCATTGAAACACCAGTCTATTCTGTTTTAAGAAACAGGCATGTAATACATTGAAGGTAGGCTATTAAGAAGTGATAGTTATCATGATGAAAATGCTGATATGTGGTCTCTGAAACCTGCTAAAACTGGGGTTATTATCTCTTCTGAAAGCAAAAAAAGGTGTGAAAATGTCAGGATAGTGTGAAAATCTGAAAAACCATTTTAGCATATCTTTTAGTAGGAACATCCATACGTACAAAAAGGTTTTCCCAGATGAAATAACTGACTTAATGCTCCTTATTTCATATCCCACTTCAAACTGAACTAAGGGAACATCATATTTGGAATGCTCCAACAGTAGGTAAATTTTTGATCTATAAAATGCTGTCGCCCAAATTCTTCCCTGACAAAATTTTATTAATTTAATGATGGTGCTGTTTGTTAACAGAGCTGTGATTTACAGATTAGGAAAACAAAAAAACGGAGGAAAAGAGCCAGCTGTCCAACTCTTTTTTGTTAGGGTAGCTCAATGATGTCCATTTCCTTACTATATTAGAATCAGTGTCTGTATGGAAAAAACAAGGGCAAATTTCTTTCTCCAAAAAGGAACAGACTGTGACTTGGGTCCATGCAGCTTGACCAACAGCAACATAACAGTCTCTCTCAGAAGTACCTCATGAAGCAGAGGAGAATTGGTGTCAAATGAGCTTTCCTATGGAAAGCAGAGGTTGTCACAGAAATTTATCCACTAGGACCAGTGTCAAGACTGCCCTATGTCTGAAAGTAAAACCTGAAAGTAAATATTCAGAAGTGATAGTAGTCAATGCAGAAAAAAGGCCCCATTGATTCTGAGGTGAAGTATGAGGGCAAAATATATATTTTCTAAGATTGTTTTATTCCGTTGTATCTTCAGGTCTTCCATCCAGTTTGCTCTGGCATTTTCAGATGTTTGGTGTCAGTGAATTAGCTGACATATGAGTCAAACTCCTGAACAGATAATAGGCAATCTGACACACAGGGAAATGAAACTCATTATCTGATTCTGTATCAGAGCTATATGACACCAGAGCATTGTGATTTTCAAAATATTCCCTACTGAAGAAAAATGTACGGCTCAAAATTTCAGTGGCCTATTTGGACTTGAGGTTAGTATTAAAACAACAAAGGAGAAAAAGTCGCTTATTTCCTTATTCTTTTGCAAATGGTGGACTTTGAAGTATTAACCTACTTAATTAAAATCAGATTTCCTTTTTTAGTTCCATATTTGTGACAGAAACATTAAAATGCAAGCTATTTTTCTTCAGCTTGTAAATGTTTGTGGCTGCAGATGTCTCGCAGATGGCTCCCGCTTCAGATGCTATGGGAGCACCTATTTACCCAGCTGACAGGCAGCAAAGCAGCAAATAAAGGGAACTTACAGAGATTTTGGCAGTTAGCAAGGACACCTGTTTGCTTTCATGGTATTCATTCTTCACTCTTTTCTTTTTTTTTTTTTTTTTTTTTTTTTTTTTTAATGAGGTTTTGCATCATGATAGATTTTTTGGCAAATAACTGCATGGCCACCCATTTTTTCAGTATTTCTTTCGGGGGTGTCTTTTTCTATTCAGATTCTAGAGTTTTCTTTGGATTTCTTTTTCTCATTTACCCTCTGTTTCATGGTAGTTTGTTGGGTTTTTTGCCAGTTTTTGGTATTTTGTCACATTTTTTTCTTGATGATGATCTTTGGAGTTTTCCTCTCTCTAGGTGGTCTTGGAGGGAATTGTTTGTGACTTTGGGAACTTTCTGTTGGTGATATTGAATCAGTTTTGCTTTATCTTTCATAACATAAAGGTGATACCAGAAACAGACTAAAGAAAAAAAACAAAACAAAAAGTAGGATTTTTTTTTTTTTTTTTAATGACTTCTAATTACATGTAGAATTGATTTATAACCTGTCTTGGTTGAAGCCAGAGTTAATTTCTGCAGTGGCCAGGAGGGGGTATGACCAGGACAGGGAGGTTATTCTATACCACCACCTCACATCACTATCTGGGGATGGGGGAAGGAGGCATAGGGTGACAGAGAAAGAGATCAGGTATTGTTTCTGTGCAAATCGTTTGCATCTTTCTTGTGCCCTCTGCCATTAGTATTGTTGCTTCTGTTATTTTTTTTATCTCATTGCTGTTTCCCGTAAATTGTTCTTATCTTGACTCATAATGTTTACCTTTTGTGCCTCCAATCCTCATGAAAAGAGAGCAGAGAGTAGGTGAGTGGGAGACAGAATGAGCAGCAGTGTGGTTTGAAAAGTCTACGTGGGAGAACTAAACTGGGGAGTAACATTCCTGTCATGACTTAATGGATTCTGAACATCATGCAGCTGTGTTCAGATGGTTTTAAAAGCTGCTGTAACATGCTGCTTAGTTTACTTACTGCTGGCTTTTTTTACTATTACTATTTAATCTTAAATCAATAATAGGTAAAAATAGGGATCTGTCATTTTAGTAAAATACAGTTTTGGGTTTATATATTTTAAGGAAGAAGTAGTTTGTGCTGAGTAGCAACTAACAATGTCATTTTAGGACTGTGCAGTTAGTTTTTAGCCAATCTCGTTATCAGATTTGTGTTTTACTAACAAAATAGTTATTTTACTCTTTGCCTTCTTCTTGAGAAATTCCATGAGGAAATACGTGAGAGAAAAAGTAATTCTCTATATTTCACCACTTATTTCTTTTGCTTTCTTCTTCATCTCCTGAAAGACAAAGCAATGCTTTAATCCTCAGATTAAACACCACTGCCATCATGTTTTCGTGGGTGTTATTTTCCATAATCCATGGTATTTATTCATTAATCTTGTTATATTCATTAATTCAGTGAGATCAGACACGGAAGAAGGTCTCTCCTTGTCTCAAACTTCCTGAACTTATCAGAAGTTTTCATAGGGGAGATGGCAAATGCAGATGACTCTGCTCATTATGTCTAGCAACAGAGGATCTTCTGGCAACCACAGTTCATAGTGAGACACAGTCTAAGAAAATCATGGAGTCCTGCTCCTGCAATACTGAAAACTCAGTGCTCAGTTATGCAAAAAGAAAGTGGATGAAAAATTCCATTATCCTAGCACCTTTTGAGCACAGAAATGAGCTATGTGTAAGTGTCTGTAGAGAGAAAGTACTAAATATTATTTTTAAAAATGAAAAAACATCGATCAGCTTGAATTGTTAAAGCTAACTGATAATTGTGAGATTGCAGGGTAGGTCAAAATCTGAAATTTGTCCTTTCAAGCAGAAGATAACAGCAAACAGTAGGGGTTGGTGGTAAATTTTTATAACACCCAAACTAATCTAAAATGGCTATATGAGGTTTCCATGACAAGATTTTGGTGGCAGGGTGAATGCAGAGGTGATTTCTGTAAGAAGAAACCAGAAAATGTCCCCGTGTCTGAGGGAGCCAATGTCAGCTGACTCCAGGACAGCATTGCATTGGGGTAAGGCCAAACCACCCAGCAATGTCCCATGTGGGATGACAGATTTAAGAAGAAGGAGAAAAACTGCTCTACAAAAGCTGCTGGACAGAAGAGTGAGGACATTTGAGAGCAGCAGCTCTGCAGACACCTAGGTTAGTAGAGAAGGAGGGGCAGGAGGTGCTCAAGGAACTGAGGAAGAGATTCCCCTGCAGTCTGTTGTGTAGACCATAGTAAGGCAGCTGTGCCTCTCGAGCCCCTGTGAACTGTGGGGGAACAGAGATCCACCTGCAGCTGATGAATGACCCCACATTAGAATCGGTGGGTGTACAAAGGAGTCTGAGACTCCACAGAAAGGCTGCATTGGAGCAGTCTGTTCCTGAAGGGCTACACCCCTTGAAATAATCCATGCTGAAGTAGTTGTGAACTTGGAGAAGTTCATAGAGGACTGTGGAAGGAATCCACACAGGAGCAGAGTGTGAAGAGTCCTTCCTCTAGGGAGGAAGAAGCATCACGTGATGAACTGAATGGAGTGCCTATTCTCCATCCCCTGCACTATTGCAGGTTTAAATAGGAAAACAAGGAGCGAAGTTTAAGCCAATAAGAATGGAGGGGTGGAGGGAAGGCATTTTTATGGTTTGACTTTAGTTTTCATTACCTTACTCTGATTTGCTTGACAGTAAATTAAATTGGTTTCACAAAATTGAGTCTGCTTTGCCCATGACAGTAAATGGTGAGTGATTTCTCCCTGTCCCTTTCTCCACCCGTGACACAAGGCTTTAATTATATTTTCTTTCCCCTGTCCCACTGAGAAGAGGAATGAATAAGCAAACTTATTATGAAACAGTTCTTTTGGTTGCCAGGTATCCAGCCAGGATAAATCCACCGTAACACTTTGAAACTAAAATAGACCAGGTGATTTGGGAGTGTAGAATCCTCAAAAAAATTACTTAAATTTAAAAAGTGCCTCTGAAAATGCATATATTCAAGCCTATTACAATTAAACTCTAAAAACAAATTCTCATTCACTTGCAAGATCTATATATTTGTCTTTCAGCTCTACTTTATGTGTTCAAGACCAAGGAAAAAAAGTGAGAAAGCCTCTGTAAGATAGTGAAACATCTGCCCTTTGCCTGAATGCAAGGTTTGGAAACAAATCCATGTGTCATTATCTTAAGGACACTCTGCTGACAATGCAGGACACAATTAAGACTGAACTCTGCAGCTGAAAAGATTGCAAATCAGGGGGAGATCATTACCTTTTATAAACAATATGTACTTTGAAATGTACGTCACAGTAAGAAGAGGTTTTATGAAGAAAGTTAAAAGTTTTGGGACACTGACATTGCATCACTAGCTTAAAGATTAAATTATTTTAGCTGGGTTTTTTTGTTTGGTTGGTTGGGTTTTTGTTGTTTTTGTTGTTGTTGGGGTGTTTTTTTTGGTTTTTTTTTGGTTTTTTGGTTTTTTGTTTTTTTAATGTTTTCTCATTATGCTTTTTATGTTTCATGCTGCATTAACCACATTAATATCTTTCTAAAAGAAATTCACACTCTTCAGGTATCAGGACATCTGGAAAATATGCTTTTTGTTTGGAAAGACAAAGTAAATAAAAGAGGTTTTGAACTGAGAAATTATTTGAAGCATTTTGTTTCTACTTCAAAACAATTAATTTTTTTTCACCACGACATCTGTAGCTCAAAGATATTGAAGCAAATGAAGCAAAGCTCTACCAGTGTCTCCTGTAAAATAGAAAATTAATTAAGAGAAAATATGTTGTATCTAAAATTCCCTTATGCATTAAAATTTCAGATGTTTGATTACTGCTTTAGTGATTTATACTATTATATTTTGATTTCAATTAATTTGGCTAATTCTATATAAAATAAAATAAACCATCCCAAAATCCTTATTGACACAATTTTTTATGAATTAAAAAGCATACATATTTTTAAAATGGTACATGAAACATGACTTTTAAAATAATTTAAATTATTTTAAATATTTTAAGTTCTATTAGAATTTAAATGTTCACAAGTAAAAGTGTTAATTTGGAAGTCCATGATTGCATAGTACTTCACAGAATTTCCAAGTACTTTTCACAGTTCTAATTCCAACTCCAACTCCTGGACTTTAATTACTTTAAGGTCCAAGAATTTGGACCTTAACATTTTTCAGTTTCATTTTGCTTTAAAATGTAAGGGACAACTTATACTTAGCAGCTACTGAAACACTGGTTTAGCTTAAATCTTCTTAGTACAATGCAGTAATGAAACCATGTCAGTCTGGAAAAAATCATTAGAAAAAAAAGAATTTTGAAGGGAATAACCTTGTTTTAAAAACTTCTTAGACTGGGTTTCATGAAAGTGGAAATTTTATTTATTATGTTTACATTTGGAATAATATATATTTTAATATATGTTATTTTTAATTTATGTCCTCTCCTCTCCTCTCCCTTTTCCCTTATACAATTTCTTATGTAACATTTTAGCTGTGTATCTATATATGTATATATATATATTTTCAAACACCAATCATCCAGTGTCATTCCACTCTAATCTTCACTGAAGTATAGATTAACAAGAACCTGAGTTAGTCTCACTCTTGTTGGGGTGGGAAGGAAGAAAGGAAGGAAGGAAGGAAAGGAAGGAAAGGAAGGAAAGGAAGGAAGGAAGGAAGGAAGGAAGGAAGGAGGGAAGGAAGGAGGGAAGGAAGGAGGGAAGGAAGGAGGGAAGGAAGGAGGGAAGGAAGGAGGGAAGGAAGGAGGGAAGGAAGGAAGGAAGGAAGGAAGGAAGGAAGGAAGGAAGGAAGGAAGGAAGGAAGGAAGGAAGGAAGGAAGGAAGGAAGGAAGGAAGGAAGGAAGGAAGATCTCCTAATTAATTATCTTAGCAAATTAGCTATTTTAGGAATTGCTCTAATTTTCATTCGAAGGTCAGCATGTCTAATTTCAGTGATATTTGATGGATTAAATTTTAAATGCAAGTTCAAATTACTAAAGTGCTATTTTTAAATTTTTTTTTCCTAAAAGAAGAAATGTCTGGAAAAGCACAAAGTAAGCCAAGGATGAAAATATTGGTTAATTGGTTCCTATAAACATCTGTTCAACATTTGTTTGGTTTTTTTGTTTGTTTTTTGGATTTTTTTTAACTTGGTCAAATAGTAAACATTCATTAAAAATCAGTTTAAAGATTTCTGTAATTCAAAAAAACACTCTTCTGCTTTAGCTTTTATCTTCATTATGTGCTATGAAGTTCAGCTTCCAACTGATTCAGTTTAATTTCAGGGAGAAAGCAAGCATACTTTGACTCGTTTCCAGTGGTAATGAGAGTATATCCTCCATAATGTGTGGTCATAATAGTACAATTTGAAAAATGCCTTCCAGCTCCTGTGCTTTTGTGATATTAGGCTTTGTATCAAAATGACACATTATGATGTGTCAGCTAAGAAAAGGGAGACCTGCGTAATCTCTGGATTTACTTTCTTTTTTCTTTTTTCTTTTTCTTTTTTTTTTTTTTCCTTTTTCTTTGTTTTTTGTTGAGGGGTTTTGTGTTCTTCTGATGCAATGTAGATCTTTGAGTGTTTGAAATAAGCTATGTATTTCAAAGCTTAATTGAAAACATACATCAAAGCAGGAATTATTTGAACTGTCTGAGAAACTGTATAATAATTGTATATGTGTGGTTTTCATTCTCAAAATCTTTTTTAAGGCCTTGGCTGCAGAACTACTGGATGGAAGAAATATTACTCAATTAAAAATAGCAACTTGAGAAAAAGATTGGTTTACCAAGTATAATTTTTTTAAAAGATTTCTTTCCATTTTTGCTCAATTTTGATGAAAAATAAGTTCTTGTTTCTGGTAGATCATGCACTAGGTATATGGAGTGCTAAAAAACAGAGTTGCACAGAGAAAGATCAGTGTCTGCTACTTTGCCAATACCCAGCCAATAGTAATTAGGTCTTTTTCCTGTAAGATCACAGGGATAATATAGTACCTCAAAAAATGCTATTAAGGATTTGGAGACTAAAACATATATTCTTCTGAAATATGTCCTTAAGTCTCACTTTAATGAAAGGATAGAATAAATGTAGGCTTAGTAGGAAATACCCCATTTCAGTATGTTTACCAAGAAAGTAAAATATATTAGAGGCTTGGTTTAGAAATAACTCTGCTCTAATGTTAGTAACTACGCAGTATACTACTAACATGTGAGAGGCAAAGAAGGTTTGTATGATTTTTTTTCCCTCTCTTTATCTCTGAGATGCATAATGAGTATCACCCAGTCTCATGACTCTGCATTCTGGTCTCTTGGAAATTTCTTCCAAAAACCTCTGTGTGAACAATTAAAAAGTGACAGAGGAATGCAGGATTAAGGTTCAGAATTTATCTTAAAGGCTTTGTAGATAAGTCTAGGAACACAGATTAAAAATTTAATAAGTAAGCCTGGCTTTTCATTTGAGACTTTATACACATCCTGCAAAAATGATTGGCAACTAAGCCTCAGTTTCTGCTTTAAAAAGTGGCAGGGAATTTAAAATTATTAAAATTTTCTCATCACATTTTCAGAAGCAATCCCAAGACAAGTGTTTTGTTGTTTCTTGATGATTGCCAGTTTGATATTCTGTTAAACCCAGAAGATGTCATGGATTGGTTCTCTCTTCAGAAAGCATTTCAGTACTGGTCATAAAAATTATGACTCCTGGAATGTCATAGGAAGAGTCTAACATAATAGCTTTGTGATATAAAAATATTGCTTTGTGTGCCACTCTAGTTTTTGAGGTGTCCAGGGTCTGATTGCATAAGCAGAAGCAATTTTGCCAGACAACAGAGGGAACACACTACAGAAATATTTATGTACACTGTCTCTTTTAGGGGAGAGTATTCTTTTTCCACTTCCTTTTTGCTTCATTCCTGCATGTGCAAACACATCTATCACATCTGATTGCTATACAGTTCAGAAGGGCACAAATGCCATGATGAACCAGCAAATGTGTCATGATTCCACAATTAATTGAGTCCCTGAGAATTACTTCTGTATAGGTTCTTATACAATATATTCTCGAATTTTTAAAAAATATACCTTGAAAACTTTGTATTCTAGAACAATAGACTGGTCTTAATTGGAAGGGAATCATAAAGGCCATGTAGTTGCATCCCCTCTACTGTGGGCAGGGTCACCTTCCACTATTCCAAGTTTCTCAGAGCCCCATCCAACCTTGCCTTGAACACTTCCAGGGATGGGGCATTCACAACTTCTCTGGAAGATCTCTTCCAGTGTCTTAGGGTAAAATTTTTTCCCTAATATTTAATATAAACCTACCCTTTGTTTATAAAACAATCCCCACCTGCATGCCCTTTTAAAAAGTACCTCTCCAACTTTCCTGCAGGCCTTGTTTAGGTATTGCAAGATGCTATAAATTCTCCTTGGAGCTTTCATTTGTCCAGGCTGAATCAATTTTTCTTTGTAGATATGCTCCAGCCTCCAGAAGAGCAACCACAACATGGAGGTTAGTATTTGCTCCTTCTTTCTGGTTTCAACTTAGTATATTCATCAATAACTTTTTGGCTTTTCTATCAATAATAATCTCTTTTCACTACTAACACTCTTTGTCAACAGAAGAGTAATGCACAGAGACAACCTCTTTCACCACAATTAACTGACAGCCACCAAAGCCACTGATAACTTTGCTATTTTCTATAAAGTAGAACAAATTTGAGAGAAAGCGAGATCTCAGTCCTCTCCTCATTTCCCCAGGAAAGACACAAGAGGACAATGCTATAAATTAAGGGACTTGATTATCCTTTAACGTGCGCATGTTTGAAGCTAGTATAATTTCCTATTTGAAAGAAAGTACTGAATTTATAATAATACAACTCTTGACCTGAAGCAACTGCAGTAAATCACTGTATCTATATGTACTGTGATGGAATTAAAATGATTTACTATCACTTGAATATCCACCTCTGAAAACTCTGGTACTAAGAGCATTAGACTAGTACAAAAGAAAATTTGTAAAGCTGAAGTTCATGCATATATATAGTGATAATGTTATGAGCATTGTTGGCAAGGATGCCTAAGAGGAAATGTAGAGGCTTAATATAAAACCCATAAATTAAATGGCTGAAGTACTGAAGTTGTGGTTTGAAATAAAAGATTTTTATCATGTGAATCAATCCATGGATATGAACTGCAAGAGGTAAAGCTGGAAAATTTTTAGGTAGTTGTAATTGATTATTTAGAAACCATCTGAAAGATAGTTTTCAAATTAATATATCTGTATCTGTTGACATCTCTATTTTACAGAATATGCTGAGTTGAAAGGGATCCATCAGGATCTTGGAGCTGAGCTCTTGGCACAGAACACCACCATCCCAAAGAGTGCCCCCATGTACCTGAAAATATTATTCAAAACTTCTCAAGCTCTGTCAGACTTGGTGCTGTGACCACTTCCCTGGGGACACTGTTCCAGTCCCCAAACACCCTCTGAGAGAAGAACCTTTTCCTGATGTTCAACCCAAACCTCCTCTGAAAAAACCTCAGGCATTCCCTTGGGTCCTACCACTGGTCACCAGAGAGAAGAGATCAGTGCTTGCTCCCCAGTCTCCTCTAGGCTGAAGAGAGCAAGTGACCTCAGCTGCTTCTCATATGGCTTTACCTCAAGGCCTGTCAAGGCCCCATTTGTGTAGGCAGAAGAGAGATAGTATTGATACCTGTGAGCATGTTGATTCTTCTTTAAAGTAACAGAGGAAGCTATAAGAACTACATGATTAGGGTATTATAAACTTTAAACACTTAGTGCCTTCATATGAAATATGATGCTGAATAACATTGTGTGATGGGACAAGGCACGGTACAGAATGGAGCATGAAATGAAAACTAAGTATTTGTCAGGAGTCTGTGTTCCTGAGCAGTTAGCAGGCAAAATTGTGTGTGAAAAATTGTAAGAGAATGTTGTTCAGAGTTTCAGGTCACCTAAGTAATTTTGTTCTTGTTCCATTACTTTAAGTACTGGACAGTGACCGTTATTCAATATGGTTTTGTACAGTACCATTGAAGATGCTTTTCCCAACCAGTAGAAGTTGGGAGAAGTTGACAGCCTTTCGCATACCAGACATTTGATGCAGATCTAGTATTGCCAGCTTGCATATACCTTTTCCCTAACAAGATTCCTTCTCTGCTAATGAGAGAGCCCTGGGATCAGAAAACAAATTAATTGAATCCATTTTGTCTCACTGTCTTTCAAGAGGAAGACTATATTCACTGAACACTTGCACTTCAGCTTTGCCCTAATATTTTAATTTATTTCCACAACATTTGTATATAGGCTTTTAGGGATTTGATTGAAAATATTGGAAGTAACATTTGATTTATGAAAGAAAAAATACTCTGCTGTTCTGCAGAAGATGAAGAAACAGCAGAACCACAATAAAATAATTCAGTAGTTTTTAATTTATTTATGTTATAATGTGAGAGATTTGTCAGTTTGGGAAAATTATATTAAAGTTAATTAACTGAAATTATAGAAAGTAAAATAATATGCAGCTCTTAAGAAGAGTAAAGTCCACTTAATAAATTCTCTGAGTTTTGTTTCAGATCAAATTTTTGAAAGAAATTTCTTTTTTTTTTCAGTCTCTTTGTTGAGTTGATTAATTGTACATTGGAATTGGAACAACCTTAAGGAGAATCATATTTCTTACTTTGCAAACTTTTTTAAAAATAGTGAGGACACAGAATGCAAAGAAGATAGGCATCTAATCTTGTAATTTCTTGTCATTTAGTTGTTCTAGGTTATACAAGAAAAGCAGAAAATGTGATGGTAAGGAATTAAAAAAAAATTCAAAACTTTTCCTTGTTATTCTAGGAAATATTATATTCTGTTGTCCTTGATGTTAGCTGTTTCATAGATTTCAGGGAAAAATATTAAAATAACATTAAGAGATTTTTGTAATCTTATTAATAAGATTTCTTGTTTAAGAAAGGCACTTTTAATTCACCAGTGATGAGGTTTTATGTGAATAATGCTATCTGCATGTTAACCAAAGAGTACAAAAATGTTATTTTTTAGATTGTTCTCTATCCTAAGGATTTATATATGTAGATATGACAGCTTTGGCATATTTTAAAAGCTCCCTACAATCAAGTGATTGAAAGATTTAAAGTAGACTAACAGAATTTATTATAATTCAAATTTTTGCCTCTTGTAAAGTTCAGTGCCTCTACAGACACCATTAAGAAAATTATAGTCCATCCACCATTTCAGCTGAGGAAGAGGATCAAGTTAGGGAGCACATGAGCAAACTGAAAATACACAAGCCCATGGGAGTGGACAAGTTGCATTCACACATGCTGAATGACCTGTTTTATGTCATCACAAGGCCACTCTGAATTACCAGTGAAATTTCATGGAGACAGGGGGAGGTTTCTCAAGATTGATAGTTGATAAATGTCACCTTTATGTTCAAAAAGGTCAAGCAGCACCTGGGGAATTATAAATCCATCAGCCTGCATTGTTTTAATCCCACCTGACTGCTAGAATACCATGCAGCCACTCACTCATCCCACCAGTTCCCATCGGTCGGATGGGGAAGAGAATAGGAAAAATGTTAAAACTTTTGACTTGAGATAAAAACAGTTAATAGAATCTTATTAAATTTATTATTTTATTTTATTAAATTTAATAATTTAAATTAAGTAGTAGTCACGGTTGTTGTTATTAATATTACTGCTACTACTTTGAAAAGGAAGAAGAGGAAAGGAATAAAACTTAAGAGAAATAGATGACGTGCAATATAATTGCTCACCATCCATTGATGAATGTCCTGGCTGAATTCCTCCAGTCTATATACTGGACAGGACTTTCAGTGTTGTGGAATAACTCTTTGGCCAGTTTGAGTCGGTCATCCTGGCCATGCTCTCTCCTAGCTTTCTGCGCACCTGCTCACTGGCAGAGCTTGGGAAACTGAAGAGCCATTGACTCAGAATAGCCAGTCCTGAGCAACAGCCAAAACATCAGTGTGTTACAAACATTGCTCTCATACTGAATCCAAAACCCAGCACTGTACCTGCTGCAGAGAAGAAAATTAACTCTATACCAGCCAAAACCAGGACACAGCCTCACTTTAGCTGTGGTGTGGGGGATGGAGCAAATAAATTTGGAAGCCATTTGCAAGCACATTAAGAATGTGAAGGGGATTGGAAGTAGTCAACATGGATTTACAAAGATAGTCTATAATGAGATACTGGTTTCATGGTTGAGCAGAGAATAGTGGATATTACTTACCTTGTCTTTTCAAACGTTTTGAGGCTGTACCCTGGACATCCCCAAGGACTAAGGGGAAGTCACTTTTGACTATGTGACACATAAGTAGACAATTACATGGCCTGGAAACTGACAGAACTATTAGACGTCTTCAAATACCAATGAGCTGAAATGGTTGTGATAAGTAGCACGAAGTTCATGCAGGCCATTCAAAAGCATTGTGCCCTAGGGGAGGATACTGTCTCCTCTATAATTTAAATATTTGTTAATGATCTGAATGATGAGACAGAGTGCACCCTCAGCAAATTCACATATGACACAAAATTGGAATGTTTGGTTGATCCAGCAGATGTTTTCCCTGACATTCAGAGAAACCTCACAGACTGAAGTAGAAACTATCAGGAGGGTCATAATACAGGGAAATACCAATTCCTTCTGTAGGAGTTGAAAGGTTCTAGAGACATGCTGGAGGACAATAAATGGGAAGGTAGCTCTACAGAGAAAGATCCGGATGTCTTATCTTTTCCTATTGAGAACAGTACTCTTACTCTAAAGAACAATGGCCCTTTGGTGTATAGAAGAAGTATTCTTACCGCCAAATTAAGGGAGTCGGTCCTTCCCTACTCAGTTCTGGTGAGAAACATTTGGAATTCTGGGCTTAATTCTGCACTCCTCCTGGCAAGAAAGGCATGGATTTACAGAAGGGAGTTAAGTGAAGTGCTGTAAAGCTGGTGAAGTGACCTCTCTATGAGGAAAGCCTGAGAGCTGGCATTGTTCATCTTGCATAAGAAAAGGCTCCAAGGGATTTTACTGTTTATATAAATATTTTATAGGAGGGTGAAAATAACATGGAGACAAAACTTCTCAGTCGTACTCAGTGACAGGTCAAGAAATCGTGATATATAAGAAAGACTACCCAGATGTTACTGTGAGGTGCTTGGCCACAGGAAGGAGTTTTCCAGAGAATTTGTGAAGTCTTCCTCATTCAAAATATTAAAAAACTGACTAGACACAGACCTGAACAATCTAGACTGGGAGCTCTTGTTTGAGGGCTGTAACTTGATCACCTACAGAGGTACTACAAATGTCCCTTCAACCTGCACCAATTTTGTGATTTTATGAATAATTTATGGACATTTATTTTTATGATCAGAGTTTTTTTCACATAAAGAAATTGTCTGAAGCTGCTGAGTTTTAGCTCTAAAAAGGTATTCTTAATGTGACAGTGACAAAATATAGTCAAATCTTGCTGTGCATCTTTCCTCCAACCTTTACAGACACCTCACTCATAGGCAATATGATTTGTCCTAAGACAAGTACACCAGGTGGGAATTGTCCTGAGGTAAAAATGCAAATTGGGAATTGCAGAAGGAACTGTCTGAATGCTTCCACTGAATTGATGCATTCTAGAGATGGGGGAGTTGTGATGATCACAACTGGCTTTGGTACAAATTGGCCTGCAAAATGGTATTAAATGCTGCTGGAGACTGGGACAGCTGGATAAACTGGTCTCCCAAGGCTGCAGGCAGCTTCCAAGTGGATCTCTACCCCCACTCCAGCAGGGACACCTTCAGGGATCCCAAGACAGGAACTCTCACTTTTGAACAGGTGAGTAAAAGCATTAAGATCTGGTCACATGTGGAGATAGAATCCTAAAGCAGCTCCATAGGTGGTTTACTGCTTTGTAATTGTGCATTCTGCAAGGCCAAAAACTGTAAACAGGCATGTTTCTAGCCAAACTTACTTATACCATAACACTTTAGACTTATTTATGTTTTACATAAATTGATAATAAATTGATTGATTGATACATCTTTCATTAATATTTGATACAATATTGGCAATACACCTAATCGCAGTTATCCACATAATCAATGTCATATTTTTCTCACCTGAGCAAAACTCTTCTCTCTACTACTCTTCTGCACACAATAGTTAACATATCTCTTGTCAAAACAAGATCTTGTAAAATCATACAGCAAGGTGCTGATATCATATTCATGCAACACATACCTCTTATGTAATTTTCATAAAGAATTCTGACCTACAGGAAAAGCCCTCAAAAGTCAGAATCCCAAGGCTGGGTATACTGTAAGGCATCTTTTCCTCAAAGGAAACTTGTGAAAAAGTAAATTTAGGTGAAAAATGTTTAAATTACTTTAGCTATATTTACCTTTCAACCAACTGTTTATGTCTTTAATTTTTTATGTTTATGCCTTGTCTGTAAGACACAGCTATTTTTGTCTCATGAACTGTACGTGCAGTAAGTACTGGACTGATAAGGTAAAAACCTCTTGGAGAAATGGCACATGTAACCCTGAATGGTGTTGACTAGTTCAGATATCCCTGCTTTCTGCTCTATATTGGCAGAGTGCCTTTGGGAATGTACATTTCTGCATTGTTTTCAAATGACTAGAATACATAATATCTTCGTTAGATGTTCTTGAGTCTTTTCAAGTCTGTAGTTTTGTTGCATAAAAGAGTCCCATAGGATGCTTCATTTTGACTTAGCATAGCTTCATTTGCATAACAATCCTTTAGCTTGAATATGAGAGTATGCTCCACATATGCTATAGGTTATCCCTGACTGTACACTGATTTTAAAATTCATCTTCCAGTAGGGGGTTAACACAGAGTCTAGATATCTCTTTGATACATGTAAATTGCTGTTTTTCCATTTCTACATAAGCCTCACTACAGAAGAAACCACAAATACCATGCAAAATGTTCCCTATTTCCAAATCTTCGCTCATGTGTTCATGCCGACTCATATTCTGTTCTATGTGTTTTTATACTAAGAAATAGAGACTGAAACATGTAATATTCCAATAGATATGTGTTTCTACCTACTGAAAATTATGTCCCAAACCAAAAGGTAACCTTTCTTTTGGCATTGAAATGTGGCTTGTATGTACACAGAGACAGCAGAATCTTTGAAATACGCCAATTAAGTGCTGTATTTGTTTCATGCATTGACCAAGATCTACCCAAGAATGCAATGACTGGCCTATAAAGGTAATAGGATTAAAATATTATAGATTTAATTAAGAATATTGAAAAGATTTAGAATAATGGGCCTCATATTTTTGGGGGTTTCTCTGTTATGAAAATATTTCAGATTTTTGATCATCAATACTTCATATTCAGTACCTCACATTCAATATAATTTCATCCATTTCTAGAAGCACCCTAGGCCAAAAGTTCTTTCTTATTTTTTTTCTTTCACTCATATCAATTCTGTAAATATTTTTTTATTCTAATGCAAACCTTTAACTATCTCTCTTTGAAAGAAAATATTTACAAATAGTGATTATAGCACCTACTGATTACAGTTAAAAATTATGAAAACTGTACCAGACCTGTAGTTTACTCCACCTCTGGGACAAACCCAGCCAAGAGTAAACAATTCAGCCTCTCATGAATCCTATCCTAATCACTGCATCATTTGGATTATGCTACTAGCTCAATCCAGTGATCACCTTTTAACATTCCAGGACCATGGATAAATTTCCTCGCAATCAGCTTTCTTAAGGCACTACTGAAAGGCAAAAAAGTGCCATAGTCACAGGTGGTTATAATAACTTTTTTTCTTTTGTGTTAATTGTGTGAGTTCTATGCATAAGTCTTGATTCAACTGTTATTTTCAAAAGATGCTACAGAGAGTTTTCTCCTTACACCTGCCTACGTGTCTCCCCATGTTTTTCATTTACCAGTATCATTATCTTAGATCCACAGTAAGTTATCAGTTTGACTTCAGAATTCTGACAGATTCAAGATAATTTGTGGGCTTCCTGACTATGTCACTTTTTCTGTTCATTCCTGTCTTCTTTTCAGCTTTTGTCCAGAAGGAACTGAAGTTATAAAAGAAATCAGATCCCTTTTTGCTAGAAGATAATTTCCTAATCTTTCAACAATTTTATGTATAAATTTGAAGATCTAGATTTTTTTAAACAAGCTTTTTTCTGTCAGCATTTTTTTGTTTCTGTTTTTTACTTTGTGGTGTTTTTTGGGGGGTTTTTTGTTTTTGTTTTTGTGGGCTTTTTTTTTTTTTTTTTTTTTTTTTTTTTTTTTTTTTTTTTTTTTTAATATTTCTTGCCACATGAGTTGAGGTCTAAGAGCTGAACTCATAGCAGACCATTTACAGCTCTATTGTCCAGAGCATCCCTCTGCTGTACAATTGCAAATACAAAACAGGAGCTTCATTGGAGTGGCACCTGACAGCATGACTAGTTCTTTGTTCCTTTTTTACGCGTGACACTTTCTTTTCATGCACATCAAAAAACTAACATGAAAACCACCCATCCATCGGTGGGTTTGTTTCAAACATATAAATCTATGTCGTATAAAACAGTTTAATCTCAGTTTTCTGCTCAGCTGTCTCAGGAATAGTTTATGTGGATATCATTATTAAAACATTATTTTCTTTCCTGACTACTTTTTTGTTGTTGTTTATTTTAGTGTTCTTCAGATTGGTTCTCAGGTTGGAGCTCCAGAATTTTCCAGAATTTTAAAACCCAGTAAATTCTATTACTCCTGAGTAATAATAATACTTGCACTGCTTAAAAAAAACAAACGGGGGAAAAAAAAAAAAACCAAACAAACAAAAAAACCAAAAAAAACCAAAAAAACCCCAACCAAACAAACAAAAACCAAAAAAAAAAAAAAAAAAACCCAAACAAACAAACAAAAAAAAAAACCCACAAAGAAACAAACCAAAACTAAACTAAACCTAAACTAAACAAAACACCCCCCCCAGACATTTCTCTTTAATAATCGTAAAAAATATGCAATATTATTATGGAATAATTATAGTAAAATAATATATAATAATATATTTTTAATTTCAGTTAAGAGCGCTATCATATAGCTAACATTACTGTGATACGTGACCTAAAGTTAATTCATGTTAGGTAATGTGATATGTAATTAATTCACGTTGAAGTGTAGTGATATGCAACATCAAATTGATCTGCGTTCGGTCTGATTTAAGATCTGTAAACGTAAAGTGTGTTTAGGGTTAACAAAGACTAAAACTGCAAGAAGGGGACAGGGGGAAGGAAAGAATTTCTGCAGGGAAAAGCCTCAGGACAACCAACAAAACTAAAAGAATGGATAAATGGGGAGAGTAGCCGTACCTTTCCCGGAGATGGCATGCTAAGGATGGAACGATTTGGAGGAGATTCGTATCTTATCTGTTCCGGCCTGATTTAACATTTCCAAACCTTCTCCAGACCCGGCAATCATCCACTCCGAGAACCTATTCAACTGACCCAGGACCTGAACAAGAATACCTAATGAAGCTACCAGAAGCAAGAGCTCTACACTCCCCGTCCACTCTCAGCAAAAGGCTGTATAAGAACATGGCAGTGCTAGGCACACTTTGTGAACAGAGTGGAGCGATAGAGTCCGTTACCACGTTCACCCAGTGCCGGAAACCCCTGGGTTCGATGCTGTTCCTTTTAATTGTGGCTGTTGGAGACTGAATTTAAGTCTCGAAATAAAATTCTAAATTTTGATTTACGTAATTTGGCTTGTCAATTTATCACAATTACTCACTTTTTTTTTTCCTTACAGATATGTCTTACATTTTATATATTGGCTTGCAGGCTAGATGCTAGAGATTTCATTCCCAGCTCTGAAGCCATAACCCCAGTGACTTTTAAGATAGCCATTGTCTTTAGAAATCTTGTTTATTTAATCATTTGTATTTAAAAATATCTCTCAGCCTAAATGTGGAATCTTTGAAAGGTATCCAGGTATCTGAAGAATTGCCCAGATGACAAGAAGTTCAAGAATGAGTATATGTGCTTAGATGAAATTATAGTTCTCTCTAGCCACCCCCCCCCCCCCCCCCCCCCCCCCCCCCCCCCCCCCCAGCTCTCGCTAGCTCCGTTATTCAGGGGTTTTAGGGAAATATATTTCCAGAGAGACAGAATAAAGATTTCAAAAGAGTGGCTCTCACACCCAGGCTTCCGTCCAAGCTTTATTCTCGATGTGATGTTCCAGGAGGCCGAGGAGAGAGAGAGAGAACCAGGAAGAGACAGGGGTATATCTAGTTTTGGGCCAAGGAGAGATATTAGCCCTGAGCCAATAGGGCCAGGAGTAGGTATGATAGGGAAAAAGGGTTAAACAACATAGCACAGGCTTCAGGGGGACTCTGAGGGGAAAAACCATTCCTCAGAGGAACACAACATCTCCCCCTTTTTTGTTTAAGAACATTAGAAGAAGAACATTAGGTTACACAGAATGCAGGTTTTCCCACCAATTACAATTGGTGGGGGAGTCAACCTGCTTTAGGTTTGCCAACTCTATGTGGTTGACTTCTGAGGTAGAAGGTATGAGACTATTGATAGCCTTGAAAATCAAACAGCGTGGGATCCCAAACGCTATTGTTACAAGGAAAAGAATAACAAGAAATAACAAAATTGTTTTAACTATAGAAGTCCACCACCCTGTAAGTCCCCAGCCTTTGAACAGTTCTTTGATCCAATCCTCAGATTCTTACTTCACTTGTCCGATCAAGCAGTTCATGCTTCGAAGGGCAGCATGGATGTTTGGAGCCTTCGAGGTCAGGTTTAGGCAACACAGTCCTTCAAATTCCTGGCATTCATGTCCATGAAGTAACAAGAGATAATCTATAGCAGCACGGTTCTGAAGAGTGGCCTGTCCGGTAATTTCCTCATCTTCTAGGAGAGAGCTGATGGCGGTGGATGTTAAATTTGCCTGTTTGACTACCCAGCACTCTAGATGGACCAATTCACCTAGAGCTTTGGCTGTTGCGACCCACGGAAGGAACAGGGACACAGCGACTCTTTTTGACTTGGCTCAATGAAAAAATTCTGAATTACGATTTGGATACAATTGGTCAGCACTCCTCTTTTGAATTTTGTTTGCCGATTTGTTTTTGTGAGTCCATTCACCAATTAAAGTTTGGTTGGGTGTCAATATGGACAACCGCCCTATGGTACATGGCCCTCCTAAAAGCCGAGACGGAATTCCTAGCCTTACAGGAATTCCTACTAGACAGGTGGACATAGGATTATCTGTTGATGCAGTGGACAAACATATGTTTTCCTGCTGAAGTGTCTGTGCCAGGGTCACGCAGACGTTTTGACGGAGCTGAGGGATGATCCATGCAGCTGCCAGACTATTCAGCAACAAGATGACAACTTGTATGGGGTTCATCACAGGGCTGAGTGAGAGGTAGGTTTTCTCTAAAAAGAAAAACAAACATTTTTAAAACATGTTAAAAGTTTTTGTTTCTGCCGGAAGGAGTCCACATCTAGGAAGATTCTTTTTCTTCCATCCGGCAGCGTCTTCTTTTGGATGCAACGGCTACTTGCCTCTTATCCCCTTCTGCAGGAGTTGGATTTTTAGGGACAAAAGGTTTCACCCACTTCTGGGGAATCCACTGAGGGCCTGAGGGAGTGGCCACGCATGCATAGCCAGGACCCCAGGTCACGAGCTCATAGGGACCTTTGGTTTCCCAAGTTTCTGGATCCCTAATCACGACCGGTGGATGCTGAGACAATTTGAACTGATTGCCACTGTTAAAATGGCGTACCACTGGTGGACTCATGTTTTCAAATGAACAGTTCAGAAAATTGATGGTAAACATGGCTTTGCAGAGTTTCTCATGTAGAGACATCCACACAGTTGTACTACTCTGTCTAGCCAGGACCTGTTTGAGCCTCTGATGTGCTCGCTCAACCACAGCTTGACCTGTGGGGGAGTGAGGGATGCCAGTTTTATGTTCCACTCCCCACTGCTGGACAAACTCCAGGAACCCCTTGGACGAGTATGCTGGGCTGTTATCAGTTTTGATTTCTTTTGGAATCCCCAACACTGAAAAAGCTTGCACTAGGTGTTTCTTGGCACGTTCAGTCTTTTCCCCTGCATGGGCAGAGGCATACACTGCACCTGAATGTGTGTCAATGCTTACATGAACATATTTGAGGCGTCCAAAGCTAGGAATGTGTGTGATGTCTGTCTGCCATACCTCAGGGCCCCGGGGGTTAACTCCCATACCCATCGATGGCATCACTTGGACCTGGCAGTTGGGACAGGTGGCCACAATGGCTCGAGCCTGGCTCCGTGTTAGCTGGAACTGATGGATCAGGCCTGGCACATTCTGATGGTATTGCTGGTGACTCAGCTTTGCCTGTTGGAAGATATCAGGGAGACGTGCATTTTCAACAGGCGCAGCAAGGGAATCTGCCTGATGATTCCCCTCTGCAATTTCACCTGGCAAATCAGTGTGTGATCTTACATGCATCACAGAGAACGGATGTTCTCAATGAGCAATTAAATAAATTAGCTTTGAATGCAATCTGAAGAGATGTTCATTGTCAATTTCTTTGAGCACAGCCTGCTCTGCTCTTGTCACTACCCCCGCCACATAAGCAGAGTCTGTTACCAAATTAATTGGTTCCGAGAACTTCTCAAAGGCTCTTACCACTGCAGCTAGTTCAGCCACTTGGGGGGATCCCTCCACAAACTCCACATCAGCTTCCCAACGCTGAGTCTGAGGATTTTTCCAGGTCATCACCGAGTTGTGGGTAGGCCCGGATGTGTCCGTGAACACTGTGAGAGCCTTGAGTGGTCTCCGACTCCTCTTCTCACGAGGAATGAGGTGGAATTCCTCATTGACCAACTTGTGAGATGGGGCATGGACTGATATTTGTCCCCTGTAGCTCTCCAGAGATAACTGGAGACTGGCATTGCTCTGGAGCAAATGCTCAAACATCTCTTTGGTCAATCTCTTGGGAGAGTTCCTTCCCTCCTTAGAAAGTTTGACCGGAAGGTGAATACCTGTAAAGTCACAACCAGCCAGTTCATACAATCTCACCCTTGCCTTCCGAATCAGTTGAGCTATCAACTCTTGCGGCTCAGTGATGGTCTTGGATCTTTGGTGAGAGAGGAAGACCCACTCTATGATCAATAGTGAATCTCTCTGCCCCTTGATCCATTGAAAAATCAAACCATGCAAATGTGGCAGTTTTCCTAGAACAATGAATAGGAAAGGTATGTTTGGCTGACATCGATGAGCCTGCCTCTCTGATAAGGCTTTCTGTACCTTTTCGATTGATGTCTTTGCCTCTGGGGTCAGTTCCCTGGGAGGAACCAGCTCCCTCTCCCCCTTCAATAAATTGAAGAGAGGGTCTAAATCTTCATTTGTGAGGCCTAGCCAAGGTCTTACCCAATTCAAAGACCCACACAAGGAGTGGAGACCTGCTAGGGTTTTGGGATTACACTCAATTTCCAATTTCTGCGGAACAATGGTCCTTGCAGTTATTTGTAGACCCAGGTACTTCCAAGGTGGCATCCTTTGAATCTTATCTTCCTGCAATTGAAATCCAGCAGAGGTTAAAACCTTAACCACTAGGTCAAGCGTGTGTTGGAGTATAGAGTCATTGGGGGCACACACGAGTAGATCATCCATGTAGTGAAGGATGATGGCATCCTTTCTCTTGGCACGTACCGATGACAGTAATGAGGCTACATACTGTTGGCATATGAAAGGACTAGATTTCAGACCTTGGGGAAGTACTTTCCAGTGATATCTCTTCACTGGGGCTTCTCGATTAATGGTAGGAATCGAGAATGCAAACCGTGGGGCATCTTCTGGGTGTAGAGGAATTTGGAAGAAACAATCTTTGATATCTAAAACAGCCAATTGCCAGTCTCGAGGGAGCATTGTTGGAGAGGGCATCCCTGGTTGGAGTGGTCCCATGTCCTCTATAATTTTGTTTATTTCTCGGAGGTCATGGAGCAACCTCCACTTGTCCTTTCCCGGTTTCTTTATTACAAAGACTGGGAAATTCCAGGGGCTTGTTGCCTCTTCTAGGTGACCTTGAGCCACCTGCTCCTCCACAAGCTCCTCAAGTGCCTTGAGCTTCTCTTTGCTCAATGGCCACTGTGCTACCCATCTTGGGTTATTGTCCAACCACTTTAGTTTGGGGGTAGGGCGCTCCACAGTGGCTATTTCCAAAAATCCTGGGGTGTCTTAGGAATGACCAGTTGGACTCCCCACTGCGACATGGTGTCTCTCCCCCATAAGGGAGCCTTATATTCAGCAATGAATGGACAGACATTTGCCAATTTTCCGTCAGGTCCCTCAATTTGCACTATGTTTTTTGAGATTTTTGCCATTGTGATTCCTCCTATGCCCTGAAGTTTGCCTGCCACAGGTTGCAGCTCCCAATGTGATGGTCACATGCTCTCAGGTATAACGGTAACGTCTGCGTTGGAGTCGAGCACCCCCTCCACATGGAGGCGGTCTGACCCACGGGCTAAGTTACATGTCAGAGAAGGTTTGTTCTCCCCCACCACCTCCGCCCAGTAGACTTCTGGTGATTTTCCATCCGCTAGGACCTCAGCCAGGTAGAATGGTGGGTGCATGCAGCATGCCAACAGCATGAGGCCTGTTATCTTTCCCTTAATGGACATGGGAGCTACCTCAACCTCCAAGGGTGTGTGTGCTGTGTCCCCAGTAACAAAATACTCACTGTTCGATTCCATGTGGTTAACCTTCATGTCCTGTGAAATGTTTTGCAGGTCCACTGTAATTACTGTCCAGTCAGTAGATCTGAAATGAAAACCTCTGGTAGTCATGAGCCTATATCAGCCTCGTGGCTGCCATACCTTGTTAGTTGAACATTTGACATTTTTATTTTTCTGTGCCCCCACACCCTGTGACCTGCCCTCCCCCTTTTTTGCTAAGAGAGAGACATTTGCCAGGGTATGGCCTTGTAAATTTCTTTCTTGGTGCGTAAAGGAGATAAAATCTGGGCTGCGCTGTGAATTCAGTTTTTTTTTTATTTTTGGACTTGCGTTTCTGCCTTTGTGGGCAGGCCTTGGCGAAGTATCCTGGCCTTTAGCAGCGGTGGCAGATGTTACGCTGCAGCTGGTCTGATGACATTGGTTGCCTCCTTGCTCCTGGTGCTGCAGCTGCCACAGGCTTTGGGTGTGTCAGTCCTGGATTCCTTTCAGGTGCACTGAAAAGTTCTGCTCTCCTGGTACAGGCTTCTATCATCTGTGCGAGACTAGGCGATGGGTCAAGGGGAAGGCTAAGAATGATTGTACAACAGGTCTCATTAGCATTCCTCTGAGCCATCTCCTTAATCAATTCTGCCTGTACCATTGGGTCTTGCACTTGTCTTTCCACTTGACTTCTCAGAGGATCCACAAACTGCAAGAAATTCTCTGAAGGAAACTGTTTAATGTTAACATAACTGGTCTTTATCTCAGGTGATGGAATCTGATAAAAAGTCTTTTCTGCAGCATTACAGATCTTATCTAAAACTGACTTAGATAACAATTGAATTTGCTCATTCAGAGAACTAAAATCACCTTCACCGCACAAATGATCATGTGTGATGTCATTGTAATCGCTGTCCTGAGCATCAGGAGTTTGCTGAATTTCCTGCAATACTGTTTTCAAAGCTTTTTTCCATAATCCTTCCCATAGGTCGTAGTCTGAGGGAGTTAATAGGCATCGGAATAAATCTTTAATGTCACTGGGTACCATCTCATTTGAATTGAAGGTAGCTTTCATCATGCCCTTAAATATTTCACTGGATCTCCCAAATTGTTTCTGCATTTTACACAGCTCTTTTTTATCTTGGTATGGAAAGGCGTGATACTCTCTGTGCACGTGGCGTTTGCCTATATATACGACCGGAGCTACACCTGGTGTGCTTTCCTGATCATTATTCTGAGTTGCTAAAAATCCTGCTGCTTCTCCATTGCCCAGGCAGCCAGAGGGTGTTGTCCCACCCCCTCCCTGGGGTCCAGCAACAGGCAACTCCTCCCTCCTCCCCGGGGCCCCAGGCTAAGCTGTCCTTAGCCCTTGCAGCCGGGGGCCCGCTCCCCCACCTCTGCTGCGGGCTGGCAGCCGCCCGTCACCGTCTCTCCCCGCAGCCACGCCGGGACTGGCGATGGCCAGAGATCCTCCCCCCACCCCCTGGGCGCGGCTGCTGGGAGGGAGGGGAGGCACTGGGGAGAAGGGTGGGGTGGGGGATTGGGTGAGAGGTATGGGGTCGGGGCGGGGACTGGGGGGAAGAAGGGATAGTGGGAAGGAGGAGGAATACAATGCCGTCCACCTTCAGGGCTGACCGCGTGGTGCGAGCCCCCCAGGGTCTCATCCATGCGGCCAGAGCCCCGAGAGGAAAAAAGTGCATCTTGCTGAGGGAAAACAGGTGGGAGAGGAGGCTATAAGGAAGATGGGTGGGTTTGAGGAGCAGAATCCAGTATGGAATCAGGGAATCCCTGCTCCTCGGGAACAGGGAATTGCTGAGAGGTTTTGCATGGCTGTCTGCTGTTTTCTGCTTCTAACAGCTTCTTGCGTACTTGTAAGAATATTGGAATAAATAAAGAAATTTTGTTTTCCCCATTTTCAACTTTAAAGTTATTAATTTTCCCCCATCATCCCAAAATGAAACAGAATTTATATCTTGTAAAGTACTGTCTGGAATCTCAGCTGACAGCCCGGAAATAAATTTGATTAAGAGCTTATCAGGAAATTTTAGATCTGTTGAAATGTTTCTAAGTTGTTTAAAAGCACTCTTTTGATTACTCAATAAACATATGCCCATGTTTCTGATGTTTTAAAAGGCAAACTGTTCGAAAAATCTAACCCCTGACGTGAAAGCCTAAAGACGCCGCCGCGTCCCGCTCGCTCCCGAGGTATCAGAGGCAAGGCGGGCTGGTCGCGGCTCGGGGCCGCCGTCTCTGGCCGCTGCTCCCGACCGCGGGGACACGGGCAGGGGGTGTCCCGGTGCCGGCTTCTGTCCCGGGACCCTCCCCTAGCTAGCCCACCCCAAAAACGCGCGGTTTTCCTCGGTACGGAACTCCAGCCGTTCCGCAGAGAAAAAAAATCTCTAACCGCGTTACGCAACACACTGCAGCGCAGGGTCCTAAAGCCCTCGACTGTTAAACTATAGGGATCTTCTAGCGGACCCTGGGGCACGTGTTGCAACGTCAGGGTTTTCTGTCTAAAGGTCGACTCACTTTTGTAGTAAAAGCGAACTCCCGACCCTGTCCTGGCACCCCGAGCTGCTCGAAAGCAGCCGATAGTGGCCAGGTAGTTGCACCTCCCAAAGAGCTTTATTAACCCCTTAAATAGGGAGTCCCTCTTCATGCGTGGGCTTATTAATATTTCATAATGTGAAAAACGCCAATCACTTGTTTTTAAAATTTTAAAAGTTTGATAGTAAATAAGGTGGTTATAAAAATAGAGTTAGGGTACAAAATTGAACAATTAGAGTTAGGACAATACGAGACAATAAAAAACCAAAATTTACAGACGTCTGGGCGCCTCTCCGAGCAAAAAGCTCCAAAGAAGGGACCCCTGTTAACAAAGGATTATCTCTTAAAAGAATAGCCTATTGAATATTCATACATTTCATACATGATGCATAAATTCCATTCAAACAAAGAATTGTCTCTGGTTAGTATCACTTTTTTTCCTTTAATCTCTATGGCGTCCGCAAGGCTGAGAGAGGCAGGAGGAGTTGGTCTCTTCTGATAAGGAAGTAGTAAATCCTTTTTTCTCTGAAAGATTTACGTTTTCCTGTGGTTGGTACGTAAAAACTACATTTTAACTACAAAACTACATTTACCATACTATCAAAATATTAATACAACATTAACAATCAATACAACATAATACATACAGTAAATATCTTGCGTAGAGCCATATAATATGCACTTTTCACAATAACAAACCGACGTTGGGGGCTAACTGAAACTATACTTCCCTCTAGCCACCCCCCAGCTCTTGCTAGCTCAGTTATGCAGCGGTTTTAGGGAAATTTATTTCAGAGAGACAGAATAAAGATTTCAAAAGAGTGGCTCTCACCCCCAGCTTCCGTCCAGGCTTTATTCTCGATGTGATGTTCCAGGAGGCCGAGGAGAGAGAGAGAGAACCAGGAAGAGACAGGGGTCTATCTAGTTTTGGGCCAAGGAAAGATATTGGCCCTGAGCCAATAGGGTCAGGAGTAGGTATGGTAGGGAAAAAGGGTTAAACTACATAGCACAGGCTTCAGGGGGATTCTGAGGGGAAAAACCATTCCTCAGAGGAACACAACACCCATCAGATCCCAGGATCTTTGGAACATTTTCTTCCCCCTGTGTATCCACGGCTTCTCCAGAACAGGAGTGATTTCATGCTACTTAGAGGTGATCCATCTGACATAGTCCTCCTAAACCCTACCAACTGTAAACAGACCATGCCAGAGGCCTTGTGAAGGATATATGACATCAGCAGTTCCCCTATATCAATACAATCAGTCATCTCATCTCTGTACCTAACAGTGTATTCCTGGTGTATTCCTGGGTTTGGAAACTGCTCTTAGGAAGACTTTTTTTTTTTTTTTTTTTTTTTTTTCCCCCCCCTCCCTGGATAGGGTTGAGGAAATGCTGATAATTTTGTGACTCCTGACTTCTTGAATATGAGGCTATCTTTTCCCAGTAAAAACTAAATTATTGCCACTACCTTTTGAAGGTATTCCCACAGTGACACCAGACACCTCTTTCCTCATCTTTGGGTGTATCCTCTGTGGTCCCATGAATCTGTGTGTGTCTTAGTGAGTTTAGTGCTCTCTGCTTTGACATCCCTTTTGTATGAACACTGCCTTCACCCCACAGACCCTGAGAGAAGGCTCAGAGACTGGGGTGCCGGAGGGCAGCTCTTAGCAGTGAAAAGGGCACCGAGTATCCTGTAAATTCCTTAGAGTCCCTGTTCCAGTGTATCACAAACTCACATTTTCCTCAGCCTTATCTTTGTTAGAGAAATCCATATGGTTGACCTCCTTTGCTTATTTCATCTCCAGCTGAATTTTGGATTTTTGGCACTGGGAGATGCTCAAGACATTGCTTTCTTAGGCAACTCATAGAACTGTGGAGATGTTTCTCATGTCCAGTTCTACCTGTGTATGCTGTTCTTTGTCTGAGCCCGTGATATTCTCAATTTTTATTGATTTTTTCTGTCCACTGATTGTGGATTGTTCTTGTTCTGTGATAGTTGGCATCTTCTTCCTTCCATGTCAGGTTCCAGAGGATCCTGTCAAAGTGATTCCCAAACAAGATGAATCTCTCTGTGCTGTCCCATGTTCCTCTCTTCCTATGCCAAACATCTTGCTAATTTGTGGAATTATAGCAGGAAATGCAAGAGGTTTCAGATCTGTCAGTAGTAGAAATTTCCAAGGTAAATTAATAATAACACTAATGAGACACTATCACATTCTAGCTTTTAGCTATAAACCTTCAAACTCTAAAACCACCTGCTTCTATCTTCAAACCCATATACAGATAGAAGATTAAACCCGTGATAGATAAAAAAGCCTATAGTAAATGAGAATTATTCCTGATGTAGCTGATGAGCTTATTGCTGAAGATAACACTGTAATATTTTCTAAAAATGTAAATGAAAGGGATATATCATTTCAGATTTCAGAAGTAACAAAAGATATCATTAGCATGATTTTTCAAATATAGCTGCTCAAAAGGGCAGTTCCAGCTCCAAGGTCAAACTCATTAGTTAGAAATTAAATGAACAATAAAATAAAGTTTGCTTCCTTACAATTTTAATAAGAGGTCAATGAAAGGCCAACTGAATTTCCTGCAGTCTTTAGTCAATAGTATTACTTAGGGAAATCAACCTTTATTTAATGTTGAATTCAGTTTTTTCAAGCATTAATTTTTTTTTTTTCTGAATTCAATGAGCAATTCTATCAGAGATGAGCATATTAATTTCAGCAAGATTATTTTGTAACTCAGAGACCTACCAACTTCCCAAGTTACATGCCTCCAAATGCACCATATCTGAATTGATGCTGAAATTTTAGCTTTGCTATTTTCAACATTAAGAAGGGTAAGAGAAAAAAAATCTGATAAATTTCCTAGTTCCCTATAAATGACAGATAATACCTGACAAGTCCTTCAAAATATTTAAGTGACAAAAATTAGAATGTAGCTCTTGGAACAAAGACATATTAATCCCGGTCATGTAGTCTGAATTTCTAGACCAAAAGCCAAACCAAATTATCTGTTTCAGTGCCTTGTCAGCAAAGTAGCATTTATTCCCTTATTATTTTGCAAGCCAGACTTTTCATTGCTGTGTTGTTGAGAGTCAAATTCTGTTAGGCAATGTTTTGCCTGAAGAAGTCAAATCTAGAAGTGAGCTTCTCATCTTCACTTTTTGGGCAACGACTGTCTAACTTGCATATGTGGCTTGCTTAACAAAAGGTCTCAAGACACAAAAGCCAGTGAATGATATTTCCTGCCTACTGATACGGTGTCTTAACTGTTAATCTTCCTTGGGAGAAGGAATTATTTTTGCCCCATACCACAGATTTGAAAATGCCAAAACTGCATATTGGTCTGATCTCTCATTTGAAGTCTACAAATCATTAACAATCCTGTTTGTAAACTATTTTATGCTTCATTCCCATACTTAATGTATTCTTACACATTCATACAATTTCTTTCTACCTCAAAAAGTCAAGGTTAATCTGGCCTTAAAATACATGGTTTCTAAATCTTGCCTGAGTAATTGGAAGAATTAAAAAGAGAAATCAGTACTTAATTTTTTCATATCTAGCACTGCCAGCATTTTGTGAGAAATTGCACAGCAAGGTAAATCTTGTATAGAAGGATAAGAAAAGAGATAGAAAAAAAAAAAAAAAAGGAATATTTTAAGAATATAAAGCAGCTGCTCAGATAGGATGAACAAGACTTCAGCTGAGAAGATAATAATAGGAAAAGGAACAAAAAGTAGAAGCAAGAGGTGAAACAAAGCAGAAACAAGAAAGCAGATAAACATTACTTGATATTCACCTGGTGCTAACCACAAAGAAAAAATATTATCTCTGTAACATAAAACCATTAAAATACCCCATGATAGTAAAAAAATAAGCTGGAGAGACTATGTTAATAAAAAGGACCACTAAATGCTAGTACAGTAGAATAAGTCACCCTAACATAATTTCTAGTTAAAACTAATGTTTCTGTGAATTTTTTTGCAGTAGAATATTTATAATGTAATTGACCTCCACTATATTCTTAGTAGGCAAAATTCTGGGCCCACCAAAATGTCAGCCAGAGGAAGAAAAGATACCTGAAGTAAAAGAGCTAAAGCCATTTAAGACACAATTGAAATTTAAGATGCTTGAACCACAGAATGATTATAGTGCTACCTCAAAGATTTTTGTAGATTTCTTCACTTGTGTATGTGTCCATTTACACTGATTTTACAGTCCCTACAGTGTCAAAACCCAGGGTGAAGCAAACAGAGAAGCTCCCTTCTCTTTTACCTTCTCTACCAGGAGCTGCATGGGACAGAGAAAAAGACTACATTTCCTTAGAGGCACTTTTAATTGCCTCTAGTAAATTATGAGTGTTGCTGGCTCTTGGAACACCTCTGAGGTATATACCTTTCTAAATATCAGTTTGAAATACTCTTATCTTCAGCATTCAAAATAAAGTAGTACTTTTTGGGTGCTTCTGTACTGTATCTGCTTAACTGTAATTCTAGAAGCCTGAATTTACTTGCTGGTTCTCAGTTCCTAATCTGCAAAATTCTCTCCTCTCCTCTCCTCTCCTCTCCTCTCCTCTCCTCTCCTCTCCTCTCCTCTCCTCTCCTCTCCTCTCCTCTCCTCTCCTCTCCTCTCCTCTCCTCTCCTCTCCTCTCCTCTCCTCTCCTCTCCTCTCCTCTCCTCTCCTCTCCTCTCCTCTCCTCTCCTCTCCTCTCCTCTCCTCTCCTCTCCTCTCCTCTCCTCTCCTCTCCTCTCCTCTCCTCTCCTCTCCTCTCCTCTCCTCTCCTCTCCTCTCCTCTCCTCTCCTCTCCTCTCCTCTCCTCTCCTCTCCTCTCCTCTCCTCTCCTCTCCTCTCCTCTCCTCTCCTCTCCTCATCATCTTTTATTTTTTTATCTTTTATGTTTTATCTTTTCTTCCTCTTTTATTTATTTTTTTTTTTACTCCTTCCTTTTGTCCTTTATTCCCCTTTTCCTTCCTTGTATTTTGTTTATTAGTTACTCTTGATGTTGCCTGGTTATTTTTTGAATGTCAGCTTTCTGTTGTTCTTTGGCTTTATCATCTTGGCAGAGGCCTCAACTCTGTAACTGAAGAAATAATGGTAATGACATTGGTGCATTTCCATTCTTATGTGAAAATAGATGGTGACAGGTGCATGTGCCTGCCTTAAAGTTTGTCTCCTCTGAGATGCAAGGGTCAAAGTTTTATCAGCTTGAGGTCATCAACCCATTATAACTGATTAATGGAGCACTCACCAGAACAACAAGGACATTGTGGATGCTGTGTTACAGAGTACTTACGTTAACTTTCTAAAATCCTTCCAAGGTGCATTAGAAGTTGACTAATAAACAACAGCTTACAAGCGGACAGGAAAAACACCTTTTCTCCATTAGATCAAAATAAAAGCAGGTGTCTGAAAAAAAAGATGAAAGAAGAACTACACTACCTCATTACACTTTTTAGAGGATACCAATTTCACAGTGCCTGAAGCCTAACAAGCAACTGAGATGGATGGTCAAAATCATAAGGGAAAGCAAGAGGGAAGATGCTTGCAATACCATCCTTTAATCTACTTCTTTTAAACAAAGACAAAAAGGGTATTAAAGGGAAACTGAGGAAAAGATGAAACAGGAGGAAGGACAGCAATGAGAGATATACTGCTCTTCTGCTACCCCTAAGCTTCCATCTTAGTGCTTCACACAGCAAAGAAAAAATAGATAGTTCTTGCTGCCTCTGATGTAGACTATCATTTAGTCCTGCCTTTGAAGAGAAAGCACAGAAAGGGTGTGCATTCCAAGAGAAAATGTGAGCCAGACCAAAGAAGCATGTCCTGTTCTAATGATAGCTCAGTTAGAAGACTACAATCCCTTGACAAGGATTCTTCCATCATTGCTCTGCCAGCTCAACCACCTCCTTTTCACTGGCCTATTTCTGCCAGACTGAGACTGTCTGAAATTGGGATGAACTGCATATGTGGCTGAGCCAGTAGGTATGGGAAAAAGGCAATCTTAATTGTCACCTGCATAAAACTCTTTCTCAGCTCAGGACCACTGGCGCTGCTGTCAAATGCAAATTCCTGAATCAGAGGTCCTCTTCTTCCTCTCTGTTATCAGAAAGTCATATACAAGTTTGACAGACAAAGAAAACTCCACACTCAGCTAAGTTAACCAGCAAGCAGCAAGATGTTGAGACAAAGCCTCTCTCTCTGAAATACTTTGTGCAGAGCTTAAAGGCTGAGCAGAAATTTGATCTAGGTAACTTCTAAGTAGCCAATACGTGAAAATAGAAAACATATTTCTTTTTTAAATTCACATGACAAAACAATATAAAAGTAATAATTGATTTCTAATCCTTAATTTTTTATCAGTTTTATTTATCTCACTTGCACTTCATTTCATGTCGTAGTGCTGTCCTTTGTGCTGACCAGTGCAGCCACAGGCTAGCTCAGCCCCTTGCACTGCAGCAACGTAGCTAGGTCGGGGTAGCAGGCTGAACAAGCCACCTCCTCCCTGTGGGGCCTTGATTCCCCACGCCAGCGACAGGCAGCTAGATGGAACACACGACCACGGCAGCCGAAGGAAGAGTCGACTCTCCTGAGCAAGGTGTAACGTGTAACGTAGGTTTATTTGCGGAGAGGGAGCACGGAGCTCAGCACTCTCTAACCTGCTGCCCAGAAGAGCGCAGAGAGCAGCTGTGCACAAGCTTTTAAAGTGGGGTGGAAACAGGGGTGGCGACAACCGGTCAGCCACTCACAACAAACAGGGGTGTAACCAGGGGTGTAAACCTTAGAACTGGGAACCAACCACAAAGCAATGGGAGGGTATTTCCCGGGCCCCAGCCTATCACTTGACGCCTTCCCTGGAGCTTTCTGGAAGCCAGGGAAGGGTCCTGGAGTGATAGACAGGGCGCCCAAGGGGAGAGAGAGGGGATTGACAACTGGGAACAAGGGGGAAGGGATGATTGACACTTAACGGGCAAACACTACTTTGGAGCAAACAAGTTTAAACCATTACAGAAAACGGGGAGTACAAGGAACAAACCATTACAAAATTTAATATAAAATTACATTCAACAAATATAACAAGCTACGTACCGCCACAATTTCAGGAAGTTCCTTTGGTGTTATTCTCTGAAAAACAGAAGAAAGCATGTTCTTCACCTAGTTTGTCATAGTAGTAGAATGATCTTAATCTTCCCAACCTAATCTTGAAAACAATAGTTTTCACAAATTCCTGGTTTAGAATTTTGCATCCAGTAGAATAATTTAGAGCAATTCTAGTAGTAAATATGTAATAATTTAAAAGAAAAAATAAGAGGAAAAAAGAGAAGGCCTGACTGCCTTCATCTATTTCTTCTGACAATGCTCACTGAGATTTCAATTTCACATCAGCAGTCTGGAATCTGACTTGGTTAAAGTGGTTCAAAACCCACTGCAATTCACGTAAGAGTGTCAGCTTCCAGATATCCTATAGCAGATCAAGAGCTAGCACTGACCTTATATGCACCTTTGCAGCTTGTCAATGATAGGTGAGAAATTGGCAATAAACAGTTCTGCAAACCTGTGTAAAATAGGGAGTTGCTATTTAGTACGTACAATAACACCCTGTGAAGAATATTGTCTGAGCTTGGGAGCTTGAAACTGAGCTTTCCTTGATTAAATGGCTAAATTGATGACATGTGAGCAGAATAAGGATTTTCCTGTTATCATCCTTCCTTTTTTTATTTTCAGGTTGATAGTGATATCTTCCCTATTTTGAAAAACATTTACAGATCGGTGTATTTGAATTAGAATATAATTGAAAGACATATCCTGACATCACACATAGGTCACAGCACTAGGGAAACAAAAACTAGCAAGAATGGGATTTTTTTTATCTCTTTTAGGAGAATTAATTAAATACTGAATACTGTCTTGTTCTATTTCTTACTCAGTAATGACAGGAGACTATGTAGCTTTGGTTTGTTGTTTGGGGATTTTTTTTTGCACCACACAAGGTTTTCTTGCTCATTTTATGCTCATAAAACTATGAGTTTCAGGAAGTTGTTAAAAAAAGAAAAATTGTTTTCAATGTTGTCTAGTACTTTTTTTTTACTAGATGAGAACAAGTGATTTGAAAAGCCAACTGATTCAATGCAATCTTTAATTAAATAAACTCTGTTAGTAATTTGTAGCAAACTACACATTTCTGTGGCAGGTATACATTTGTCTTTGCCCTTTAGGTCATCCCATCACAGAAGAAATTTAACTCATTTTTCAGAAGAATTTAAAATGGAAAAATTATATTCATTCTCCTTGCAATGCATTCTTATTGGTTATCTCTCAGGTCACCTCTTATAACTTGTCTGTTACGGACTGCCTGAAATACCCTACATCTACAGAACAAGAGTCATTTTAAGTAAAACTCATGATTTTTATGATGATGTCTTATGATGACTCATGATGATGTCTTAATCCCAGCACATGGAAAATCTACTCAGATAATACAGGAAAGATGCACAAATCCATCCAAGATCTAGAAAGAGCAGGTACTCTCCTTTCTAAGATCCTTTTATGTTCCTCTTGTGCATTTGAACTTCAGATGCCAATCAGCCTATTAATTTGTCTTCTGTCTTGTGAATGGCTGAAAAATCTCTGTTCAAGGTGGTTCAGAAGTTTGCCAGTCAATGGCGTTGTTTCTTAGCTTTTTGGAAAATAATTTATCACTA
>JAKJHU010000553.1:0-149277 GCA_022316685.1 Progne subis subis
TTTGAGTTGGGGTTTATACACAAAGTTAGTTCTGAACTGTGACCTTCAGCCTCTCCCAGCTGCTCCCTCACATGGGTGTTCTGACGTTTCAGCTACATTTCTTCACGTGACTTCTTTGGACAAAATTCTCTGGAAAGTTTCAAATTCAACCACAGCAAAAAATATTCCTGTTTGATGTGTTTGATTCCAATTCTTGATTCGTCCAAGCAGACCAGAGGATGTCCTGTCGCTCAGATACTACGTCAAAGGGATTGGAACTGGGGAGGTATTTCCTGGGATATCTGTCAATGAGGTTATTTGGCAGAGCTGGAGGATGTGGAGAGCCCAGGCTGACAGACACGAAGGTGGCACTATAGTGACAAAAGGATGGAGAGGGAAGGGCCAGGCTCCAGCCCACCAGCACAGGCTTTGCTTCGGCTGCACATGAACAGTAAGAGGAGTGCCCTGCACCTGAGTTGGGTGGAGCTCACTGATGTACCTGATTGGCAGCCTCAGGCTTCTCAGTTAGGTGCTAATTCCCAAGCCTGACAAAGAAGGGACAGAGATCCGAGAGGCCTCTTCACGCAGAAAAGAAGAGGGGCATGGTGAAGTCATTCCCAGAACTGCACACAAAAAGCACCATCCTCTTTGAAGTCATACAAGTTTGTGCCTTTTGTTGCTGGGATTTAGTCCTGTTAGGAGTTAAGCTGATGAAAATCCATGCTGCTCTTGTCCTGCCCTGCCCTTCCCTTCCAGCCTTCTCCAGGGGCTCTGGTGCTCCTCTGCATGGCTGAAACAAAAAGCTTTTGGTATTTCAGTCTCAGCTGAATTAGCTCTCAGAACTGTGTCAGGGAATGTGTGTGTGTGTGTGTGTGTGTGTGTGTGAGGGTGGTGCCCAAAACAGGGAAAAAGGCAGCACTTTGCTCCAATAAGTAATACTCAGTTTTAAGCTCTGATCAGTGGGCCAGAGGCAGGCAGTGGGGTCAGGGAGGTCACAGCACAGGAACTGTGAAGGAGAACAGTGTCTTTGTGAGTTCAGCACAGGGCAGGCCTGGTAAGCAGTGTGGCTCTGGGACTTGATGTCTGTGTCTAATACTCAAACATTAATTCTACCTACTAAGAAAAAAAAAAAAAAAAAAAAGGGAAAATGCATTTAGGGATTTTTTGTGTGCTCTCTGGTGTCAATCACAAAGGACTGTAGTCTGAGAGCTACCAGATCTGATTTTAAAACGTAAGTAGCTACAATAACTACATCCAAATTATGAAAAAGCCCTTTTGAAAAACAAGCAATGCTGTCTTCTCAGACTGTTGGTGCTGCTCAGTGTTGGTTTCTACAAAGTTACCTATTCAAAAATACTGAAAGTTTTTCCCTTAAAAACCAGGCATACAAAATCCCCAAATCCACACACTCACATTTAACATTATCTGTGCATAGAAGTATCTTCTTGAAAGAAATAAATTATGCAGAGGTTTCCTAGATAATTTAACAGACACAGTAAACAAAAATGATGACTTCTTACGAAACACCCTGAACTTGCTAGCATTTTGTTCCTGTGGAAACACATGTGGATTCTGTGTTTTGAGGCTTTAATTTTAATCACACAATATCCTGTCCTTTGTCAGAGCAGCGTTGCAGAAGCAGAGTGATGTCCCAGAACCCTGTCAAGTGCTGTGCATCATTCCAAGTTTTCTGTGTAAAGTAGCTGTATGCTAATGTCCTAATGTTGACTGTAAAACTGTTCCTGTTATAAAATAAAATATCCTAGTGTCAGCCAGTGAATGTGGCTTTGAAAACAAGATCTCCTTATATTTGTTAGTTAATGCTGTTGATGTGATGAGGAGTTAAAACAGGAAACCTGTTCAAATAGTCAGTTCAGCTGACCAGAAAAAATACAAAAAATCCCCCATGGTGTTTCTTATCTGTAGCCTACTTTGTTTAGATGAATTTTTCTTAGTCAGCAATGCCTTTTCTTAGTGCTTTGATGCCACTTTGCTAAACACAAAGTTACATTTATTATCAATTTAAACTCCCTCTTTAGTAGTAAGAGTGACCCATGAGAACAAATACCAGGTAAAATGAAATGCTTCCAAAGGACAAGAAGTTTTCATTCTTAAGGAATATAATTACTTTTCTCTTTCAGTATTGGAATAACACTCACAATAACACTTTGCAACAGGTAGAATAAGTTACTGCAGCTAAGCCAGGTTTTACATTTATTTGGTCCTTGGGTGGATGCTGGAATTAAGACTAGAAGTAAATGAGACCTCACTCATTTAGATACTCCAAATGTGTTAACTTAGTGCGTGATTTACATGTTCCCTTCCTCACACACACCCTCCAAAAAGGCAAATCTAGTCAGGATTTAGAGTTATGCTGTGTTTGTTGCTATGATTCTGGTGAATTGTTTCCATTTCTTATTATATGTGAAAGAAAAGCTAAGCAAGGTGAATTACAACAAAATATTTCAATCAAAGTTGTATTTGACCCATAATGCAGTGCTGTTTCCTACGTTGTTTTTCATACCATTGAGAACATTTTTCATTGTGAATGTGATTACAGTAAGTGCTCCCTATCAAGAGCTGATACTGCTGAGGGAGGGGGTGGGCAGGAACTTCTGGATTCACGGTTTAGGAGCACCTTAAAGTGAGCTGAGGAGTCAGAGGAGAGAAATTACCTTCCCTTGCTCATTTCAAATGCTAAAAGTCCTGACTCCTATCCATTCTCACAGTATTTCTCTAGGGTGACAAGTCCTGCTGCACCCTTCAAGATGAACCACATCAGAGGAGGTACGCACTGCTGGCAGTGCTGCAGGGAGAGAACAGGCTCACAGCCACTGGCTTGCTTAAGATCACTCAGCAAACTTCTTTTCCTTCCCTTTCTCTCTCGATATTGTATTAATTTGCCTTTTTTTCTTGAGTGTGCAACATAAAGGGAAATGGGTTCACCTGCTTTGGAGTGCCAGAGTGGAAGAGCCTTGGCCTTATCCCTGGCAAGAGGCAGCACACGAGAAGAGGCCAACAGGGTCAGAGTGAGTTTCTGTGGCAGCCCTGGCTGCTCGTTGGGTGTAGAAGGAAGGTGAGAGCTGTGCCTCCAAGGTGCAATTGCTTCACACGGTGCTGAGAGCAGAACAGTTTGTATAACACCACCTGTCTGCCCAAGGGTGTTCGAGACAAATGGTGAAGGTCTCTACATGGTGAAACTGCTCATGGATTTGACTTGACTGCTCCCTGTGTTGGAGTAAATTGAAGGTGAATTCAGTGCCACTGCCCTCTCCAGAGAGGGGGTTCTGTAGGAATGCATTTCCACACTTGAACGGGTGTTTTCATATCAGGAAAGGCTTAAGATTCACCTCAAAACCTTTTAAGGGAAGAACATTAGAAGTTTCTTTGCTCTCCTAGCAATAATTGGCTCAGTGCCAAGACAAAAAACACAGATAGGTCTCTTTACCTGTTCCTTAGAAAGGCAGCTATTGTCTATTGGGCTGTTTGCCAAAAAACCCACCTAAATAATCCAGTACTTAAGGGGGAGCACGAGGCTTCTCAGTGCATTCTTGGGGTGTTGTAGCAGGTGTGTGGGACCTGCCCCTGTACTGTGCTCAGCTTTGTTCTTTGTTGTTTTTTTGCATTGTTTTCTTCTTTTATTAAAACCTTTTTGCTTTTTCAAGACATACTTGACCATGCTGTCTCGCAATTATTTTAAGCCATTCTAAGAAGTGCAGGATACCCTCAGAGACTTGATAAATCTTCACACAGCTTATTCCATTGTGGCCCCATGCAGGTTTATCAGGGTTCAGCCTGGCTCGCTCTGCTGGGCAGGGGAGGGTGAGCAGTGGGTGGCAGTGCTGTGAGCAGGCTCAGCCTGGCGTTTTACGCACTCGAGGGGTGTCAGCGTGGATTACACACTAAAATCATCCCCAGCGACGAGCCTGGGGAACAGATTGTGTTGTGAGAATCCTCCCTCCTGGCACGGCCGAGCCTGCTGATCTAGTGGCATTCCCCAGCTCAGGGGACACGAAGTGATTCCCTTGCACGCTGCAGTTGTGCGTCCCGCCAGCTCCTCGAAGGCAGGTGGGGATGACAACCAGCCTGGTGCAGCAGTGGCCTGGCATTTTCACTGTGGGGAGAACACAGCTCTGAAATCACCCAGACATTTCTGTGAAACAGCACGCTCAAGATTGATTGCTCACTTCTGGAATCTGTTGCAGCTGGAAGTGGAGCTGTTTAAAGACTTACAGGAGCAGGGAGTCGGGGTCATCCACGTAAATCACTGCCTGTTGACTGGAAATGAACAGTTTGGCTTAGTTGTTAGGAAAGAACGCACAACTGGACATGTTGAAATCTTAATGGTGCTTTTCCTTATTATTTGATACAGCTAGTAAAAAACCCTCAAACAAAACGCCCTCACCGCAAGCTTTAATAATTTTATGAAGCCAGCAGAAATGTCTCGAGACTTAACATTTGGAAAAAAGCTTCAGTTGATCAGAACCAAATCCCTCCCTTTTTGTATGCACAAATACTTGATTTACATTCATTTAATATCTTGACTGGCTATTTGGAAAAATCATTATTACAAGCTTCCTTGCTGGTAAAGGAACTCAGCAGAACAGGGAAGTGACAGGGAATTGGAGGCAGCACTTCAGGGATGGGAAATGAAGGAGTTGCTACATCAAGTTTCCAGGAAGATTCCTCCTTCTCATCTCCCTGGCTTACTGTAGGACAGCTTTCCATACTGCAAGCACGAGTTTCCTTCCACGCTGCCTTTTGGAGTGAGCCCCAGCCGGTCCTGGAGGAAAACATAAACCCGTTGTAAGGGGAGTTTGTTAGGAACTCTACCCAGGCTCTATGGATATATCCAACTCCAGCCTGGCTCCCCCACCCAGGAGAGTTCTTTGCTGCCATCCCAGGTGGTTCCTCGCTGTTCAATGGCACCAGAGGTCACCTGAGTGTGCTCCTGTCTCGCACTGTGAACATCCCATGCTGGCAGTGCTCACAACCTCAGAGTTCACATCAGCTGATTTCAGTAGCCAAAGACGTGGCCTAACCTGGAGCTCCAGGTTGCGTGTTTTCTACTAAGGGAGTTCTTTAAAAGAGCACTTAAATGGTTAAAAGCACTTTGAAAGAGTTTTTATAACTCTTCAGAAGGGTTGTATGCTCTGACATATGGAGAAAGTCATATCATTTTTCTGGGTTTATGATTATAGTAATCAATACCTTTTTTATTTGTTTACCAAAGTCATCTTTGAGATTACTCCTTCACCCAGTCATTTGTCTCAGCCAGCGCTTTGCCAAAGCACAACTAGCCTACCCTTCAGCACTAAGGAAAACTTATTAAAAATTATTTTTAACAAAAGTATCCTTCAGGTGAAGATGGAAACACTTGTCAAATTATTCTATGGCAAGCTTTCCATGGTGTGTCAATCAGTAATCTCTCATTATTTAAGCAATCCCTAGAAGGTAAGAGATTTTAAAGATGTACAGTGTCAGCACTATCTATAGAATCACTCCTTTGTATAAAACAAAAGACCCCCCTGACCTCTGATGGGATCTGCGTCAATAGAGCTGGATGAAAATTAGTTAATGAAGTTTGGTACCTCTCTCTTTTTGAAATCAAGAAAAACCTTTTGAAAGGTTTCCATAAAGACAGGAAGCATGAAAGAAACTGTCTAAAAACATTTTCAGGACCTAACATTTTAAGCACTTTGTCACAAGGCAGGAAATTCTGCTTATGTTGATAGAATGTTAAAAGTCTTGATTAAAAATGTTTCCTAAGTACAAGAGTTTCTTTTAAAGATAGTACTATCAGATATTCTCGCTGCAAAATGTAAACTTGCACTTTTTAGTGTCATTCAAAACCAGAAATTTCTTTGGAAAAAAAGAAACAAAAAAGAAACATATATATAATACAATATATATTAAGAGTTCTAAGATGTATTTCTCAGAGGTTTCTGAGATAACTCCTGAGTCCTGGTGATTTTATGCAATTATTTTGGGTGTGGCAGTGCAGAAGTATAGATTACCATACAGACTCATCCATCACATGCAAGGAAAATGTTGGCCATTATTTAACACTTGATTTCCCCCCTCCATGCAGTTGCTGAATGCTTTCTTTAGCAAAACTGAAAGTCATCCCCTTCAGAAAAGCTACCCCAAGTGCTGGAGGTTTGGTTCTGTAACAAGAGTGTGAAATAGATTCTATTGCCTCTCTCACTATTGAAATATGAAAATAACGATACAATTTTCTATTTCTAAATATTGAGCTCACCACTTGTGTTTTTCATGTGCATGGTCCCAAAGCCTGGTCACACCGAAGGTGGTGACTGAAGGTTGAGTAGTTATTTATAAAAACAAAAAGAACAATTAAGATGGGAGGCAGAATTTAGAATCCTGAAATTCTGTGATTTATGGGCTGGAAAGGCACAGAAACAGCCCCTGAGTGCTCTTTATTAGGTAATTACAGTTGCAAGCATATGCACTTGGAGTTGTGTGACTTTTTTTCTTTCTTTTAACCATATTAGCTAACCTAATCTGAAGGGGTCTATTTCAAACAGTAGTAACATGAAAGTAAATTCAATGCAAAGAGAGTTTTCTACCAACTAATAAACAGATTACTATTGTAGTAATACTACTGGTACTGCAAATTTTAGGCTAAAAGCTTTAATGCAAATACTGAATGTACTTTCTAGAAACACCAGTGGGTTTTTTTTTTTCTACTCTGCATTTTTTGCTTCCATTATGGAATATATTAGGAAAAGAATATTCAATACTAAAAATATAGTGACTCCTTTGAATTCATATGGGATTGGCAGTGGGAATGAGGTACCATTTTATTTAAAATTCATGTTGTGACTGAGTACAATCCCTTCTTCCAGCCATACCATTCATCCTCAGGCCCCTAAGATAATAATGTTGCTTGATTTGTAAATTTTAACAACCTGTGGTTTTGCAAATATAACTCCAATTCTGTGTACTGGTTTGAGTTAGATTTACAGTATAAAGAAATTGCCACTTAGAGTGAATTTGTCTTGTAGAAATTCCAAACGTGGCTCTCCTAAAACACTAAATCCCCCTTCATTCCGACACATAACGTGTTTGCAAAGCAAAACCAGAATTATAAAGCAGTTTTACTGCTCCATCTTGTAGTATTGCTGCAGAGATTATCACAAGTCTCTGTTAACCAGGCAGAGAGGAAGGAAAATGTCAAAATTTTCCTCAAAACAACTTTGTCTGAAGTAACCCCCCAAAACAGAACAAAGAATGTTGTTGGACATAATCACAGATCAGTGTTTTCTATTAACAGCATTTGTAGCGCTTCCAGGTACCATGGCAGTGCTCATTAGAGAGAAACCCCAGCACAGAGTGTTTTGAATTCCTACTGCTGCTGTTTACACTGTGTTTTGTCAGGGGCTTTGTCAGCTATTGCTCTGCTGGGTTTTCCCTGAGCTCTTTAAAGATCCCTCTTCAAAGTTGCAGGGCTCTTAAAATCATAGTAAAACAAAGACCTAATATCACAGTTTAATATTTCAGTTAAACTACAGAGTAATAATTTGCATTAATTGTAGCTTATTAATTGCAAAGGACAACCTCTTGTTTTGTTGTAGTTAAAGATTTTATTAGTAACAGACACTTTTAGTTAGTGTTTGTTGCCCCAAGAGCTTTAGAGGAATTGATTTTCTGTGAGAAAAGATTGGAATCAATTGCATTCCTCCCTTCCAGATAGTGCTAAAACATTTATTTAAAGGTTTATATGCTCACCCTGCCTTATCTGTATTCCAAGTCACTTGTCCAATGAAATAAAATTCATTCATGCCTTCCTTCACTGTGTTATTGACAAAGTAAGCTTTATGTGGCTGGAAGCCAGAATTCTGTCTTTTGGGAATACCTCTCTCTAAACTTGTCCAAAAGAATTATTTTATTTCATTTTTCGTGCCACTTCAAGTGTGTTTGAATGGTAAATCCTAGAAAGCTGGGTTGTGTGTGACATATCAGCCTTTTGAATTAGCAGCATGCACAGCATGATACAAGTATGAGATTGTAAGGAAGGAGTGTGTGTGGCTACACAATTTTTAAATTGAATTTTTTTTTTCCCACATATTAACCTATTTGACACCACTTGATTCTCCAATTCAAGAACTAGGTCAAATATTTTTTTTTAAATGCCTGGCATTAAGGTGATGGAAAGTTTGCCATCAATTAATGTTCTTTAGCGCATTCTCTGTGCAAGAGCAGTATGTGGAGAGCAAGTGCTAAAAACTAGTTGTGCCGTTGTTTCATTTGAGGAAAAGAAGCTGCTGTGTCCAGCCCTGCAGCCAATGCTGCAGGAGCCACGTGCAGCTGGCTGCCAGGGCAGAATACAGAAAAGCTGCTGTGGTCCAGGTGGTTTCTCCTATACAAAAGATAGAGTAGTTCATGGCTGAGTTAAATACTGAACAAACCAGAGCAACCTGGCCTGGCAGCCACAGTGCTGCTGAAAGAGTCCGGAAGTGAGATAGGCACACAACTGTCTTAGGTTGCAAAGTAAGGTGCAACCAGCAGTGTGTATTCTATCACCAGCTGTTAAACCAGGTGGAGCAGTGTTCTTTATCCCTTCCAGGACCCATCCTCCCTGCAGGGGATATCTGCTGTTCATGGGCCATCGAGGCTCACTGCATGGCTGATACAATTCCATCATCCATTGGGAGATGCTCCACCCAGGGAAGGAGCCCAGCATTCCCACCTGGATAAAACCTGAGATTCAGAACACCAGGAACAAACAGCCTGTTTGCACTGGATTCCCATCACACCACCACTGGACCTTCAGAGAAAACTACACCCTTTCTAGCATCATTGCTTCACCAGAACCACATCTGTCACTGCAGGAGGACAGGAGTGGACTGCTACCAACACCCTGACCAACACGGTGTCAGGTTGTATTCTGACTCTGTCAGTGTTTTTAATTTGTTCACTTAATTGTTCACATTTGTTTAATTTGTTCACTTTTTTGTACTACTACATTTTTCTTTTTATTTTCTTAGTAAAGAACTGTTATTCCTATTCCCATATCTTTGCGTGAGAGCCCCATTCTCCATTCCAAGGGAGGCTCCTGCCTTCCTTAGCAGACACCTCTCTTTCCAAACCAAGACAACTCAAGTGCCATTTCCCTTCTGTGTTGGGATAGACATCTTGTAAAGCCAACAAGAGAGTGAGGTAAAAGTAGATTTCAACAGTGGTGTGCTGATTTGAGACTAGAAAGGGGGAGAGGAAAGCAATAAGGTTACCTTTTTCTTCTGTCACTCAGCAGATTCACAGGGCTGACCCTGGAGGGAACAATGTGCATAGAGGCACTGGGATATTACTGCGCTTAATTCCACTACCTCCACCACAAACTAATTAAAACCCAATCTGATTCTACCAAACACCTTCCTCTCTACTTTCATTTCCTTTCCAAACAGGAATTCAGTTTAAATTTGGCAACCTTTGGGAACTCTGCAATAAGTAAGACTATTTAAGTTGTTCTAGAGCTTTCTTAAGCTTTCCTCAGAGAAATTATCCACACACTCAGAAACGTGGATGAACTGAGAATAGATCTAATTGTTTAAGTTCTCTCAACTAAGGGTGGAGAGGAGGCTGGGAAAGAGGAATTAATCCCATTTCTCTTACAGAAGCTGCCTTCTCTGTAATGATGCTCATGAGATGAGCCAGCTTGGGGAAGCCCAGTTATGGAAGAGGCCACGCCAGCAGTCCCCACGAGCCTGAGGTACCCTGGGCCAGGTCTGCTGGAGCTCTCAGGTGTGCAGGCGAGACAAGGAAGAGAGGTTTGTTTCCTGCATGCTGGACCTTGTTTTGGTCAGCCTGAAGTGGTCAGTTGTTGGGACTAGATGATGTTGGTCCTTTCCAACTCTAATTATACTATTCTATGCTAATTTCCCTTTCTACAGTAGTGCTGTTTTGGGAGTATATGGTATTTTCCACAATTGTCAGTTATGCACACATCAGTCAGGCTCATGTGAGGACCTGAAGAAAAGAAAATCTGCCTCTGAGTAAGTAGCCTTCAATTTACCAGATTTGGACCTAAAGATAAATGTTCAGTTCTATGATAAACCTTTCTCATTGTGCTAATGGTGTTAAATCAAGGTACTAATTAGGTTGCAGTGTCTGGCCTGCAGCTTTTGTGTGGTTTATCTGCCTCAGTTTTGTCTGAGCCTCTCTCCTCTGACTACAAACAGGAAGCTCGTGTAGCCAGTAGGAAAATTATCCATTTTTTATCAACAGCCCTTTTTCATTTGCCAGAGTATGAATAGCACTGCAGGCTCTCCAGTTAGTCCCAAAAGCAACCCCAGCAGAAATACCTATGGATTTTGCGCTGATTCACTTCTGAGGTCATAAAGAAAGTTGAGTTTGTGACCACTCTTACTTTCTTTGTTGACAGATGAAATGATAATTAATGGATCACAAATTTGGACAGCAAAGCAAACTTGGTATGCTAAGCAATGCTGAGCAGCAATGCCTTACAGATCCTGGTTCTGGCAAGAAGTTTTGCAACTATTACAGAATAGTCAGTCTGCTATGGTTCTGACTCATTCTGTGCTTAAAAAATGCCCATCTCTGAAACAAATCTGCAGCTCGGAATAAAACCTTTCATTTGTTGAACCCTATGTCAAATGCAAGCCAGTGTTGTAACACCAAAAGTAGACCTCAAGTAGGCATTTGAGGATACTTTACCTTGTTTTCCTCCTTTTGGGCAAAGACTCTGTTTTTAGAAAAGCTTTTACTTAGTCATAGAAATTTTCTGAGTGCTGGGGAAATCGTTCACAACAGTAGCATTCAAGGCTCTTAATTTTAAACATGCCATTGAAGGGTGTGTGCTCTCTTCCTTTGGCCAGGCCGCCTTTATCACAGCCCCATGAGGATTCACCACCTTGGAAAACAAGCTGGGGAAGTCATTCACCTCCAGTGCCTTTCACTGGGAATATTTCCAGGGAAGCTTTCTAGACTTCCTAAAGACAAATGTGAAGTCAAGGCTCATCAGGCCCCACTGATGATCGATTCTCTGATGAATGAGTCTCATGCTCAACCCTATGCAAAGCCACAACACCCAGCTCCCAAACTAGGATTAGCACATGTCTGTGCATCACTTTTGCCAATTCTCATGTGGAGAGTTCCCCCACTCCTCCTGGAACTCGCAGGGAGCTGTAGCATAAACACTTCACTGATGAATTGGCCTCTGCCTCCATTAGCAATCTTTTCCTTTGGTGTCTGTAAAGTCACTAATGTGATGCCGGTCTGGGCACGCTTGGCCCAGCCCCAACCCAAGTGACTCACATTAATAAGCACTTAATACATTTCTCATATGGTGAGAGAAATGAAACCTTCCCCCCAGTCCCTGCCCTGGGGGCAGACACCTGAGAGTGCACAGTGCACTCGGGGTGAAGGGCAGTGAGTGATACTGAGGGGCTCTCCCAGGCTGAGAGCTCAGGGCACAGGAGTATTGAATTTCTCAAAGAACCAGGTGTAATCAGCTCTACGAGGGTTCAATATCTCTGAGGGTGTCCAGCACCTCACACAAAATAGCTTAAAATAACTAGTGAGACTGCATGGTCGAGTGTGTCTTGAAAAAAAAACAGAAAGGTTTTAATAAAAGAAGAAAACAATGCAAAAAAACAAAGAACAAAGCTGAACACAGTATAGGGGCAGATCCCACACACCTGCTACAACACCCCAAGAATGCACTGAGAAGCCTTGTGCTCTCCCTTAAGTACTGGATTACTGAGATGGGTTTTTTGGCAAACAGCCCAGTAGACAATAGCTGCCTTTCTGAGGAACAGGTAAAGAGACCTATCCATGTTTTTGTCTTGGCACTAAGCCAGTTATTGCTAGGAGAGCAAAGAAACTTCTAATGTTCTCCTTTTAAAAGGTTTTGAGGTGAGTTTTAAACCTCTCCCTATATGGAAACCCCTGCTCAGGTGTGAGGTGCTTTACTACCAGGACCCTCCTGCAGGCCCAGGGGCAGCTGTTGGCTCAGCAAATGTGATATCTGTCTGCAGCAGGAAATGGAATCCTGGTGGGAGGGTGGGAGCTCCTAACAGAAGTCAAACCTATTCACAAGGAAACATGCCCCAGGAGCTGGTTTGCGGTGACCTCGTTTTACCCCTGTTGTTACACATTTATGCCGGCAGCACTATTTCACAGGCAGCAAACGTTTAAAAATAGCTTCAGGTATGACTAATCGAAGAAAAAATGTTGCTTTCAGCTGCCAGATTGGCAGCTTTCACCCTTATGTTGGGTAGGTGGTATGAAGAGGTAGAAAGCAAATACTTGTATTCTGAAAACACTCCTACTGCACCTTGTTTGTGTGTTTATATTTGAATAAACTACCAGCTGAATGGATGATTAATTCAAGAGAGATGAATACATAGAATGTAAAAAGATCATTTTGTGTTCAAGCCAACTTGCTAATGCAAAGGTGATACTTTCCTGATGGGCCAAGGTATTTTTCCTTATGATTATGAAGAATCACAAACATGTTTATATGGCATGAGGACTTGATAGTGGTTCTTTTAAGGGAGGAAAAAGAAAGATAAACTCCAGTGAATTCTGAATTGTTTTTCTACTGATATTATTTAATATGACCATTCTCATCGTGTCTAAGAATAGGATGGCAACAGATGGGGAGAAAAAAAAAAAAAATCTATCAGGTAAGTGTAAACTTGCCCTGATTCAGGAGTTTCCTGCCCTTGCTGACATGGGGATGAGCACTGGTACAAATAGCTTTATCCTAGGGTTTAGAGCAGGGCACAGTAAGTTCTGGGGCAACACAAGTGCTTGGAACTTCCCAAATGTCAGGACCTTTGATTGCTTGGCCTTCAAACCAATTTTTTCACCCTTGTAACAGGCTGGAAGGAATCCCCCACAATCCCCAGGATGTACTGGCAGGGCTGGGTTTCTGTGGCCCCATGACCCTCTTCAAAATAAGTGGTCTTTTTCCTTAGGGCAGGTCCCAGCACTTTTAAGGTTTCTTAATTTAGTTCACAGCCTGGTTTTCTGATATGTTTATTGCAGACAATGCTCTCACTGTGAACAGTGAGCTATATTGGAGAATCTCTCTATTGGGTTCACCCAGCAATGAGTACAGATGAAACTTGCCCCTTGTCCTGTCTTGAATCAGTTCCTAGACAACCTTTGGCAAAACGCAGGGTTTTAGATGGTGAGGTTTGCCTTTGTGACAGGTAAAAGAATTATAAAAGAAAGGCCTCATAAAATCAGGCCTGCTCTGCTAAATTGCCAAAGTTAGCCTATCACTTCTAAATAATTTGCAAGTTCCCATGTGAAAACAATCTCGGTATGAAAACTTGTTAGCATAACAGTCTATTCCTGAGTTAAAAACCAAATGTACCTGCAGTAACAAGGGATTTGTCCCATGAGAATCAGTAAATAAAATATGCAAACAATCCAAGAATAGATAGATTTGATGGACAAGCAGAATACCTTTTACTAGCCAATAGAGTAGTTGGCAAGAAAGCTATTAACCAATTAAAGTCTCACACGAGGTCTGTAAAAACTGTATAAAATGAGTTGTGAGAATGAAGAATTGGCTTTTCCTGCATGAAGAAAATGGAGTCTCAGCTAATTTATTACAATAGTTTGCTAATGGAAAAACCAAGCAGATGCTTAACAAACCCCAGGAAGGACCAAAATCCCATTCAGGACAAGTCTCCTATGGGACGAAATTGCAACAGTACAAGTCAGTGCTTCCTATATAAGCATTTGGCTTCAAATTCTACATTACATGAGAGAAACTTGTATTTTGGCAGCATCTTCACTGATGCAGATGTGCCAGACTGTTGTACATAAAGCAGACTATGGATAGGGTCAAACAGCCCTTCCCATTTCAGTGGTCTCAGACATGAGGATCAAAGATGCATATGAAGGACAGTAAATGGTAAAAATAAACATCCCACAGACCTGAGTCTTTGGGACCCAGGAGGGAATCAGCTGCTCCTGTGTTCCCCCAGACTCCTGAGTCATCAGGTGTGTACCAAAATAGCTTTTATGGGAAAAACAAAAGACTCTCCAATTTTTTTTTTCTTAGCATTTCACAAACATTCCTAACCTTTTAGCTGGGGTGATCTTCTATGCTTCATCCATTTTTTAATGAGGTGAAAGTGTTTTTCTAATTTAGAAACATTAGATTGCTTTCTTATTGCAGTTCTTCGGGTGTTAACTCTAGTTTTGTTTTCTGAAGTTTTGCTGATGCTTGTTTTCAGCTACCAAAAAAAAAAAAAAAAAAAAAAAAAAAAAAAAAAAAGGCAATTGGAATGTCTCTTAAATTCAAGTAAAATTTGCTGTTATAAGAGACTACAAGGTAAAATTCTCAAAGAATTGACTTGTTAGCTCAATTTTAGACAAGAAAGATGATGTAGCAAGTGAGAGGGGGACCAAGGAAAAAAGACTATTTCCTCAGGTCACCTGGAACTCCCTTGGCATATTCCTTCCACAAAATCTAAGAAGTAATTTTTTTATTTTTTTTTTAAGAAATAAATGGCTCCCAATCTTAACAGTGAAGATAACTAATTAACAAAGAAAATTCAGTCATGAAGAGCAAGTTCTTCTGAAAACAGACTTAAATCCTGAATAGTGTGTCATAGCTCATTGCATCTCATCAGAGGTGCTAATATTGTAACATTCTAAGTGGTAAGTAAGTAACACAGTAGATCTACATCAGAAAATTTCTGCATTGAATCCTTTACTTGTTTTTCTTCCCAGAAAAAAAACAACAAAAAACTTGAGTTTTCCACATTGATAGGGAGGATTTCTGCACTGAAAAATAAGCAAGTCTCCCAGCCTTCATCTTCCATAACATTGCCAAAGAAAGATCTGTCTAGAAAAGACATTACCTGTGTTGTTTCTGCTTATTTTATGAGGGTTTCCTCTGATGTCCCATTAACACTAAGATCTGAATCTGAAGACCTTTCTTAGCTGTGAAAATGCTGAACCAGCCTGGTCTAGCAATGTTTGGCCTATAAAGAAGGCTGGTAATTGCCATTTTCATTTCTGAATGTTGTAAATGACAGCAAATTTGATAGGATCTGCTCCTAGATCTCACTGTAAAGGCAGACAGTTTCAGAGAATAAATCAATTTTCTTCTCCTGTACTTTTGTTTTACACTCCTTCCACCAGCAAATGTCTAATTACCTTAAATAAACATCTGTAAACATGAGCCTTCCCCTCCATAATCCACCTTCAATGTTCCTGGTTTATACCGGAGTGAATAAGCTCAGTCTATTTACCCCACTACTTAAAATAATGTTTTTAATGCTCTATGCAACTTCATGGTTTTTACTAGGGGGGAAAAATGCATGGAATTAGGGAATGATCACCTTTGATGGGTCTGGGTTCAATAACAAAGACTTCTGTTAACAGAGACAAACAGAAATGCCAGTAAACAGATTTGCAGAAGTGCATGATCTGTTTTCCAAGAGCATTAATTTTCATTTTTATCCTGTTTATCCTTCTGTGTAATAATTCCTCATTCCTGATTTGGAGAGGAGACCCATGCATTATCATTCAGAATGCCACAAAATTCAATTAAGGGCTGGCTGCAGCATCCCTTCTTGGTTTGTGAATGATTCCAGTGAGAAAAGCAGATGACTTTTTCCATCACAAAGCGTGCCTGCTAATTTTAACAGAGCAGACAGCCTTAAGCTATGCAAGCTATCATTAAACAATAAAGAAACATTAACAAAATGGCTCAAGGGGTGGTCTTGTTCAGCCAGGGGTAAAACTATCCACTGAACATTTTAGAGACCAAGGACATGGGATAGTGTCACATCTCAGATAATGTAATTCCACCAGGCTCCAGCCTCTGGAAGCCCAGCTTGCTCCTCCAGCTGGATCCAAACTGCCTGGCAATTCTGCTGTCTGTCAGTCAAGTGCAACCATTCTGCTGTCAGCACTACAACCATCCTCACCTCAGAGGTGTACAGGCACCTGTCAGCTTGATGGAAGCACTCTGTATGTAGTGACAGGATGAAATGTTGATTCTGGTCCTCTGACATCATTATTAGCATTTTTATACTGTGTGTTTCAGTTTATTTTTCAGGATGACCAAAAGTTTCAAGGCAAGTTTTAATTTCTCTTATTTAGAAACCTTGAGATATCTTTAGGCATCTGGAGAATGCCTCCCTTTCCCCTACAAGTATGCATTGAGAATTTTCTGACTTCTACCCACATAGTCCATTAGTCATGTTTTTAATTCTTCCCTTTGTCACTCGAGGGAGCACAGCATGGATTAAATGTTCTATTTAAAAATGCTTTGACACATTTTGCTGAAGCCAAGACAATTCTGTTGAAGTATTATCATGATTTACTTGAGGTAAATCAGCAAATAAATCATGTTGCCCCATAGGGCCACTCAGCTGAGTGTGTGTTTTATAAACGCAGAGCCCTGTAGCGGCAGCAATTGGCGCGTTTCCTTCAAACCAGTGAGAGATTACACAGTAAGACAGAGATACTTAGAGAGCTGCTGCTGGTGGTGTCTGAGCCCCTAGGCTTTGTTCAGGCAGCTCCAATCTGAATGGATCACTTCCTTACCAAAGGAAATAACAACAACAAAATCTCTGGAGTGCAGTGCGAAGTGTTTTCCATTAATGGCAACGTGAACGATATTGCCGAGCCGCGTTGTGCCAGATGACCGTATGCAGCAGAAGGTAATTTAATTCACCAGAATTTTCCTTTGCTTCCCCCTCCAGGTTAAAAGTCTGATCAGATGCTGGCTCTACATGCAAAAGTCATTGAGTGACTGCAGCAGCTCCTGTGAGAACACACAGTGCATCAGGCAGCATTCCAACAAGCCCCCACTTGCTGGGGAAGCAAACACTGGGGCTGTGGTTCCCCACTGCTCTCTCCAGCCCTCAGCTGGTGGGAGAAAGCAGGGCCCAGAGGCAGAAGGAAAAGGTTAAGCACAGCTGGAGGCTGTTGTGCCCACCTTGTGTGTGCTGGGGATTACCTGGCACTGGTGTGGCACATCCTGCAGTTACCACTGCCCTGTGGTGTGGGGGAGGCTGTTCACACCAGGATGTTCCTTGCACCAGTGGCCCCATCACCTGGCTCAGCACCTGCTCTGACAAGCTACAGAAAAGGGAGGTTGTATCCTGAGGTGAAAGCAGCAGTTTCTTAAACTTCTCTGTGAATTCCCTCCTCTCCTGCCTTCTGCTTCCCTAAGGAGGGCGACGAGAGGCTTGCAGCAGGACTGCCTTCCCCATGATGGTCCCAACAGGTCCAGATCAAACCCAGCCCAGAAGGACTCTTGGCCACAAAGAGCCAAAAATCCTCTGATGGGGACTACTTCTCGTACCTGTGCTCAAACAAACCCTGCCTGCCCATGCCCATTGGTTGGAAAGCTCCAAGCTCTGCCTGGTCACTGGCTAAGTGACAAACCTGAGAGCTGCCAGCAAAGGGCAAGGGGACAAGGATTACACCAAGGCTGATGCTATTTCTTGTGCTTCGCCTGCATCTGAGACAAACTATTTCTTTTCTCATCTACTGCAAATGTTTAAACCCCTACGGTTGAGTTTCTGGAAGGAGAAACCTCAGGAAGAGGGCGGGTGCCTACAGAAACATGCTGAGATAAAAAATGTAGCTGCTAGGAATGATTAGAGTTGTGTTTGCAGCCTTTGATGCTTCATCCAAGCTTGTGTTTACCTGGCTTGTGGTGAATACTTCGGACACATTCAACTGCCTGGGTCTGAAAGCATTTGAAAGAGCAGGTGTAAATGTTCATAAGCCAGGGAGAGGTCAAGCCACTCTCCAGCTTTGTTGCTTCAGTGGATTAGAATTCAAGGGCAGGGTCCTTCTTTCCCCAAGTATTGAGCTAAAAATTCTTGACTACTTTCAGAAGTGATCCAATTCCTTTAAATTCCAGATAGGAATAGATGAATAAAAGTGTTTTCACCTGCACACAACGGAAAGCTAAAGGGGATCTTCAGCAACATGCACTTTCTCCCTGTCTTGATCAGGAGCTTCAGGTGAGGATTCAAAGGCCACATTTCAAGGCTTTCCTCATGTGTGTTTGTGTGTGTGTCTTTTGGAGTGGATTAATCTCTATTGGACCTGATAAATCTTCTCTGAGAAAGGTTGATTTCTGATTTACATTCAGCTCCTGTCTGCATTAGCAAAAATACTCCTGATGGATCCTCCACACTCCTGAAGTCTTTCAGAGAGATTCAGTGGCTCTCACCAGTTTCTGCCCTGCCAAGGGCAGTTCCCAGGGTCCCACCCAAGCTGACAGGATCACTGGACATGCACAATCAGTTCTGAACTGGGACCTGACATTTTCCAAAAAGACTTAAACTACTTGGGCTTTCTCTGTCATAATTCCTATGCATGATCTGGGATACCTGTGCTGAGTACATCTACTCTGATAAACGCTTGCTAAAATGGCAGATTTCAGAATAATTCTAAGTTGTATATTTGGTGAACTACTTCACAAGCTGTCTGAGAGATTTTAATGAAAAACAAATGATTTAAAAAGTCAGAAAAAAAGAAGGAACATGTCTCTCTTTTGGGGCTCTGGTTTGGAAGCAAAGCTGATTGCTAAGTTACTGAATAACATAAATACTCTTTCAATTTCTTTGCAATTTTGAAGCCACTGCAACTCCAGTAGAAGTTCCTAATGTTATTTCTCCTCTCTTAACCTAATTAACAAACTGAAAATGTATGTAGTCCTAAACGAAATTGCTTTCTTCTAAGCACTGCAGAAGGAGTTATTGCTCATGTACTTTTTAAAGCTTGGGTACCACTGCCAAGGCTGCCCAGGAAAGGTGCACTGAGATTGCCCATCTGAGGCCACGCTCACACAGGATGCAAACTGCTAACATGAACCCAGGATGCTATTATCCATTATTATATTTGAAATGCTGACTTGTTAATTTTAACATATTTGCCTGCTGAACATTTAGAAAAGCCTTAGTTTAAGTATATTTTTAAAGAAGAATGAAAAAAAAAAAAAAACTATCCCGAAATCCTTGTTTTTCATTTCATTCAAATGTTAAGAACTTTTAAAATTAAATTATTAAAAAACAAAATAAAATTGTTTAAACTGAGAGGAATACTTTCTTTTCTTGAACATGATTTCTCAATAATAAATTTTTTCAACAGAGTTGTATTAAAAGAGCATTACTTGCTAACAAGAACCTGCCATCATTTTTAGAGTGATGTACTAGGGTATGACTAGTACTGTGCTAATAGCTTCACAAGCAGTTAGTTTCTCAAAAACAGATTTAACACATTCCAAACAGAAAATGTGTGTATTTTTTTGTGGCTTAAATCTGTTTTACCATGCTATCACTTCCAAAATACTGAAGGTATAAAATGGTTTATAGTCCAAAAGATGAACCAGCACAAGCTGCTATGCTGGAATATAAGAAAGGACCTGAGAAAGTGCTAAAAGCGTTATTACAGCTACAGAATGGACTCGTAAATCTTTTATGCAACTTGATCGGTTCTCCTTGGAACCACACTGCATTGTTTTCATAAATAAACACATTGTTTTCATAAATAAACACCCAAAGTTGCTGTGCACAGTGTTTCTGAGCTGTCACACACTGCTTTTGTGCTTTAACAGGGTTTGTGCTAAATTGTAAATTACAAACATTCTCATGAAAAATTCTTGTTTCCAGCACACTGCCTGTACATGGAGCCATCCTTCCTGGCAGCCAGCAGAGCCTCACATCCACCAGTCTGCCCACTCCATGAGGTGCTGCAGCTCACAGCCCCACTGCGAGGAGCAGCCCAGCCACAGCCTGATTTCCTGGCCTTGGATTTGTCCATGGTAATGAGATTTAGGGGATAATTCCTCTCCTGCATTGGTTTCTTTTTACAGGAAGGAGCAGTAGATAATAACCCTCCATTTTTATCTGCTCTACCATTACAGCTCCAAAGCCTCCATGTGCTGGCCTGTCTTTGCCTGAATTAAAGGCATCCAGCTCCCAGGGTTATTATTGAGGAGTCACCCAAACCTGGCAGATGAGTTTGCATTTCTCCATTTTCAGTAGAATAGTTTAACCTTACGCTAGACCATGATTTTCCAGCTCATTTTTAAAATGGAGTGCTTTTCAGAAGATCAGCTGTCCTGCACTGGCTTCAGCTCAGCGATTTAAGAAGCACAAAGCTCTGCATCCTGCAGACTGGAGCCCCCAAAATGCCCTTGTTGTCCCAACTCTTCACACCTGTGTCACACTCACCATCCTCCCCACTCAGGAAGATTGCAAAGATACCTGACAGAGAAAACACAGCTTGTCCAGAGCATTCTAATGGCTTCGTTGCAGCTCATTTTATGTGCTCCCCAGTAAACTACAATCTGAGATTGTTAAACTCTAAGCACTGCTGTTGATTAATAATAATAACAACAATAATAATAGTAATAATGATAATAATAATAGCTGACAACTGTGTGAAGCTGTGGAAGATGTGAAGATGCATTTTGGAGAACAGCGTGAAATGAAACCACAGGAAGGTAGTTTCAGAAATAAGGACTCTTGAATTATTGGAGAGTCTGTGGAATCCAAGACACATAAAACCATCTAGACTATAAACATTGAAAAAAATCTTTTGGTAAGAGAACAAAACATTTTAAGTGCTGCACAGAAAAGAATGGAAATTGTGCAGTATAATTGTGCATTTTATAATTCTGAATTAGTGACAGAAAGGTAAAAAGGGAAAATTAGTGTAGTTATCTTTTCAGAGCACTGATGAGAGGTATTCTTTAAATGTTCTTTCATGAGTCAGGATACAATATTGAAGTCAAGTAAGACAAAATCATCTCCAGCTCACCATTGTGCAGAAAGTATTTCAGTCTAGGGAATAGGACAATTTAACCCATCATCTTTTTCCAGAGGGGAAAACCCATGGCTGTCTACTACAGACCACTTGGTACACAGATGGTGGTACCTCGAGAACAAGATGTGAACAAATGGAAGATTTGGCAATTTTGAGAAAAAACCTTGTATAAGTTCTGAATGGACACTAAGCTTGCTGCCATGGAGTGGCAATAATCTCAGCATGCAGCAGCAAATAATTTGTCCTGGAATGCTTAAAGTTTCTTAGCCTAAAGCAGAATTACCAGTCTCCACCCCTGAAATACCTCCAGGCTGTTCTGTTGGCTGGAGTGTGAGGACAGCTTGGAGAGAGAGAGGAAAGAACTATCAGTGCATGAGGATCAGCTGAGACTGAAGCCCTGCTGTGCTGGGATCCAGACGTACATGGAAAAGTTCCTGCTCTTCTCTGAGCCTCCTGCTGCTTACATAGAAAGGATCATTACCTGTGACTTGCAGAGGAATCAAGAGGTTTGCTGTGAGTCTCAGATGGGCTTGAGCCAGAAACTCAGTACAAAGGCCTGAAAGTGGAACTTCAATTGCCTAAAACCCAGAGCTATCCAGAACAGCCCAGTGGATAGATCACGGGACTTGTGACAAAGCTGTGCTGGTCTAAAATGGCAGCTGAAGGAATGTCTGCAGTGACATTTGTGCAGCTGAGTCCTAGCCTTGCCTTGGGGCCCTTTATTTTTCCCTCAACAGATGAGAGTTAAAGAGATAGTTTCAAACCTGATTCCATATGTCTACAGGTTACAGATACAACCTCTGTTCCTTGAGGACTAGCCCAGTGGTTCTGCACCTCCACCAACTGCAGCAGGAATCTTCACGAATTCAGACACAAGGCAGAAGCAGTTCCTATTGTGCCGTTGTTTGAACCACTTCTGAGCACACAAGAGAAAAGATAGAAGAAATGAGCAGCCATTTAAAGCATGTGCTGCTGTTAAGGCTCATGAGCTCTACCAGTGTAGCAACTCTTAAGGATGTAGCATAAAGCGGACTTGAACAATAACATTGGATATTTCCTTCCCCTGCATGCCACAAAAAATAAAGTAAGTGAGGAGTCTTTCATTAGAAACCACGCAAAAATGCATTGCTGCTGTCTTGTTCCATGGTTAGAAGGATTCCTTTAGAAGGAAATGAAAGAGAAATAAAACCTTTTGCCCCACAGCCAGAAGGAAAACCCATACTGTTTCCTGTATAACTGGAAATCAAACACTGAAGGCATAAAAGTGGATATATAGGAACAACCATTGCATCTGCCTATGCACACTGACAAGGCATAATTTAAAGAGCCGTGGGGCTGTTGAATCTGAGGTCACTCTTGTTGATATCTGTTGAAAATCACTGTTACATAACTCATATACCAGCCCAGAAAGTTGTCAGAGAGCAGCAGCAGAAATACAGCTTGGAAAGATTTGGCTTCACAGATGGTCTAAATTGTACCACAGAGCACAGACTGTGTTTTCTCCTACAGCATTTTGCAAGTTGTGTATCCTGTATTCCCAGCTACAGGATGATGAGTTGGATCCTTGTTGCAGCAGCTCTCTACCCAAAGGGTAGAAATGAGCTGAGACACAGACTTCTTGTTTATCACAGCATGAAAAGGATCCTGGTTTATTCCTCTTTACAGCTCAGCCATCCTGACTCCACCTATTCACTGACTCTGGCTGCAGCAAGCCCCTGCTGTAGGTTTCCCTTCCAGCCTCTGACTGCTGGTTATTTCCTGCTAAACCATGGCTGCAGGTATCAGTGTGCAGACTCTGACTGCAGGCTTTTATCCGGCTGGACTGTGGCTGCAGGTTCCAACAACAGGCTCTAACTGCAGACCCAGGCTGACCTCACAGCAATGATTCTTTCCCCAGGATCCTTCTTCTTTATGATCCTCTTGTTCCCTCTTCCTCAAGGTTCCTCCTCCTTCATTATTCTCCTACAGATCCTGAAATAATTTCTTAGTTTAGAGTCAGAAAATACAAAACTAGTGAATGACCCTTTACTCAACATGACTTTCTCAAAACAGAACTCATGCCAGGACAAACTAAGATCTACCAGTTCTGATGTGACATTGCAGATATCACAAGAAACAAACAAGTGGATACATTGGTCAGTGTTCATCAGGGTCAGCTGGCAGCTTTTTACTGTGTCAGGTGTGATGATTTAGGTTAGGTACATTCAGTTTTGTTTTGCAAAAATGGGCCTGCATTGAGCTTCATGAAGGCTCGTGAAGCCAGTAAAGCCTGAGGAATTACAAGACTTTTTTGAGGATACCACGCATACTGAAAAGTACCTTGCAAAATCTATGCCATTTTTCATGGTCCTCCACAGACTCATTCTGCTTTCCTCATAGACCTTTTTTTTTTTTTTTCCTCACAGATCACCTTCAGGATTCCTATTTACCTCCTCTGCACTGATTTTATCCATGAAGGAGTATGGCTGCCTTCAGCAGCTGGTCTCTGTCCTTTTCCTCATCAGATTCCCTGGTACATTCACATTCTAATGTCTACTTTGATTGTCTACTGGCCAGAAGTAATTTTACCTGCAGTCCTGTGAATGTAACAACTCTGACCAGCTTACAAAAAGAAGAGCAGAATTAGTACCTTTTCAGTAACCCATAAAAATTCCCTTGGCTTTTGTTTGTGTGGCTCCTCCTGGAAAGTGGGGTGTGTGAGAGAAAGTTAGAGCCAGTCCATAGTTCACTATAAAAATTAACTTTAATGGGGAAAATGATGCTGCTTACAAGCCAAGGAAGCTGCACTGCATGGGAAATAGAGCATGAAAAGGATTTGTGCTATGATGTCAAGATTAGAGAGAATAACATGAATTAGCAAGCGGAATGCAAATATTGTACATTCAAGTGTAACTTCAGTCTAATAGCAGAGATGTGGGTTCATAAGGAAATAAAGCATCTCTAAAATAGTCTTCAAACTGCTGCTCTCTGCAGACTGGAGCCCATGCACTGTGGCTTAAGTGGCCCCAGCCTTCACTGGGCTAGAGCTGATGTTTTCTCCTTACTCTTTTTAATCAGCATTTATTGCATGAACTTAGAGATTTTTTTTACGCAGATACATTGCATTTAGGTCAGTGACTTGCTTACAAGAACATGTGCAGGTGGACACGTCTTGGCTTTGGACAGAGATGGCAGTAGCAAAGCAAAGCTAAACCGCAGGTCCTTCTGGAGAGGTGAGGGCTGAGCAGCTCATCTGTGGGAGGGGAGAGTGCCAGTGAGCACCAGCTCGGCCGCTCTGTGTGCCAGGTGGGGCAGGAGCTACAGACTGCATGCCCAGCCTTCTGCAGTTCTCTCTGCACTGCCTCAGAGGATGAAGTAACAGGGCATTTTTAATAGAGATGAAATTTTCTAATGCACCATTATTTATTTGAAAGGGTCCAAGGCCATCTTGCCTCTGAAGGTGGAACACAGAGATGTATATATCATGGTGCACTTAAAATAAAACAACTATTTAAATGATTTACTGAATCAGGGTCATGATAGACTAAAGGCTTCTCATAACTGAAGGGGTTGGGATAGGAACCTCCTGAATGCAGATAAGAAAAATTAGTTTTTGTATGTAAAAAACTCCCACTATTTTTAAAGGCTTTTCATGTGTTATGGGTTTGGAGGAAGAAGTACTTCAAAATAAGAGCAAATGTTCAGTTTCCTTGAATTCTGCATGAACAGAGCCTATCTTTCTAAAGGACAGGTTCTAGGTCTCAGCTTGTCTGTGCCATTCACGTCCAGAGGTAAATTTAGGGATGATCATCATTACCTCCTCATTACCAGGCGCTCTGCTTGTGAGCTCCAGACTGGAATACAAAAATGAGAGGTTTAGGGCTCACGCCATATAATTCATTCCTATTTTCCCCTAATTTGCAGGTTTAATGCCACAGAAATTGTCTTCTCTCACCCTTATTACTTGCCCTTTCCCCCATAAATGGTGTAGTTGCAGCACAGCGACTGCACTTGTCTCAACAGCTGCCATCTGTGTGCATTGTGCTTCTCTACTTGACCCAAAATCATTTCAGTACTTCATTTTTGGAGGGATTTCATTGCTTTTCCTTAAGGAAATTAATTCCTTCCTTGTAGAAGAAAGTGAGCTTCTGTTTTCCACTTGAGTACTTTATTGGGCAGAGAGGGGAGGAGGAATGAAGTGGGTGATTTGGGTTTTTAAATCAATGAACTGCCAAACTGCAGTACTAGTGCAAAAGGGCAAGTGTGTAATTTTCTCAATAGCAAATATAGCTACATGTTTCTAAATCTGAGACATTCATCAGCTCCTCATAGGATAAGACAGGGCTCAGAAATGATTTCCTGTTTAAGTACGTAAGATCAAACATGTTTGTCATTTTAGCCTTCTCTTTATTCTATCTGATTTCAAGATCTTCAGACAGTTTCTCTTTAGATGTCATTGCTTCAAGCTTCTGCTTTTATCACATTAACTACTCTTCCTGAGCTTTTACACATCAGATCGTATTTAGATACATTGTTGAAGAGAGCATACTTGTGAAGACTCCCATAAAAAGTTAGAGTATCTGTGCCTGAAACTTTGTACAAACACACTTAAGAGGAAATAAAAACATTGAAACAAAAATGAAACCCCAAACAAAAACCCACAATGCTTCACTCACGTTTTGTTTTTTCAAGGAGAAAAAAGATGTTTTCTTTATGCTTGAATACAGCTTTCTGTGCAAAACCCCAGACAAGATGAGCCATCTCATGCCTGTCAGATCCTGGCATTTGCAGAGCTTAGTACTTTTGTGGTTTTGAATTCTTCTCTTCCTGATCCATGTGGCAGAACGTTACACCAAACCCTGTAATTGGGAAGACCTGCGTCTTCTAATGAATTGTCTGGGCCTTTACTGAGCCACATTTCAGGTTTGTGTGGATCCTGCTTCTATTTAAGATTTTGACTAGAGAAAATTCTTCCCAGCTAGTAGAAAGGGCTGGAACTTGCCCTGCGTTGTTTTAACTGAGGAAAGACTTAGGGTCCTTGTAGGGTCCTTTGGCCACTTCCTCACTGGTTGCCATAACTCATGCAATTAACACTAATGAATGCGGGACAGTAACAACACATGCACAGCATTAAAGCACCCTCATCCCTCGCACATGCAGGCTTGGGCTCACATCTGTCTTGGTTGGAAAGAGAGGTGTCTGCTAAGGAAGAAGAACCCTCCCTTGGAATGGAGAATGTAAACCCCCTCCCTCTGAATTATTATAATTTTGAAATTAAGGGCTTTCAGGCAAAGATATGGGAATAGAAATAACAGTTCTTTACTAAGAAATTTAAAATAAAATAAGAATGCAGTAGTACCAAAAAACCCCAAACCAAACAAAAACAAAACAAACAAACAAAAAAACCCCACCAAACCAAAACAAACCAAAAGCACTGGCAGAGTCAGTACACAACATGACAGCCTGTTTGTCGGGGTGTTGGGAGCATTCCTATCAAGTCCTCCTGCAGTGACAGATGTGGTTCTGTTGGAGCAGAGATGATCCTGCAGAAGGGTGCAGTTTTCATCTGAAGGTCCAGTGGTGGTGAGATGGGTCTGATCTTCCTCTGGCAATCCAGTGCACACAGGCTGTTTGTTCCTGGTGTTCCCAATCTCAGATTTTATCCAGGTGGGAATGCTGGGCTCCTCCCCTGGGTGTGACATCTCCCAATGGATGATGGAATTGTATCAGCCATGCAGTGAGCCTCGATGGCCCATGAACAGCAGATATCCCCTGCAGGGAGGATGGGTCCTGGAAGGGATAAAGAACACTGCTCCACCTGGTTTTAACAGCTGGTAACACATTTTACATTGCAACCTAAGACATCCTCTGGGAGGAAGGTGTGTTTGTACTTGGAAGAAACTGCTTCCAGTACACACCAGCAGTGTGGGAGGACAAGGGGACGCCAGCAGGATGTTTCCTTAGCAAGCATTTAAGACTGGCAGGTTTCTTCTCAGTTTCAGACTTGCTTATTTTTGAGATAAGGCTGCTGCTTTTGTCACAGCTGTTTGCAGTCAGACTGGAGTGAAGGACTGTTAGAAAGAGTCTCCAGAAGCATTTCAGGACAGCTTTGTGCACATGCAGGTAGATTGATTAATAACAAGCTGGCCAGCCACCTGGGTTCTGCCACCTGTGGTGGGGAACAGTAGCACCAGGATTTGCTACAAGATAAACTCCCTCTCTTTCCTCAGCGTCCCTGGGGTGTTGGAATCTCACTGAAGCATACACCATTGACACTGATGTGACAGGATGTTAAATAAGATAAAGCCCAGTCACTATGTTTGCATCATTAGGTCTAAGGGTCAAATGCACCCAGCTTGCTCAACGCATTCTCCTGCATTTTCCACAGAATAACTGAGGCTTTGTTTAAAAAATATCTACTTTAGTTCTTCGCATTAAAAAAAGACCAACCAGAAACAATTAGAAAAGAATACTCAGATGTGCTTGGTTATCTCCTAAGTTCTGCTGGGGTTCTGCTAAGTTCAGAGGAGGGAGGCCACTTGCAAGTGGGTGAGTGGAATTTGTGAGTTCAACAGTAAGCACTACAGGGGTACCCAAGATAGAAGACCATAGTCTTCCTTGTTAGAAAGGAAAGGTGCATCTCCTGCATCTTTGGCAAAGATTTTCTTCCCTGTTGTGTGGGTGCCTGAGAAGCACACAACACCCTGCTCTCAGCTGAGTCCAGCTGCACAGCCCACACCTCCCATACACCATTTTTAGAGTGTATTGCCTGGAGGAAGTATAGATAAAAGGTGTTATAAATCACCAGGAGCAGTTTTCCCTCAGTCTTTTCAAATCTTCCACTGCAGCAGGTCCCAAAATGTCCCAGCTGTTAGCAATCAAATCCCAAAATGACCAATTTACAGTTCTAATAAGTTCTGAAATTAAACACCCCTCCCAACAGCTCATCCTTTGGAAACAAGACTAAAACCACTATTTGCCAAAAGTCTTAACAGAAATACCCACACTCTCAAACTCATGCAGTGTGAAGATAATGAGCAGTACTCCATTTTTTTTTTTTAGTTTTATCATTGATGTCCCTTAGATATAATTGCATAGAAAAGAAAAGTCTTGTATTTAAAATACTGCCATACATGAGACCCAAAGGAAACATCTTTTCTTAATAAAATACGGAAAATCTTTGAACTCAGAAGACTTAAATGGTTAATTCAATTGTCTTCCATTTTTATGCTATGTAGAGAAGGCTTGGAGCTCAGAATGTCATATTTTTTCAACTCCCTGTTAATTTGATAGGTTAATTAAGTGACATCCATGAAGCACCTAGGACTAATGATAAATAATTTAGAGTTTGACACACACTGTTGATGTACATAGCGACAGGTTTGTAGTTAGAAACAAAAAAAGGCCATTCAGTGGCTTCACAGATAAGGTCACTTGGCATGCCTGGGAAAGGCACAGTTGTAGAAATGCCTCCTCCCTCTGCTGCTGAGGACTCCTGGATGGTGTGTATGAATGTAGACGAGAGATCTCTGAAGTTGGGTTTTAGAAGAAGAGGTTTATTGTATGGGACGTGAGGCCTTGCTCAGAGCTGCCAGGCACAGCTGTAGCATGGCCTTGGAAGGTGGGGGAAGGGAGAGATAAAGAAATTCCAAGAGCAAGATGCAAGAGGCAAGAGAGAGGAGCAAAGGAGAAGAGAACAAAGAGACGAGAGGAAGAAGAAGAAGGAGAGAGGCCCACTCTTGCAGCCCCCTGATAAGGGGTCTCGAGGTGGGCTGCAACAGGCTTGTGCCAATGGGGTTACAGATACTTGATACTTCAGGGGGGGTTACATGTGTGGGATGAATCATACATAGGAGATTGTTTTTGCAGGCATCTAGTAGCTAGGACATCTTAAACATCAAAACTTACTTTCAATTCTATCTCAGTTACAGGTTTCACATTCTCAGAATCTAAGCAATCATATTTATAGGGCTTTCTGGCTTCATCCTTCCCAACACACAGTAGCAAAGCATTCTTTTTGAGGGCCACTTTCTAGCAAGTTTTAAGCCTTGATTTATCAAAACAAGAAATGTTCAGTCCAGGCTGTTGTTTAAAAAGGGGTCATTCCTGGTGACCCGGTTCCTGGATTCCCAAACTGGAGAGGGCTGAGGTGCAGGTGAGCTGCAGGAACAGCAGCAAAATCCCCCCTGAGACAGGGTGAGGGACCAGCAGCCAGTGCAACGTGGCTGTGCATGTCTGGTCATCAGCAGTGCTCAGGTTTGTTTACAGCTGCAAACAAAAGCAATCCCAAGTTGCATCTGGGAAAAGTTTGGAACAGATCCCTAGGAATTCAGCTGGAAATACTGAAGGAAAGGTCTGTGTAAGGGAAGAAGGAGTTGTGGTCACACTGATTGCTCAGTTCCCTCAGTAACAGCTGGTCATGGTGGGCACTGCACTCTGACACTGGAGACAGCTCTTTGGCTATCTAAAAACACTTGCCATTTCTTGAATTTCACACCCCCCCCAGATTTAAATGTTTTTAGGATCTGAATAGCCTGTCTTGGTGATGTGTAATTCCAGTTATTTTTATGAGTAAAAGGTGATTTGTACTTGTGTATGTGCACCAGAGGTTTTGTCTGTGTTGGCCTGATATGTTGCTGTATGAGGCCGGCGAGTTTTGAGCCCCACGAAGGTGTGTCAAGCTCTGCGGGATGCCAGCAGCCTCTCAGAAATGGCTTAAGAATAATTAGCAAGATGGCTGATTGGAGGTGTTTTGATTAAAGCAAAAATAACAAACTATACAGAACAAGAGAATAAAAACCATGCACAGTGCAGGGACGTCCCTTGAACCTGCTAAGACACCCTGAAAAGCCCCAAGAATCCCTGTGCACTCTGTTAAGTATTCAGTGATCTAGGAGGGATTTTTAGCAAGCTGCCCAATAGAAAATAGACACATTTCTTGAGGAACAGCTCAAGGATCCAACAGATGCTTCTGTGCTGGCATCAGGCTAATTATGGTGAGCAGAGCATAGAACTTTCTGGTTTTTCTTCCTTAAAAATTCAGGGGTGAAGCTTAAACTCTTTCCTAACATGGGAACACCTGCTAAAGTGTGGGGATGCACTACAACAGTGGCCCAGAAACTCCTCCTTTGTGATTTGCTGCACTCAGCACCGTCTCTGTTCCCCATCCTGCCTCTGCTGCCAAGGGTGTGCCCGTGCTGCAGGGCCAGCCCCAGCAGGGAGTGACACCCGTGGGCTCATGTGGCTACCCAAGAGAGCTGATCACCCACCTGAGCAGTCCAGAATCACCCTCACTTATACCTTTTATGAAGAGTCATATGCCAGTTATAAAAGGGAAGGAGGGGAAAGAAAATGGAGAGCAAATAACGTGCAACAGCGTACGATAAAATTGTTACCTTACACAGGAGATGGGTGACAGCCAGCACGCCAAAAGGTGTTACCTCCTTAAAGAAGGCTGGGCTTGAATATCTTGCACTGAATTTTGTAAAAGATTAAATGCTAATAATCAGATCAAATGTGGATATATGAGATGGGAGATGAGGCTGGGAAATTGCTTGCCAGATTGAACAAAGAGGAGGAGGACAGCAGTCAAGTTATTAGCTCAATTAAGGAGAAAGATGGTTTGATGAAAACCTATACTCACAGAAATAAATCAAGTGTTTAGAATATTAAAAAAGCCCACCAACTTAAATCTGTGGACAGCTTTTCTCTGACATCCTCTCTGCCAGTGTAATTTAAAGACTTCTGTGTTTGTGAATGAGTATTACAAGAAGTTACCTGCAAGAAATAAATATAACAACATTTAGCAGCCTTTCAGTATTTTACAGAGTTACTCAAATGGATCTCACAGATGGGAAATTACTGCTATCCCTGCTTTTTATGGACAGGAAGGGACAACACTCATGGCTGCAGCTTTCCCTGTTCTAACCTGCATCCCTCAGGCTCAGGGCAGTACATGGCTCTCCTGATGCTCGTCCCCTCGTGGGCCAGCTGTGAGGCCATGAACTCTGCTTTCAAGATTGATTTCAATGCTGAAGCATTAAAGCAGCATTTTAGGTACCAGTGATCCCCAGTGCAAGATATTGGTGGATGTTTATGAAGCATTTTCTTACATCCCAGTCTGTTAACTTTTCATTAATTCAGGGATAGCTCTTGAAACATAAAATGTGTAACAGTGGATTGCCTGCATGATAACTAAAAAACAAAAGAAGATAACTAACTTAAACTCCAGAGACCCTCTCTAATTGACCTGACATGCTTATTAAGCAGTTTTGATCAGAAATAGTTAACATAATCCAGCTAGACCAATTTGAATTCAGGAAAGGGGAGGGAAAAAAAAAAAAAAAGAAAATTGGAACATTGTAGGAACTTCAATTTGAAAAGCATCATTTGCAATATGAAATACCAGCTGATTCAGCAGACAAGTAGGAATTCAGGAAACAAGTTATAACCCCTGACTAAAGGAAATAGTAGATAAAATGAAAAGCCATGACAAGATGTTTTCTTCATGGTAGACATGCAGAAGACCTTTAAAACTTATTATCACCGCTAGAAGAGGTGGGCAGAAGACAGAGTAGTTTAGCCAGTGCAGCAGCACTGAGAGAATAATCTAAATGTTGGTTCCACACCAGAGGCCTTGTGGATAGGTGAGAAAAACAGCTTGTGGGAAGCCTGCTTTGGAAATCTACCCCTGAGAGATGTTATTATTAATTACTGTTTGTTGTTTCCACTGCAGAGGACTGGAGATCTCAAATCTAACTATCCTAAAGGCAAAGGAAGAGAGAACTCTACTAAGAGACCGAACAGTGAGTGCACACACAAGAAAAGGTCCCCCACATGCTTTAATCAAACAATCTCAGTAGCTCTCCTGACGAGTTTTCATTCCTGTTTTCTGCTGCACGGTGGCATGGCCTGTCCTGGGCACACCATCCCCAGCTCCACGTTCCAGACCATCCCCAGCCGTGTGGATGCTGAACCGTGTGCCAACGAGCCCCTTCCTGAGACGCCTGCTCAGGGCTGGCCACATGGGAGGAGCAAGGAGCACGTGGAGATATTAGGAGGAGGAATGTCAGGCCGCTGTGGCAATGAGTTGTACAGGTTTGATTCTTTTCTGGCAGAAAGTTGTCTTGGGAATTTGAGCAGGTGCTCAGAGAGACTGATTTTCAGAGCAAATATTTTGGTCATTAGATCTGAGATAATACAGTCCCAGGGAAAACTCTTAGTAAAATAAGTGTATGAAAACCTCTGTGAATGGAAGTTCCCTGCCATAGAATATCACATTTATAACGGCCTATTCAGGAATTTAACTAATGTCAAGGGGCTTGGTTAGAGATGTTGTGCTTTTGTTTGTCCCACTCATACCTGTTTTCGCAGACAGGTGTGTTCCTCTGTGTGTAACTCAGGAACTGTCAGATCCTGTAGGAAAATAACTGCAAATCTCAGCATCTCAAGATGCTGCATTGAAACTTCATCTTCTCTTAGTAGCACCAGAAAATGAATTCCTTTATGCACAAAAATAAACAGCTTGAGAATCTCAAACTTCATGTGAACGTGAAATACTCATGGAAATTTTTTTCATCTTAAACCTTCATGCATACTTTGCATTCTTGCACCAGAATGCCCAGAATTCCTGTCATCTCAGGGAATTTCAAGGCTTGGATTCAGTTGGACTGACTAATTACTTGTGTTGTAATGATCAACCTGCTTAATTTATCACTTCTTTGAACACTTAATTAGCCAACAGTACAAGACAATTTGGGTCTGAATTAGGATAAATTAAAATACTAGCTTTGCAGCTTTAAGGATATGTGAACTACCATCAATTGCTGCTATGAAAACATTCAACAAAGCAGAGAGAAGAATGCAAAGATCTCAGCCAGGTTAATGATTCTGAAGTAACAGCCTTTGAAAAGCTAACTGTGAAATGTGTCTGTTCAGTCACATGTCAATCTGCCTATGCTGAAAGATAAAGCCAAGAAGATGAAAATGGAATTTCCTCCTCCTCCATGCTCAGCTCCAGCTCCTTCCAGTGCAGGAGGCTCCTCAGGCCACCCAGAATCCACTCCTACCCCAGTGTAACTGAGGTCCCAGTTCAATCCCTTACACATCCATTTGGGGCAAGGTCACAGGTTTTCCTACAAGCAAAGCTGTAATTCGTATTTCTGAGTACACTGAAACTGCTTTGGAACTGCTCTGGTATCTGACAGTTAAATGTTCTCAAACTAATAGAGAATAATAAACCTGAATATAGAACTTTAACAGAAAAAATGAGCAGTGGAGATGGTTTAAGATTAGTAATCCATGGAAACGCTTTTGTACGGATACCCAAGCTGCTTCCATTACGTGTGCTGTCATTTGGCTTCCATGACAAAGCCATTGTAATAAACTGAAAAGGACAGGGATAACACTTTTAAAAGTGCTGAAGAATCACAAGTCTTATTCTTGCTGGTTTCTGAGAGTCTCATTCTCAGCCTTGCACCTGCAGCACACATTTAGGTGCCTTCTTGATATATTTTCATCCTTACTATGGAAAGGATGAGACTCTTGATATCTTTGTGTGTCTTGATATCTTGGTAAAAGCCACAAAAGGAAAAAAAAATGACTGTTCAAATCCTTGGGCTGTTTTGACTTCCGAGAGTCTTTGTTCTTGAGGTGTTTATTCAAAATGTGAGTACACATTGTTTGTAGAACAGAGCCGAGGAGCAGTGAATCCATTTCTTTCTTGTCTAATGAATAGATTTCTACAACTGCAACCACAAGTGAGATGCAAATGCATTCAGAATCTCCTGAAGAGTTCTGAGATGCCTACATACATCAGTATCAGACATCTACTGATATAGAAACCAGGGGTGGCAAGCAGAAACACCAGTTTAGTTCCAAATGATTCAGAGTACACTTTTCAATGGTGTATTTAGTGCTAATCAGTCCATTTCAAATTGTTTTCCCAAACTATACAATAATATAATCTCATTAAAAAGGCTTCAATTAAAGAAGAGAGAAAAAACTTCCCATCAGAAAGCTATCTGCACACCCCAGATATGTACACTGTATAATCAGGCATGCTCAAATTAGAGATGAAATTACAGCCTTTCTGTTACCATGAGAACAGCAACATTTCTCCCAGCCTGTTAAAATTATTAACTCAAGCAGCTTATATCTTTTAAAACTTCATTATTATTTATCTAGGGTTGTACAAGTTTTGGCTGTGCCCACGCTAGCCAGCATTAATCACATCTCAAGTGAACTATTGCCAGCATGGAGAGAGCCTCCACCATTTTTTTTTGCCAGCCTCTATAATTAGCTTTTATCCTTCTGTTGTCCCTTTTTTTTTTCTTTTTTTTTTTTTTTTTTTAATTTATTTTTCCCTAGTAGCCATGTGTGGACATTACAGCAGAAACTGCTACAACATAAAAACCAGGAGATCACTTATTAAAGAAAATATGGGTATTGATCTGGTATCGATACCCTACTGTGACGGACAAAAACTCTCTTAACAGTTTAAAGTTAGAAAGTGTATGTTTATTACGGCGCCGGACAGTGTGCGGGATAGCTCCCAAATTCACACCGCAATTTACAGGTGATTACAGAGTCCTTTTATTTACAAAAGCATTGAATACCCAAAATACAAATGCATATTCATAACCCTGGTACATCCCATTCCCCGCTTCGTATGGTAATTAGCTCAAAAGCTATTAAGCATGTGTAGTTTGTTCCTTGAAATGGGTCGGTGGTCCTTTCCATGGGCAGGGGTCCCCAAATGAGGAAGTAAAGAAGTCTTCCTCGTCCTGACCTTTCTACCTTTTCAATGCAAATGTGATAAATAAACCCTTGGTAGGACTCCTATTTCATGTCTTCGCCACCGTTCAATGAGTTTCTGGGCAGAGGAGGCCTACAATTGTCTTTGTTCCTAAAAGCTATTCATCAGTTTCAATATTCTTCATTATAAACACAGCTAACCAAACAAAGTTGACAAGTAATCAGTTATTCTAATATGGAAGAGTGATCCCAAACCCAATTTCTCTTAATTACTAACTTTTAATTTCAGCAAAGCCTACCTATCTACTTTAGTTAATTTCAGCAAAGCTTATCTCTAACTAAATCTTAACCCCTCTAAAAATCCTTAATTCTCTAAAGTTTATGTCTCAGAGAGCTTACAGGAATCTTACAGGCTGTGCTCCGCGGCAGCAAGCAAGTTCAGCGGTGTGGGGGGAAGGAATGATGCTGAGAGCCTCAGACCCTTTCCTCAGAGCCCAAACCCTTTCCTCCGAGCCCGTAGGAGCCCATGTCTCAGAGAAGGCATTGTCACCCCGCAGCCCGAGTTGCCATGGCAATGTGCAGGGATGCCAGCCTCGCTCCAGCAGGACGAGGGCTGTGCATTTTCCCATCTGGTGGTGGTGACCTGATCCTCTGACGCGCAGCCTGCCCCGTCCTCTCCTCCTCGCCCCAGCAGCGCTTGGAACAGTTTTGCTCTCAGCAGACAGGGCGTGAGGGAAAGCCGCTGTGGGTGTTTGGAGATTGGCGGCAGGAGCGCGGGGCTGAGGCAGAGATCCTGCTGGCAGAGCTGCCCCGATCCACGCTGCCCTTCGCATGCTTTACGTGTCCTGGTGGCTCAAAGGGGACGGAGGGGACATTTGGAGAAACGGAGGATTCCAGCTGCCTCGTTACCCGCTGACACAGGAGCCACGGGAGCGGCCTGGGCAATCCATCATGCTCTGGCTCCCACCTAGCTGCCAGCTCTCAGGTTATTCCAGGGAAAAGGGACTCCTTGGGCCATGTGTCAAAAGGAAACACAGGTGAATTCCAGTTTCAGTCTGCTCAGTTTAGAGGTGTTTCAGACTTTCTTCATGACACGCTCATCATTAGACTCCTGCTGCCATCCCAGAGCAGGACAGATAAAAGGTTTAGGGTTTCAGAAGTCAAATCCACAGAATTCCTTGACAATTCTGTTTATCTTTTTGTTGTTGTTGTTTGTTTTTTTGTTTAAATGCTACTCAGATACAGTGAAACAAGCTCTGGGGCCTTAAGATGAACTGTGCTGTCTCCTTCAGTTTCCAGCCACAACTCTCAGACCAGCTCAAACAGAGGCAGCGGCACAAGCCCAGAAGGGAAGGGAGCGAGTGGCAGCACACCCTGGGACAGCTCCACAGCCTCCAGGAGCCCTCTGGCTCTGCAGGTGCCCAGTGAGACCACTCTACATGTGCAAAGGTTGGGCCACACACTACAGTCTTGCACTCTGCAAGTGCAAAATTAGTAAGGATCACCCTGGATTCCTGTTCTTTCTTCCTCTGTTTTCTGGGGATGAAAATAATCCCTGTAAAGAGACTCTTCCCTTGTCAGTTTTCAGACTCTCGGGGGCTTTGTGCCCATGTCTGTGCAGCAGCGCCTTTGCCAGGAGCTGAGCTGGAGGCCACACTCACCTGTCCTGCTCTCAGAACAACTCTTGTGCTTGTAAATCACAGAGGTTAGTGCAAAGAGCTCAGAGGGGTTTTCCAACAAATCTTTGCAACCACATCGTTTTAGTTTTTCTTGAGTCCTTACAAGGTACAAAATATTTCCAGAGGGAAAAAGACCTTATGATTGGAGAGCAGCCCTTTAACCCTCGCTGTAGCCCATTTTTAAGTATGCTCAGGCGTGAGGCAGGTGGACAGACCGGTTCCAGTACAGCTAGGTTATTACAGTCTGTCCCCCAACCCTATAAATTAGATGTGTGCGCTTGACGTACATTTTACCTATAGGAAAGGTGTGTTTTCTGCAGCATTCACAATACAGTAAACTAAGCTGACACTTCTCACTACTACTGGAATTACTCGTTTTTAAATGACTTCGTATTACCTTGCTATCTATTAGATTTTTGGTTATCTGTAAACCCAAAATTTCTTCTTACCCGGTGCCTCCAGTAGTTTTGCTGCCTCATCTTCTTGACTCCGAGGCTTTTGTGATCAGTAGCCACTTATTGTTTTGAAAACAGAAGTAGGATAATGAAGATGTGTTCATACTATGAGGGTAAAGATGTGGTTACAAACAAAAAATGGGAGTTCATACTGATCATAATGAAGATGTGTTCATACTATGAGAGTACAATGTGGTTACAAACAAAAAATGGGAGTTCATACTGATCATAATGAAGATGTGTTCATACTATGAGAGTACAATGTGGTTACAAACAAAAAATGGGAGTTCATACTGATCATAATGAAGATGTGTTCATACTATGAGAGTACAATGTGGTTACAAACAAAAAATGGGAGAGGAACACATTAAGAATTTTATTAGCAAGAACTACAAAAATTATCTCTCTCCAATTTCATCTTAGAATCAGTGAACATTTTGTTTCCATAATAAAAACAGCAATGAAAAGAAAATTGGACACAGGACATTACACTTTTTCCTCTGGAGGGGAAGATGATTTCTCCTCTCTGAGGAGTCATATGGACCATCGAGGCTGTAACTCTGCGGGACACGGTGCAGGTCACGGGTGTGACATCTCACCCACAGGTCCCTCCACTTCACAGCTCCCACTGCCTTTGATGAGCACAGTCCTGGAAGGGTCCCATCTCCTCAGCTAGTCACCCCAGAACAGGAATCACCAAGGTACTGAGAGATGAAGGGGAATTTTTTCCTTTTCTCCTTTTCTGCACAGCGACTACAGATGAGCCTGGGGCAGGAGTGTGTATCCTCAGGGTGTTCCAGTGCAGGACCTCCTGGCAGATGCTGACACTGCCTGGCCTGAGCAGGCCATGAAGCACCACAGGATCACGGGCACAGCACCTCGAGCTCAGGGAGGAAAGAGCTGTGCCACACTGAAACTGCAGCGAGTTCTTACGGCCTCCTCCCTGCCTGCTTTAACCATCAGATAAGGGTTTGGGGATTGCAGAGTAAGTGTGAGCAGCAAAAAGACTCACTGGAGGAAGCTCAAGGGAGTAAAAAAATCCTAAAAACAGAGCCACAGGTAGACCTGCAGGGAGCAGAAATCATCTGGGTACAGGCTTGGATATATTACTCGAGCAGAGGGAATAAACTCTGCTGAGCTTGACTGAGTCATAGTTCAGCCTAAAGAACCAATGTTTGGCACTTCTGGGTTGTGGTTCTGTTACTGGAGCCATTTTCTTAATCTCTGACAGAAAGTGTCAGGTAAGTACTACAAAATGTTTGGTGCAAGAACGGCTTCCTCAGTCAGAAAAAAACCTAAGAGACAATTAAAAAAATTACTATCAATTCAACATTGACTTGAATTCAGACTTCTGACTGAGGTTTTGCAACATGACAGTCACCACCTGGAGCTGCAAGGCTGTAGCTGTGATATGCTTCAGGATTAGAAATTCCTGCATCTTTCATTTTTTTAAAAATACTTTTCAGCAATCCACATCAGCTGCATAAGCCCTTCTCTAGCACCATCCTAGAAATGTGGGACTTGAAGTTCATGAATTGCCAAAGCCCAAATTGGGTTCCAGTTGGCTGCTGAAGCCTCACTCTGGGATATTTTCTCCCATCTCCATAAAATGTGCAGAGTAGTTCAAGACCAAAATGCATCCCCTTGTAATGATCATTATGCTGCATTTTGTAGCCCACTTATCACTTCTCAGGAGCCATTTGTAATATCATAACTTTGCTCGCTCACTCACTGTAAAAAAAATTAGCTGTTTCCAACATCTAATCCTGCACGAGGAGGTTGTGTGCAGTGATTGCTCCCACTGCCTTGCCAATGAGTCGAAACACTTTTTGCTAGGGCCATTAAGCAGACTAGGGGAACATTCAGGAATGTTTAATGCTCAGGAAATCACCACAATTGAATTCCAAGGATCAGAGAGAAAACAAGTAAAATTAGAAAGGTTGATGAAATGAACAAAGGAAAGTGTGCATGTGTTGCTGAGGAACCTGAGCTTGTGAAACATGGCTTTGGAATTTTTTGCAAGCTTGGGATGTAGGAGTCCTATCCTGGATCAGTTTATCTACTCAATTATCTTGGTACAAGCACTAGCTCTAAACCAGGAGACTGCATCCCAGGGCCATTACAGCTCCTGCAGAGCTCAGTCAACCAATATGACACATTTAAGGCTACAAGTCACTGAATTCCTGGATTCACAGCATGGAAGAGTTAACTGAACACGGCATCTGTGCACTCTGGAGACCCCAGGGTCAGATAAGATTCAGAGCATTCGTTTAGATGTAGTAGGTACTCACTGTTGTAAGTACTCTGAGCTGATGCTGAGCTAGGTCAGTTGATAAAGACTGGTTTCCTGTTCAAATGTGGACAATGGACTCTGTGGGTTTCTGCAGTGAGGCAGGAACACACTGATTGACTTCTAAGCTACTTCAGGACCATCCTGTCAATACTCTTTCCCTTTCATTGCTTGCCTTTCTTTCCAAATAGGGAGGAAGCTCTCGCATCTATTTTTTTAATATCAGTAGCTGTGGAAACTTATCCCAGAGAAGGATGTCCTCCTGCAAGTATTCCTGCCAGCTTCTCATGATGCTTCAGCGCTATGTGTTGGGTGAAGGCCAGTGAATTTCTCTTCAGGCTGCTCTGTGATGTCCAGGAGCAGCAGTGCCTACTTGCCCCATTTCTGTGCCTCCAAACCCAGTCCCCAGCACTGAAGGCCAACTCGTGGTAACCAGAAACGTTAATCATCCCCTCTTCTCATTTTGAAGCCTCCTCCATTTTAAAGAAGTCACAGTGGACATACATGGCTGCCATCCCTTTGAATCATTAAACTGCTATGGATCTAATTTATTGCCCTTGATTATGAGTCCTTTCTCTTCACCAAGCAGTAAATAAAGGCTTTTGAGTTTAAACACAGCCCAGATATGTCATGACTGCAAGCAGCCTGCTGCTCTCTCAACATGTTTATCTAAAGTCTGCAGGAATAAGAACAGGGAGCAGGAGAGCAGATGGTGCAGCAATCTCAGTGCAGAGAGTACAGGCTATGGGTGCAATATGTAAACAGCCAGGATTTTCTAATGCAACACTATAATTACTATGGAGAGGATTTTATTTTTAAACTGCAGCTTAAATAAGATGATTGCTTCAGACCACATAGGCTCAAGTGCAGCTGGAATGATAGCAAGCCTTTTCTCCAGACAGGTGGGAGAATCCCAAATACATGGGCTAAGGTGATGAGGAATGTGGGACAAAACAGAAGAGCAATAAGCTACTGGAAAGGGATTCCCAGTACAACCTGTAACTGCAGTGTCCTCTCAAGAAGAATGTTTCTCCTCTTCTTTAGAAACAGAGCGGTGGGAGAGGGCTGGTGTACTTTGAATAGAGCATCAGTTGAAACTGCTCAAAAAGGGGAAGAAGTGTAAAAGGAAACTGCAAAACAAAGGAGAAAAACATCTCAAAGCAGAGGTAGGGTCTTTCTGGGGGAAGAGCACCAGTGCAAGTAAAGGTCAGCACCTGGATGAGGTGTTGAGCAGCTCCTAACCAACTATTGCTCCATCATCCATACTTGCCTTTCTCCCCTCACATGACATGCATTATTCAGTAGGAGCAGAGTTTCAAAGACCTAATTAATCCTTGCAATGAAGTTAAGTTTTCAGTACTTAATTCCAAGGAAAGTGTGGTATTTTAGTCTGGTTCAATAAATAGCCTGTGTCACTTATCTCCCTCTCTCCTGCAGAATCTCTGAAAAATTAAATTGAGCATGCTGAAATTTGTTCAGTGAGAAGGTTTCCTTCTGAAGTACTGTGAGAAAACAAGGCAGAAGCACAAGATGGTGTATATCCCTTTGAAATGGGTCTGGGGAGTATTAGTTATTTTGGTATAAAAGGGACAGAGATGGGGAAAATACAAGATTAGGCCATTTTCCAGTCCTCCCAGTCTTGAATATAGAGACTGCAGGTGCTGTGCTGGCTGATGGGTGCCATACAGGCAGAAAAAACAGGCTGCCCTTGCCCCAAGGAAAATTCCTTGTGTTGTGATCCAGAGAAGGCCAGGGCCTGCATTTAGGCAAGAAGCACCCAAAATAGCAGCAGGAGTAATGGAATCTAAGAATGGTGACACGAGAGAGGAGCCACAGCGCTGCCCTCCAGTAGTCACTCCTGCCAGGCAATTGGAAAGTATTTTCCTTGACTGATCTGAAGCCTTCAAAATGAATATACACTTTCTATTTCCCCTTCCTTCCTGAGATATAAGTAAAAAAATATTTAATGATAATGAGTACGATTGCTAATTTTCCATCGTCTTCAGTAATTTGCTTTCCCCTTGTCCTCATTTACTCCATTTATATAGTACAGCTTCTACCTTCATCATAAGAGCTTAAAAATGAGAAAAAGGATTTATATTTGGCATGATACTAATATCTTTACAGCACATATAAATAACTTATGCAGTGAAAATTCAGGCCCTTATCTGGCATATTTTGATGAATAGCCTTTTTAGAAACAAAAATGTATAAAAACCTACAGGACACTTGAAAATAAGTGACTGCCCTCAGGCACATGGGGTAATTCTTGGGGCTGTTCTGTGCAGGGCTAGGAGTTGGACTTCAGGGATCCTTGTCGGTCCTTTCCAGTTCAAGATATTCCATGATTCCATTTTCAAACAGAAAATACTTGTAAGTGCAAAATGATTTTACAGTCACAGGCTGCACATAATACGGCAGAGATCTACTGAAAAACAATCCTATGAAGTTGTTAACATTTTATTATCCTTTTATTTCTTGCAAGTCCTTGTAAGGTTAGAAAGCCAAAGCTCTGAGAACAGGAAGCAGAAGGGGAGAGCTCTGTTGGTACTTGACCATGCAGAGGCAGGAGAATCATCCAGTAGTAGCAGCCCAGGAAGACAAGTCAGGAAAGGGCACTTGGCTGGTCTTGCCTGCAGGAAAAAAATACTTTTATTAAAAATATTTCCATTAAAAAATACTTTCATTAAAATGATATGGTCTCTTCAACTTTAAAACAGTATTTGCACTGGTCCTTCTGAATGTCTGGCCAGGAGAACTAAGGTTATGTTACCTGACCAGTGTGGCAGAGACAGCAAACAGCTGAAATACTGTGGAAGAGACCCATAGAAAACTGTTTGTTCTGGTTATAGGGACTTTAAGATCAGGTTAAGGAACCTTTAGGCTGGTGTTAATTTTTCAGAAGAGCTAAAATGTCAGCAAGAAACATCTCCTCTATCAGTAGCAAGCTTGATGCTATTACAGCTTCTGCAGGAATAACAACCCCCATCAAGCTGGGGCTGAGAATGGTGCTGAGTGCAGGAGCTCCCTCTCCAGCACAAAGCCACAACCCCCCGTGGCAAAGAGTGCAGTCCAGAGACTGCAGATCCCTTTGGAAGCTGAGGGTGCACACTGGCTACCTCAGCAGCCCTCCACAGCTGTGAAGGAGATGTGGATCAAGAGTATTGTCCTCCTCTCCCCGGCTGCAAAACTCCTGTGCATGACTGAACATTCAGCTGTGCTACACTATGAGCTCTCCTCGGTGCCTTACACTTGTTTAAACCCCATGTTTAAAGTTTGGTAGCAAGAAAGCATTATTCATTCTTGAATGTTCTGAAAGTAGAATTGGAGTTCTCAGGATTAACAACTGAAAACTTGAACCTTTGAAATGCAGTAAGCTGATCTCCTCAGGAAAAAGGCCTTGGTGAACATGTGGTCAGCCTACCACCAACTCAGAATAACCCTCCCGGGACTTAGGAACCTAGAAGCCTATTTTAACAAATTTTTACACAGTCAGAAAATTCAAAGATAATCACATCCCTACAAATTCATGGCCATTAGTACCTAGTTAAGGTAGGGACCCAAATAAGCACCTCTGTCAGGGAAAAGGCAAGTGGATTTTGGTTGTTCACGTTCTGCTTGGTGGTCACTGGCTGGCCTGTCTTCCTCAGTATGGGTCTCAAAAAAGAACATGTAAGGAGGCTGCAACTATTCTGTGTAGTAACAGGGAAAAAAGGAATGAAAAGTCAACTTCATAGGAAGCTTGTCTCCATTAGCTGTGTTGTTCACAGAACAACTTGGTGTTATTAGAGCACTGTAAATCAAAGCTTTTGGTTTTAGTGCCAGAACAAATGGTTGAAGCAGCTGGAAATTTCTGAAAATATTAATAATGGTAGTAAGAAAGCACAGAAGGTTCACTCTGTATTTGGTTCTTGTACTAATGAATTCTGAGTAGAAAAGAATATTTTAATCATGACATATTTTAAAAGTAGTTCATGGGTGTTGTGTTTTTTTAATTATTATTATTATTATTATCTAACACAATGATTCCTCTTCTCTAAAGTTCTGAATCATTCCGGGAAAAAACCAAATCCATCCAGTATTTTCCCCACTGACTCCAACAATTCAGGGCTGAGCTATCACATACTTCAGAATGAGACTATTTATTGAAAGCCTTTGTACGCAGTCAGCTGGCAAGCCATGTCTGCCAAGTAGGGTGTTCTGCAGCCAGGATTCCTCACAACAGCAGAGGAAGAAGTCCCAGTCATCTGTGTGACCCAAATTATTAGCAAAACACTAGGTAAAGTTTATAGACTTGACTGAGCTTACGCTGACAACTCCATATTCAAAGGAATACTGAAAATTCCAGATATTTCTATGCATTTGTATAAATAAAATGACCTTTCCCTGATTTTTGCGGCAAAAGTAGGTATTAATCTGCAGTGTTTTGTTTTGCCATCCTCGTCTCAAAGAAAGCATAATGTCTAACTGTGCTCACAGGGAGCCAGGCTCCTCCACTGCCTCATCCAGTCCAAGGCTGAAAACCACTCACAGAACACTCCCTCCCTTCAAGTGTTTCTGCACTGCAGAAACGAGAGCTGTCACATGCTGCCCACTGTGACTCCGTTGGCATCCAAACCTCTCTGTTGCCTTTTTTTTTATTGGTGATATTTTTGCCCCTTTCATGGTGAGTGGTAGACACGACACAGCTGGGAGCTTTGGAAGTAGGCGTCCATGTATTATTGCTGCAGCAAACAAGTGGTTTCATTTCTCACACTAAAAGAAGAAAAATGTAACCTATACAAGGTGATGGATGATTGCACTCACCATTTGTAACAAATTTTAATAAAACTGCAGGAGAGTTTTTCCTCCCCACCGCATTCCAACACAAGGTAAATTTTTAAAACCTCCCTCAGTGTCACAAATGTTACACCTCTTAGAGATACTCCTTTTTTAACAGGTACTTAAAAGGCATAGAGAGAGATTTTCAAGATTGTAAGGTTGATATGTCATCCACACAACTTGCTGTAGGAAACGCTGCAAACACACCATGTACCCAGGATTTCCCATTCCGTGCCTGCAAACACCTGCGGGAGCACATTTCAGGAACCTCTATCGTGTTTTGAAGGAATCTGGGACTCGAGGCTGACTGGCTGTTGTTTTGAGAGTCTGATGTGCAGGGGAATGGCTGGGAGCTGCAGAGGCACAAGGCCAGGCCTGGCTCAATCTGCAATGGAAGGGAGAGATCCCTGTGTGAGAGAGAAGCAGTGTGTAGACAGGGGGAGGCCAGCAAACCCTGGGGTTTGTGTTTCAGCTTTTAAAGGAAAAAAAAAAAAAAAAAAAAAAAAGAAGCATTTCATAGCAACTCCAAATCTCTATGCCTTTTAACATTTCAAATATCGAAGAACAGACTCATTTGTTGTTGCAGCAACCCTCTTCTTAGAGGGTAAAAATGAGCCGAGGCACAGACTTCTTGTTAAACACAGAATAAAAAAGGTCCTGTTTTACTCCTCTTGACGGCTTTGTCATCTTAACTCCAACTATTCACTGTCTCTAACTGCAGCAAGCTCCTGCTGTAGGTTTCCCTTGCAGCTTCTGACTGCTGGTTATTTCCTGCTGAAATGTGACTGCAGGGATTAGTGTGCAGACTGTGACTGCAGGCTTTTACCTGGCTAGACTGTGACTGCGGGGATTAGTGTGCAGACTCTGAGTGAAGGCTTTTACAGGCTAGACTTTGGCTGCAGGTTCCAACAACAAGCTCTGACTGTAGACACAGACGGACCTCACAGCTGTGATTCCCTCTCCCCAGGATCCTGCCTCATTTTCTCCTAAATGCTCCTGAAAGATCCTTCCCCATGATGACCCACCCCTTATTCAGCTCACTTCCTCTTTTATCTCACTCATCCTTAGGGAATATGTCTGTTGGTCATCAGGGGTAAGGCTGTATTGGTTAATTAACACAGCTGTTACTAATCAGGGGTGAGGTCACCTGTATTCCCCTCTCCTGCAGTTTGTGGAAGAATTGATGTTTCTCCTGGATCCTGAGGCTGGGGTGGGGACTGTGCAGGTGCCATGGATGGGTACAGAAGGGGCACAGTGGCCTCTGAATGCCACAGGAGGGACAGGGTGAGATGCACCTGCACAGCACAGGAGTCACAGCTCTGCTCAAACAGCTCCGAGAGCGAAGTGCCAGGGACCCACGGCATTGCTGGTGGGGAAGGTGAGGAAGGTGAGCCCTGCTGAGGCTGGTGTGGCCTCGCCGTGTGGCAGTGGAGCAGAAAGAGAAAACACCAGCAAGGTATTTCCTAGAGAAAAGACTGCAGTTTTAATTATGTGAAACAACCACCTCAAACTTCCTAATGAGGATAGGAGAATAAAGTCAGCTCCTACGGGGGGAAGAAGGAGCTTTACAAATTCCGTAGCACTGCTCAGTGCTGATTTACAGTAATTCCTTTCATTTCTTTTCTAATTAAACAACTCCTGAAGGATCAGGCCTGTCAATGTGATCTGAGGCCTATAGCCTGAAGTGTAAAGTGAGGCAAATTGCCTGACTTACTTACGATGATAGAGTCATTTTGGAAGGAGATTGAAAATCAATACTTGTCATCCCTGTGCAGTGCTCTTTATTCAGAGGGGTAATTTGTAAGGGTAATCTGTATGAGTGTAGTGGGAGCATACAAAGTTACAGTACCAGTCATGCAGAGTGAGGTGACAGAGTATAAAATATAGGCTTTTTTTGCCATTTTATCGTATTAATGTCAAGAAAGCTTATGAATAAGCATAACATTTTAATTCAGTGCTGTACAGTGAAGCCACTTGCTGCAGCATTTGACTTAAGCCGCAGCCAGCATTACATGTACCCGGGTTTGACAAGATTTCCCCTCCGACAGTGTCAGGCAGTATCTGTGTACAGCTGCTTTCAGCCACAGCAAGGCAAACAAGGGCTAAAAAAAATAAAGAAATGGATCAACCCTGTGTACGCTGAGAAAACAGCAAACAAGCTCTCAGTGATCATGGGGCTTAGTCAAACTCGAGGAGGACGGCAGCGCTGGAGTGCAGATGCAATCACAGAGGACAAGAGGCACTCAAGATCTGTGCTTTTCTCAAATGAGAGTACTCAAGAGCGGAAGACTGACAGCTCCTCACTCCAAGCATTATACAGTCAGGTGCCTTGTTAGCTCTTCCTTGCAACTCACTTTAATCTGCGCTGGTAACTAGGAACAGTTTTCCTCCTGAATCTCTCCTGGAATGGATTTGTCAGCTCTGACAGTTATTGGGACAAATTAATTAGGTCAAATTAGAGAGGGCCAAATGGGCTTTGGTTACTGGTTACTCACTTAGTGTCAAGCTCACTTTACCTATTCACTGTGTCAGAGCTAAAGGAGTGAGCTGTAATTTTGGTCAGCCTTGCTACCTCTTGGCTCTTACCCATCTAAAGTATTGTCTCATGATGAAAAAAATCGGTGGCATAACAAAACATAACAGAATATTTCTCTCTATGTAAAATGAGTTTTAAAAAAATAAAATGACACAATTATTTAGGGAAAAAAGAGAGTTGTTCTGAAGAGAACTTTCTTCTCAAAGCACTACTTCCCTCCCAAGATAGAGATGTTAAAATTATAAAGGTTATGGAACTGGCCTAATGCCTTCCTGTGAGGAGTCTGTGCCCAAAAATTATCCAGTGGAGGATAGGGGCTTCCTATTGGTGTGCATTTTACATCTCATCTGGCTAGGCGTGCATTTTAAATTGATATGTTTGAGCTACTATTCTGAGGGTGTTTTCAGTTCATTTGCACTCTGCCTTAGCTCAAGAGACAGAGTGGACAAACACAAACCAAACACTTCTTGTATCACCTGCCCGAACACCTAAATTGCGTTATAATTATTTTGGACAAAGAAAAGCTTTCATTCCCACTACTTTTCTATTTAAAGAGTGATACTTTACTAACAGGCCTGCTGACAAAAAGCTGATATTTGGAAATGGTGTAAATTGCCCAAGTTTTAAAGCACAGTCTCATGGGATTCCCAAACTTTAGGGTACTTAGGTGGGAAGGGCAGAGAAGCTCAGTGACATGCTGGTTGTGGCGCTGCATCCCTCTGCCAGCCCTCTTGAAATCAACTGGCACGTCACGTTTCCTGCCGATGGACCACAAATGGCACATGTACAGCTGATGTGCTCTGGCACTCGGGGAATGAGATTGCATTTGCCAGTTAGCTTGCCAGCCAGAAGCCAGGTTTAATTTGGAAGAGAATGGCTCACAGTTGCTTAGAAATAACAAGGAGCAGATTTTAAATCATCGTCTGTTCCTCCCTGTTCAGTCTTATCCTCTAATTGGTAAATGAGAGTCCCAATCATCTCAAATCATGGGAAAAATGTGTCTCAAGCAGCCAGTGAGACAGAAAACAGAGGTACCCACTCCTTGATGCCATGATCTTGCAGCTGTTTGCAAGTCAGATTTAGCTAATCACAGGTTCCCAGAGAGCAATTAGCCTCTCTTTCTAGGTTCCATGTGTAAGTTCTAGTAGAAAAGAGCTTTTTTTCCTCTTGCTGCCCTGATTATTTTTGCATGCTCTCAACTATTTGCCATTTTAACTACCAGAAGGGACATATAATGTCATTTTATATATTTGTAGATAAACATAGCTAGACTGAACAGAAAACATTTTAAATTGAGTGTAGTAAAGGGCTTAGAAGTAAATTTTCTGTGTTTATTAATCATGGTGGTTTTCACTTCCCTGTATTTCTTCCTTGGTAATGTACCATCCTTCAGTCGGAAGGAATTCCTTAAGCCATGAACCTTAAAAATGAATTAAGACTGTCTCAGCCTCTAGACTTTGAGATGCTTGCACAGGGCTTGTTTTCAGCTGACAGCAGCTTGGTAATCAGCCTTTCATCTTGAATCTGGGCAACTTTAAATTACATCCCAGTTTAGAAATACCTGGCCTGATTATGGATGATTTTTCTTCATAAGGAGTCGCCTTTGGCTAGTGCCCTTCCATTCCCAGGTAGGGACACTCTGTTCTGGGGGAGGGATGGGTGGCAGAATGTAGCCCTGGATATGTAACAGAGTTTTTCAGTTTTTGGCATCATTGTTTAGCTCCGTGTCTTGAAGGCTGGTCTGTCAAGACTCTTGCTTTCCATCTGATGGAGCCCCAGACATGTTGCAGACATTGAACCATGGTGCCCTTTTGCACTGACTGGTTCCTGTAAGCCCTGGTCTTTAGTGCCTGGCTTTCTGCACCTCTGCCCCACAGGCTCCTGTCCCATGGGCTCCAGCTGTCTCCTGGGTGATTTATGGTACTGCCAAATTATCTGAATTGGCAGCTGGTAAATACATTAGACCTGTTTTTTCAGCTGTTCTAAGGACTCTTCTATATATAGTTAACATGTCCTCACTTATTATCCTGCTGTCTGCCAAGTATATTTTAAAGTGTGCATTTTGCAAGCTGCTGTGTGTTTCTCATGGTTCTTTATGCTGCTTTTAAAGTTGGTTTTCCTTGGCTTTAGTCTGTCAGACTGCCTGGAGCTTCAGCATTGGATTTGCAGAAGTACACTGGTGCCTGAAGGCCTTTGAGCATATTGAATAAACCTCTGGGCGACCCTAGCCTGGGCCTGAGGTGCCACTATCCATGACCTTGTTGTTCTCTTGAAAAATGTCAGGTTTATAAGGCCGTCAGTGAATACATCTTAGCTGAAATATGATTCAGCCATAGACAAAATCTCATTGCCTCCCACCAGGCCAGGTCTGAGCCTTCAACACCTGACCTGTGTTCTGCCAAAGCCCATGTGGTATGTTCTGAAGTCAATGGCAAGAGCCATCACTGGCCATACCCAGAGGAAGAAAGGTCACCCCGCTGCAGGACCTGCTCAGGGAACCTCTGAGCCACCCATGGGGTGCTGCCTGGGAACACCAGGGCAAAGAATTAGGGTTACACTGGCTGTCCTTGCCATACACTGCCTAATCCAAAGGGTGATGATACACCTCGGGAAGGTACCTGGAGCAAACTGACATAAGTGACTTGAATTGCACTTTGGAGACATGGTAACCATGGAAACCTGAGGGAGAAATGGTTTCTCAACTTTCAGCGCCTGATGGTTTAAAGACTCTTCATTGATACTTCGAGGTGAGAGTCTGAGTACCAAACACAAGCTCTTTTTTAGAGTAAACAAAAAAACAAAAGCACTGAGATTAACAGGGGAGGAGTCAAGTTCTTACATCAGCAGGCTCGGATGAAGCAGGGCTGGTTGATTCAAGCTGCTGTTTTTAGACAGTGAAACATTTTGCCTGGCATCTGTACTGCCTCGTGCCTTGCTGAGCATTTCAGTCAGGAGCAGGTGACAAATGTGATTCAATCAGAACAGTGCCAGTACAGGTAGGGTTACTCAGCTCTAGAAACATTTGATCTCTTTAAGGCTACGGTGATGTGACTGGTAGCTCTGTGAGGAGGGCAGACTGGTCACTTCTGAAGTGGTGTAGCTGCACAAAAATTGTGCCACAATTCAGAGCACACTTGAGTTCCGTGAAGATAGCAGCTCAGTACTCTATAACTACCAAAAGAGCAATTAATAAAGAAAAAAAAAAAAACAACAGTTTTTATGAAAGGAATAGATAGAAAATAAAATGATGTCATTAAAAATTGTAGCAACGATGTTCAAGATAAACGCAGTGTCATTAGGCCTGTGAAAGTCCTTGCCAAAGACTGCACTTGCAAAAAGAGCCTGTGGGATGCAGAGCCTGCACAGCATTTGGAGAAGACATCTACTGAATCTTACTAGACAGATAAATAATATCAGATTCAGGAAATACCTGGAGCTGAAAATGGCCAGGGGCTGTGAGAGCACTTGGGAAATGCCAGCCTTTGCCTTATTTATACCTGGGTGTAAACTTATGGTCCTTAAGAGAGGATCCTTGACTGGATGAACTCAGGTACAGCTGCTTTCATTAGCTGGCTTAATCAGAGCATAAATGAATAAGCAAACCTAAAGATAGAAGTGCTTGTTAACACTGACTGACGTATACTGCAGGCACTTCTCTGACAAGCGCAGTTCCATTGTTTAATTGGAATAATACTCATTGTGGAAAGTGGTGTCAAATCTTCACTGATGATCTGACACTAACTTCTTGTTTGCACAAATAATAGGGTATACATGAAGTGCAGGACTGTGATGATTCTTTTCTCATAAAATTGTTCCTCTTTTCAGAGAGATATGTAGAAAAAGATAAATGAAACGACTCTGAAGACTCTGGATGTATTCTAGTATTCATTCTTTCCTGTAAACTGCTGCTATTTTTTTGCCCACTCAGTTCTGTCTGAAATTCTTGATGCTGGCTCCTGCCATATCTTTATTATTTCCCATTCTGTTTACACAATTTCCATATAGAAAATTTGAATTCAAGGTAAAAATAGAAAGATGGAAGAAGATTTCCATGTTTGATTTCTTGCAGGGCTTCTTTTACCGTGTCTCACTGTCACATTTGTCAGAGCCATGGGCTGGCTGAGCTGTGGCACTCAGCAGAGCTGTGGCACTCAGCAGAGCCTTGTTGAAGCCTGGAGGAGCCCTCGGAGCTCCTGGCACAGGGCTGGGAATGGCCCTTCTGTGTGGAGAGCCTCCTGGGATCCCTGCTGAGTTGTGCAGCAGAGGGTGAGTGTAGTTTAGCCTTGATGTGCTGGAGGGTGTGGTTCTTCTGGACTCGTCTGTGGGCTCAGGCCAGGGCCTTTTCTCATGCCAGGGAAGGTTCTTGCACCAAACCAGTACCTGCTTTATGCTGCTTGGGCCTGAAGCAGCGAGGGGAAAGACCAAGATGTGCCTGGTGTGGGAGGTGTCCCAGACAATGCAGCCAGCACACAGCAGCAGGGGTGTCTCCAGGCAGTGCCAGTGACAAGGAGCTGAGCTCTGTGGGTGCCCCGTGTGACCCTGCTTGGGTCACTCCAGGAGGCCAGCCTCCTCAGCCAGGGTCCTCCAGCCCAGGATCTCACACCGTGGGGCTCAGCTGCATCGCCTTCTCGGGGTGTGGACATCTCCACAGGCATGAGCCAATGCTAATGAAGTAGGTTGCTTGCTGTTATAATGAATTTACTGTGCAAGGAGAATGATCCCAAGTCTGGCATGAGCTCTAACGTGTTTATGTCCTGGTTCTGCCTGGACAGCTTTTTTCAGTAGCCAGAGGGGGCATGGCCAAGACCCAGAGGTTCCCCTGTGCCACTTCACAGCATTGCTAGAGACAGGGAAAAGTGACCTTCACATCTGGGGAGAAGGGGCTGCTTTGGGGTCAGAGTGAGCGTGGTGCAGGGAGCGCTGGGAGCCCTGGGGAGATGCTGGTTCTGAGCTGGAGGGAGCACTTGGGGGGCTGTGGCTGTGTCTGGGTCAGCTTGGGCTCTGCAGTGAGCATTTTGCATGGGAATCACTCTTTCTTCTGCACATTTATGTTATTGTTGCTGTAACTGTCCCTTTTCTTATCTCTTAGCTGTTTCCAGTAAATTGTTCTTAATTTAACCCACGATCTTTGCCTTCTGTGCCTCCAATTCTCCTCTCCAGGCACAGGGCAGGAATGGGAGAAGAAAAGATAGCAAGTGGCAGTGTGATTTTAGTGGGAGCACTAAATTGGAGAATACCATTCCTAAGCCATGACAGTTTAATATTTTAGAGTCAGTTAAAATAAACAAACACTGTAATATATTTGCCAAAACCTGATTCAACAATGTCAGAATTGTGGATCATACCACATTCTTTCCTTTCTGTCTCCCAAACATTGCTTTCCTCCAGTTTCCTGATACAGATTTTCATCACTTCTGTGTGGTATCTTTCCCCTTACAATGCAACAGCAATGATAAAACAATTGACACTGAATTTCTCATACAAGAACAGGCCCCACAATCTTGGGGAGCCGAGACCTGTGTGGAAATGGAGTCTGAAAGCCTTTGAACTTGGATTTCCCAGGAGAGTGTTGTGTTTTGTTTACATTTCCTATTCCCTCTCAGAGTGTTTTCTGACTTTCTCTTCAGGAGGAAAACAGGAGTGTAAGGCATGAACTAAAAGGTGCTGTAAATTGCCAGCTGCTGCCAGGAGGCAGCCTCATGCTGCTCCCCTGTGCCTGCAGCCAAGTTTCTCCTTCTCCACGCTATACCTGGAAACACTTTTCTCTGCTTGCCCACGGGGCTTCTTTAAACTTCTAGTTGCTCCTCATGTGCCATTCATTCCTAGGGCTCTCTTCCAAATCCCCCTCCTCTACCTGCAAGATGAAGTACAAAGCCTTGAAGATGGATGGCCCTTCTAGGTGACACAACGGCTTTTTAATTTGACATTAAACACACCAAGTGCAGGCAAGGGGAGATGTGTACAAGCTGTCCTTCCCAAAGTGTTATTCAATCACTCCAGTCTCCTGCCCTAGACCTGTGTGTCACCTTGCTGCAGACAGGATGGAGATGCACTTTTAACCTGACTTATTCTTTCAGTGTCAATATCCAGAAACAATTTTTTAACCTGTAGATCTTTCCTCTCCCCCTATAGAACAGACTAGAGTGGGGGGTGGGGAACAGTACAGCTTAGCTATTTGACTTTGCATCATTGCAGCAATCTCAGTGGGAGCTGTTTGATCAAAAATTTAACAGCTTCATGTTCCTGTATTTCCAACACAGGTACTGGGAACAGACATTGTTAAATAACGTGCCTGCATTTCACATGGTTTCTTCTGAAGTCTTTAATCAATAAAATGTTCTTTAGATCAATACAGATGTTATTTCGCTGCTTGGAGCCATTTGTAAGCATATGATGGAGGTGGTTACAGCCTGGTCAGTGCATGGTAAGGACAGCTCTTGGGCACAAGGCACTTACAGCTCCTCTCATACACAGCGGGTGATTTAGAATTGGACACACCAGCATAAAATCACAACATCCTCTCTGCCAAGCAACCCCAGATACGCTGCACTGGGGGAATGAGGGCTGAGTGTGTTTCAAGCATTGCGTTTTATTCCCTATCAACAATGTCAGCAGAAGCGTTTTGCAGATTTATGTTGATTATTGTGTCAGTAAACTGACATAGTCCCTTGCTGAAAGGATGTTTGCAAAATGTGTCTGGTGGCTTGGTAATGGAAAATCCAGAGGATAATTCTAATTCTGCCAGCTCGTTTAAACTAGATGAGTTTTAAGCTGCATGTCATGGGTGGAAAGTTTGGACATTGCGGATGGTGAGAGGCTGTTGTCGCAGTAATGTTGGTGCAAATAACACTTAAAGTGTTGCTGAATGAAGGCTGGAAGATATTAGAACCTGGTTTATAATGATTTTTAAACTCTGGGATACAGCTTGTGCCTTCAAAGCGTTATACAAACTCTGAATAATTAAGCATTTGGGTTGGCAAAGTAGATACTTTGAAATGAAATCCCCAGGTCATGGGCAGGTCTAGCAGTTTTCCTTTCCTCTTGTGTCAGGTGTAGGACTTTGCCTGTCTGCTGGCAGCAACCCTGACTTTCTGAGGAGCTCAGTGCTGGTGTTGGGACAGCTCATGCCAGTTTTTGATCTCTGAACTCTAAGCCATGCTATAAAATCCTTGCAAGCATCAGAGCGGGGGACCACTTTGTCACAGCATCTGAGAAGTTCTCAAATGTGGCTGCCAGACAGAAGTGTGATGAGTGAAGCCCACGGGAGAAGGGGGAGCATCACCTCACAGACACAGGGCCAGGGCAGAGGAGTCTGGGGCTGCAGCAGGGCTGGCCCTGACAGCTTGTGCCAGGGGCGGTGTTACAACAGTAATTAGGCACACCAGAGCTATGCAGGAACACTGACTGTCTTCCAAGTGCTTAATTTTGCTATCAATTTTCATTTTCATATTAATTGCCATTAGTTAAACTGATGTAATGAGCCTAGAGTGGCAGATAAAAATGACAGTGGGGGTGGCTGTGAATTCTGGCTCCTGCTAGTGAAAGAAGCAGCTTGTTAGGGGAGGTCTGTGTGGGCTATCAGCAAACTCACAGTTAAAGCCTCAGTTCAGCCTCAGTTTCAGTCTCTTCCTGTTGTATTTTGAAACCACTGAATCCCTCAGACAAGGAATTGTTTATTTTGGTGCAAACACCATGCATTCAGACTCAAATCTCCTGTTTTCAAACCCAATTAGGAGACGGTAATTACCTGTGGGACTTGGGGTTTTGTCTGCTGGGGCAATGCAGATATTCTGTTTGTATCTCCCCTTCTAGTTATCAATAAAACACTAGAGCAAAACAATGTTTTCCTCTTGGTGTTTTCAGGCAGTGTTATGCCAAATGAAGGCAATATTATGAGACTGCATGTGTTTGGGAATAATCATGCAAGCTATTAGTAATCATGCTTCACTGTTCTCCAGTGCTGCTCACCCCCAGCTTTTTTTTGTGTTTGACACACAAGTAGCTGTGTGATAATTCCCATCACTACTCCTGGAATGGTGGGGCTGAGGTCATTGGGCAGCCAGTGATGCAGTCAGAAGATGAGTGCAATCTCCTGGGCTTCAGTACAGCTGTACTTCTGTGAACTCAGACTTTCTGAAAAACTTGTCTATAACATATTCTCTACCCTGGTATAAAGCAGCCACTCCAACTCAAGGACAAGCTGAGCAGGAGAAGGATGTTGCTAAGCGGCTTTTCAGTAAAGGAGACCTGCAGAACGTGGAGAACACCGATTTCTTTTGAAAAGTGCAAAGTAGATTGGATTGGGAGTCTTTTGTGACATAGTCAGCACTCAGTTGCTAACCACTCTAGCAGGTGAGAAGAGATACTCTCAACTCTCAATCTAATTTCCGAAGAGCAGAAAAGGCAGTTGTCAGCTCTTTGATCTCTGGATGAGGATTTCCTCTTCATCTTCTCCTTCATAACTGTCCCAGCCCTGGTGAAGCTGAGAGTGTTAAGGAAGAGAATTTCTCCAAATATGCAGGTGTCTTTGAAAAAAGGGAAAACTTGCCATCTGGCTACCTATCCATTTGAAAATCATTTCTTCCTCAGTGTGATTAACTGCTGCTATTGTCAGAAACTGTGGTAATCTTTGTCCTACAAAGCAAATTTAGCACATCTACTGCTGCTGCAAACAGTCCAGGAGTTTATAAAATGTAATAATTATAAACACTATTTGAATTCATTAGTTTTGTTCTTTTCCTTCTCCTAAGGCTTGCAGTGAGCTTGGCCTTGTGTTGTGCCTGTGACAAAGATAATCCTTACTGGGACAAGAATGAACATGAATTGAGCAAGAAAGTCACACCACCAGTCCCTGAATCAGCCTAAATGTCTGAATGCCAGTTCACTGTTTTGATGCTGAAATTAGATCCTAAATAAAAACAAACAGCAAAGGATTTCTTTCAGCTGTGAGATTTCCTGCTGCCCCTGCTTTTAAGCATGCTGGAAATCAGAACAGCTGCTGTTGCCTGCTTCTGCTATTAGTCCTGGTAAGAGTCAGATTCTGACCACGGGGATGAAAGAGAATAGTTCAGTATTTGGCATGGCGACAGATTCTTGATGTAGGACACTGTCCTTGCATCTGTTTTACCAAAATCTGTGTCCCCTGGTTTTGCAAGCCAATATGCAAACAGTACACGTGCTTTTCTTGCATTGATTCTCAAAGCTGATATCAACAGAAAATAGAATTGTAGGAATGCCATCCTGGAGGGAATTGTATTGCTGCGACTCCTCTCTCTCCCTTCTCACTTTTCCCAGCCTCAGCTGCATTGTTCAGTTGTGTACTGAGGGACAAAGTCACCTTTGCTGTTGAGCTTCTCCCTTGTGTACATCATTACCCTGAGGCTGGCTCAGTTGGTCACAGCAAGGTGCTAATGATGGGGAGATTGAGGGTTCAAGCCCTCTGTGGGCCATTCACTAGGAGTTGGGCTTCGTGGTCCTTCTGGGCCCCTTCCAGCTTGGAATATTCTGTGATCCTGAGTCTGAGAGGAAGGAGACCTAAATGGAATCTGTGCCAAACAGATTCTCAGGTTGCCTGAGGCACATCTGGGGTGCACTAAATGTGCCCTTCTCCCTTGTTTTACAGGGATCATGATAATTTTGAAGGCAAGAAGTGCCAAGCAGAACAATACAGATACTTGACAAAATGCTTGAAAAAAATATGGTGAAATTGGCTATCTTGTCTTAGGTTAAGCGAATTCCTTTAAACCAAACACGTAGTTTGTATGGGTCCAGGGATTACAGAGGAATGGGGAACTGGAACTGAACGGGGCCAGGCAATCTTTCTGGCATGGAGCATTATCATCTCCTTCCCTGGGGGGCGTTCACATGAAAGAGAGGGCATCTTTCAGTTCAGTTCACCTTCACTGTCCGGTAATTAACAGGCTGCCAGATTTGAGGCTAAGTGAGTGATGGGAATTGATGACACAAATCACAGAACCTCCGTTGGAAAGGACTCACCGGGGTCATTGAGTCCAACTTCTGCCCCAGCACAGCACCATCCCTAAGAGTCACACCATGTGCCCGAGCATTGTCCAAATGCTCCTTGAGCTCTGTCAGCCTTGGTGCTGCAGCCACTGCCCTGGGGAGCCTGTTCAGTGCCCAGCCACCCTCTGGGGCAAGAACCTGTTCCTAACATCCAACCTCAGCCTCCCAGAAGAACAGAGGAAATCACTACCCGTGCTCCTGATCCTGCTGCCCTGATCCCAGGGGCCTGAAGTCTCTTTTGGTCGCATGGACTTCTCTTTGTTACTTTGTCAATGAATCAGAGTTGGTTTAAACCTGCAGAGAAGCTGGTCTCTTGCTCCCTTAAGACAGGAGAGTCATTTTGCAAAGCTGTGTGGAAGAGGACAGCATTCAAGAACCAGGTTTACAAGAGGATCCAGGTGCTTGAACATGAGAAATTTTGTTCTTTCACATAGCAAATGCTGATTGGAACATCAGCATTAGTGGAGAAAGGCCCAAATTCACATGAAAATAAGACACTTTCTTAAAAAGTAGAGAATAAACTGCTTCTTCATTTCTTATAGTCCTCAAGTCAACACCAGATGCTTTTGCCTTAGTCAAATGCAAGTTACTGATCTAAGGCTTGCAGTAAATGGATTAAGAGTTATGGTCTCTGTGACAAAGAACCTGAGACTAGAAAATCTTCTTTGGACTGAAATCTGAAGAATGAGAATTATGTTGCAACATTATTGATTCAATAATGGCAAAAAAAGAACAAAAATATTATGTTCTTGGACAAGTGCCAGCTGAAAAAAAGGATAAATTCTTGCCATCCTATTTGCTATTCAGACAGTAGATATGACAAATTACAAAAAGGATAATACATTAGATGTTTTATTGTAGGACATCTGCTTCCTGGAGCTATCTCAGTCAACATAGTGGTTAACAAAGCATCAGTGCATTTTTGGGATGGCCGCTTACTCTGAATCTCAGCTGGCTGCTACTATAGAGACACTTTCTGGAAACAGAAACAATGTCTGATTCATGTGTTCAGAAGTAAATACAAAAGGTTTTTCCTCTCACCATCAGATACCTGCTGAACTGTTCAGTGCTCTGTGAGTGTGCTGCTGCTTGTCTCTGGCTGTTCCCCCTCAGGGGAAATTTTGTGAAGGTTGACTTGACTGGAAGCTGAACTATGCCAGAGTGAGAAGCAAGTCAGCCTCATACAGATGTTATTTCAGCTGAGCCTTATTTTATTGGAAGTGGAGTCCCAGCATTCAAGAGTGCAGGAACGCCATGGGATAACTGTGTATTTAGAGCTGCAGTGGCTCTGGGTCTGGATCTAGTCCTTCATCCCAAATGTACACAGTGTGGGTAGTGGGGTTCATCCTATGCAGCTATAGAATAAAATAATTTACACGATATGGAGACATCTGAAGATGCAGGTGCTAGGAGATGAGATAAACCATCCTGTATTCCATCAGCTACACAGGGAGAGGAGGGGGAAAACTCATGTCCAGCTGTGTACAGCACAGCTTTCAGGATTTCACCTGATCATCCTCACCCTCCATGCTGACAGTGGCTGGGAAGAAATGTAAGTTCAGAACTAAGGAGTGTGGGTTTGTTTCCACATGTACTTTCACTCCAGGAATGGAACTGCTGTCCATGAGTTCACTGCAGCCATCAACTCCCAGGTGATTTCAGCAATACATTTCTGTCTGAGAAATTAATTGTTTGTCTCTGGTAACATCAGGCTGATTTTAAAGGACTTCAAAGGATATATCAGGTGCCAGTTGGTGGTGTTAAAGTGGCACGTTGAAGCTGGGCAAATCTGAGGCACCGTGGATCAGAAGTGGAAATATTTGTTGTAGTTTTCTAGCTCTACACTAACTCTGGCATCCATGGTGAGATGGTTGAGAATCATGTCCACTTTGTGTGTCTCAGTTTTTAGTTGTGAAGTAGGAAACAGCCTTTTCCTTTCAGTTAAGTGCTTTGACTTTTACAAGTGAGAAATGTTAAACAAACAGATTGAAATCACTATAATCCTGGGAATATTTCCTTTAACTTCAGGGAGATTTGGCTTATGGCCTGTACCATATTGTATTGCACCCGCTCAATTAGAAAAAGAATAATGATTTAAAAGGTCACAGCTTTTTAAATTAGAATGCAGGAATAAGGGTAAAATATATGTGGTGGGGTTCCTCTTTAACTGCCCCGAGTGTTTGCCATTAGGTACAAATGGGAATCCTCCAACCAAGTTCACTAATCTCCTTTAAATCTCATTGAGTTACGAACATTTTCTGGAAAACATTTTTCAGAACTAATCTGCCCAGGCAGGGCGGGGAAAATGTTAAAACACACAAAAATCTGCGCAACAGGGAATAATGTTAGAAAGCTGTGAAAATCATTTATCCTTTTGAAGCGTAATGGTTTTTAATTTTCTCGTGCCCTGATCTCCCTGGCAACAATTTAAAAGTACATAAGCATTCATGAATCAAAGCCATTCACGTCTGCATTTTTAATTATGTGTCATAGGATTGAAACTTTCCCTTTGATCTTTGCATTTAAAGGGATTTACAATTTAATGATTACAATCCGCCTCGCCCCCGAAGCCTGTGCTTATTACTGAGCAATGTCACAAAGGGGTCACTGTTGGGCAGGGGAAGACAGTCGTGTTCTGGATGCTACAAGCTCGTGTGAAACCTGCCTGTGGTCTGCTCATGGAGGAGATCCCTGTGTGCCGCTGGGTCTTCCCCGTGGTGGTGACTCTAGGCAAGGCTTTTAAAACCAGAGTGAGATGAAACAGGACAAAAATAATCTGGTTGCCATCTGAAGCTGTCCTGTGCTCTAGGCTCTGCCTCTCTTTCCCTGTGCAATGACCCTGTTAGCATGGGCACATGACAAAGGGAGGCAGGAACACTCCCAGCCACGTGCTGTGAGGGGTGGAGGAAGGGGTTAATGGCTTTGAGTGGAGGGAGCACTTTGTCCTTGAAAGGAGAAATCAAGCAAAAAGAAGCACATGGACATTTTGATTCACGCTGGAGAAAACACAGGGCTGTCCTCTCGGTTTTTTCTCCGAGATTCAGGTGGTTTTAGAGTCTTTTTGCCCTCTGCAAAGCCCTGAGCCAGACACAAGAAAGAGACAGAGTCTTCAGGCTCTGATTTTCAAGGTTGCATGCTTCCTTTATTATTTCTTATCTTACAAATTTCTCAGAGCCCAACAAAGGTCTGTGCAGCTGCTCGGGCATCTGGTGACTCCTCAACTCCTCCCAGACTGGGCTGTCACTATCTTTTATACTAATTGCTACGTATTCTTTATTTATCATTATTTGCCAATACCTATCACTTATACTAAAAAGGTCATCCCTACTTTGACTCAATCTCTTTAAAGGACTTTGTGCCACCGTCACTGCAGAAAATGGAGTGAGGGAAAAAGAAAGAAGAAGCAGGAGACAACGCCCCAAATCCTCCATCTTGCCCCCATTCCCTTCAATACTAAAAACCCAAATCTACTGTTTTCTCACCCTGTGATAAGCTAAACTCCTCTCTTTCACACTCTTGTGGCTTGCAATCCCTCCCGCAGTGCAGGAAGCCTTTCCCATGGACTGGGATCAAAGCCAATGTCCCTCTGGGCTCTGGGCCAGGGTCCCAGACCCTCCTGTCCAGGTCTCTGACCCTCCAGGGCAGCCAAAGGAATGCCCTGGACTCCAACACCGTCCCACTGTGCCTCTTTGAGAGAATGGTCTCAGAGGAGCTTGGTCAGCAGGGCACAGAGGAAACCTTGTGGCTGACACACAGGTGGAGAGTTGGGGCATCTGAGTGCCCTGGAGGGGAGAGAGCTCTTGGGGGTGGTGGGAAGAAGATGTAGTGGGTCTGGAGTGGGTCTGGATGGGAATGCTCACCACTGGCATTCCCAGATGCCAGCATTTTCCCATTAGAGGTGTGAGACTCAATGCAATGTGCAGCACAAACTGAGCACTTCCTAACGAATTGTTCTTCCAAAGCCTTTCGCTGGATATTTAGTTTTCCTGCTTAATAACAATTTAAAGGTCACATGGATCAGTGATACTTGCAAAATAAATGAAGGTTACTTTTGATGGGCCTGTGCAAAATTAAGGCCTTGTTCAGGCTGCTTTATATGCATAACGTTGTTGTATTTTCTTGTAAAAACATCAGTGAAAAAAGTACTGAGTTAAAAACCCTGATCAGAATATTTTATGCCTTATTAAGCTACTTGTGGGTGTAGATAGGATAGTAAGGTTCTGTTAATCAATGCTTTAAGTTGACTCCATGGTGAGCTGATGAGTTGAAAATTTTGTTTAGATCCCTTTTTGTCTCTCTTTAGAGGGTCTTAACAGAGTAGATTTTGTGGAGTGAGCATCGGTTTGTGCCATTAACCGTAAGCTAACGTTACATGGTTTAACCTTAGAAACACCACTTATTGAGCTTCTACTTAAAGCTATCAAACTGATATTTTCACTGAAATGATGATCCAATTTTACAATGATTTTCTCAGATGAAAAAATTCATGGTTACACTATGGACAACTGCTGTTAAATTACTCCAGATGGGATTATACTAGGGGTAGACCACTCAGCCACATAAAGGCCACGGGAAAAGATCCTAACAATCATGAAAATGGGGATCAGGGATCAGGAGACAGTCATGCTTTTCAGAGCACAGGTACCAGTCATAGCCTAAAGAAGTGCTGTAGTTCAAAGATAAGCCTGACTCCAACTTTGGGAATCAGTAGGGATAGCAAGCAGCTGAGAACCTGAGGGAGGCAGACAACTGCTAGAAAAGGAGAAGACTTGAGCAGAATTTTGCTTTCTTTGTTGCATTTCTGTTGGGTTTGGATTTCTGGATTTTTTTGACTGAAATATTCATGAGGTAGAGAGTAGGAGGAGCAGTGGTTAAGTTTTTGAAGCAGCAGTAATCTATAGACTGTTTTTGCCCATAAGATAATTAGTGCCATGGTATAATTAGAGAGGAAAGAACAAAAGGAAGAAAAGTATTGCTGAGGGCTTCAGTTTAATTTACAAGGAAATCTAGGTAAGCAGCTAAATATAATATACTCCTTTTAAAACATTATAGTTTGGTGTTTTATTTTAAAGAGGACAGATCATCTGTTTACAAAGGTAGAAACACCAGTTCTAAGAAATACATCTGTACCTTTAAAAATCTCTTCTGCAGATTGAATTTCCTTTTATTGAAATACATTTTATTTAAATAGTCTGTGATACTCTTGTTGAACTATAACTGAACTCTGTATCCTGAATAGGGTGCTGAGAATTTTAATTGAGCAGGAGCCCGGGAAGATGAGACCATTGCAGTTTGGTCCCTCCTCCAAGTCCTGCATCCCTGCAAGTAGCTGGTGTGTGGTTGTGATTCTGCAGTGCTCAGGTCTCCTTCTGTCACACCTGTCTTGGCATTCTCAGGCACAGTTGTCCAGTATCTGCAAGGATGCAGAACACATGGATCTTGTTTTGAGTCTGGGAAGGGCTTTGGATTCGTGTGAATTTGTGTGGATTTGTGTGAATTTGTGTGAATTTGATGGGAATTCACCTTCTGCAGTATTTCTTAAGTGCCTTTTTCCTGATTTGCTCATTGCTTGCACTCATCTGAGGTCTGTCACTCCAGTTGCCTTCTGTGGCACATAGGAAATAAACTGTTTGGAAGGCCTCACTGAATCTGGAACTAAAACCAGGACTGCCTTTGTTGGCAGTGGCACTAAAAAGATTAAGAAAGCAATTAATTTGGTGCCAGTTTTCCTTTTGCCTGCAGAAGTGGCTCTTGGCATAGCTGGTACAGTGTGCCAGCAACAGGCTGTTGGCAGGAAGTCAAATTGTTACTAACCAGGTTTCTAACGTCGTGTGCTCTGAATTGCTCTGTCCTTTGGTCTCTGAATGTGGCATCTTCTTTTCCAGCTTGAAGATGTGAAACATGACATGAAGAAGTGCAAAGCTGACATAGTCCTGGCTTGGAACATCCCATGTGTGAATGTGCTGAACCTCTTTCTGACGGTGTGTGACTGTATTGAACTTCTTCCTGCCAGAATTCCTCTAGAACATTTGGGGACTCCAGGTAAGCCATCATCAAGCAAGGGCCTTTGCTGGCTCTATAATATATTTCTTCCCCTGTTAACTGCCTTCTTGTTGTCTCTTTTGTTGCATTTCTGACATAAGTTTATGGACTACAGTGGACATTCAGTATCTCATTTTCTGCAGAGTTACAATTAGAAAGTTCCTATGTTCTTCCCTCTACTCCAAGAAATTATTACAACTGGCTAAAAACACCTTGACTACAATAGAAAGTAACAAAGCATCAATGCACATGCTTAGAATTTGTTATATAAATTATTCAGATAATTATTTAAATAATTAGTATATTTGGAGAAAGTATTACAGGGATATGCAGGTTTTTTTGCAAAAAAAGCAAACCCACTAGATTAATTGAAGGGAAAATGCTTAGCTCAGGCCTGGCCTTGTTTCTGTTATGGTTGTTGTGGCTAGAATGGTGGCACATCAGAGCACCAGCCATGAACTTTAAGTGAGATTCCAGGAGCCTTCAATTCACAGTCATCATTTCTTACTTAGTCTTATTTAGGTTTCTAGCTGAGATTTGTTCCTGAGGGGGAAAAAAAAAAAAAAAAAAAAAAAAAAAAAAAAAAAAAAAAAAAAAAAAAAAAGGCATCATCATCAGCACCAGAGTAAAATGCTTCTGTTTGGTGGAAATTTCCTTCTGCAGTATTTCTTAACTGTCTTTTCCCTGATTCCCCATCCTCCTGATGTGTGACAGCCACACACCACAGACATATCATGTGGAGGGAGCATCAGCAGCTGCATTGGAGGAGGAGCCCTCCTGCCCTCAGAACTGATTCAGCTGAGTTTATGGGGCTATATTTTCTCTGCTGCCTAAATTTGAAATATTTAGAACAATTCTTCTAGCTCCTGAATGTCAGTGAGCTAGTTTGAGGGGATAGCTTGGGTTGCCAGATGTGTTGAAATCCCAGACACGTTCCCTGCACAAATCAGCTCTGCACATCATGTGCAGTGCATTTAATGATACCAAACCCATGCTGAAATCATTCCGGCTGTGCTGTATAATGCCTGTGCACAGAGATTTGTTTGGGAGGTCCTGATCACAAAAGTGACATCCTCCTGCTCCTTTCTCTTTATCTGCAAACCCAAATTAGAGAGCAGCCGGTGGCTTTATGCCTTGGTCCCACAGTGGCCTCGGCGCAGGGTCACAATTCTCTGTTCACAGGCAGTCATCTTATGACATAAATCCCTGAGCAACTGCACTAGCATCACTCAAGACCTTTGTGGAGGGTGCTCAGATCTCTCTTACTAAGGTTTCCAGTAGAGGAAGTCAAACATCACACTCCGACCTTGGGTGATGACTTAGATTGATGAAAGAAAATTAAAACTTTCAACTCCCTGCCCTAGAGGGAGAACATAATGATCCAGACCAATCCCACTTACCTCTTTGAAATTATTGTTATCTTTTTAAAGGAAGTCAATGATTTATGAGATGTTTAGTGGGCAAAACCCTCTGCAAACACGGGGCTGGCGAGGTTATAAATGATCTGTGCACAACCTGGGATTTTTCTAGCAATTCATATGCTGTCTAACTATGACTAGGGCTTCTTTCTCTGAGTTGTAGACCATACTGAAATAAAAAGGATCTGCTGGGCTCCAGTATAGCTTAGGCAACAATAATTACTGCACAGAAAAGTTCCCTACTTAATCAATGGGCTGATGCACAGAATATTGGAGATCTCCTCTTTTGCTCCAGCATAAACGGGGAAAAACAGATATAGAGGAAAAAAACCTGTTGGTGACGGAAAACATTCAAACTCATTACTGAAAACTTTCTGCACTGTGCATTATACAAATGCAGAAGAATAGGAAATACAGAGGTGCAAATCCCCATCACAACAAGGAACATAAAAAGGATGAACTGGCAGGAAGATAAAAATGGGCAGGGAGTGCTGAGAAATAATGCAACATTAAAATAAGAGATTTACTAAGCTACGAGTAGGTTTGGGACACAAAACAATTCACCGTAGAACTACAAAGAAAGAAATACAATTGGTAAAGTAAAGGTGCTTCCCAGAAGAAAGAGGTGGGAAAGCTTTTAGTCCTAACAATGACTTGGCGAGGATATTTCTGGGCTCTGATAGGCGACAGGGAATCAAGATTTCACCATGGCCTTTGGCATTTTACCTACACCATGGGAAGAGGGCTTTGTCCTAGGGCTGATGAGCCAAATCTGACAGGAGGCACTGGGAGAAACGAAGCAATCTGACTGAAGATTTCCAGCAACTCCACCATTGCTAGGCCACCTCCCTGGCTGCCCTTGGCTCGCTCTGCCAGACTTCCCCCTGACAGCTGGTGCTGTGATCCCTGAACTCACGGCTTTGACTGCAAGCACCTGAGATGCTCAGCCTGTGACGCTGGTATCAGGTCCTCAGGGGGAGGGAGACTCAGAAGGCTGCTGGATTTTTTGCTCTTCTGAAAAATCATGCTGCTGATTAGTAAATCTGGATCTTCAAAATATGCAGCCCTTGTGGGAATTGTATCTGTGCAGGAGTTTGATCCAACTCCTAGCACAACAATTCCCAAAGTGTTTTGAGGACATGAGTAAAGATGGTGTGTGCCACTCCTGCATACCTTACAAGTGAATCAATCCTGCACATTTCTACAAAATGCTATGTGTTCTCTAAATGAAGACATTATTCACTTAGTAGCTGCATAAAATAACTGTGTGCATTATAAGTCTTCAACTTACAAAGCTGAGGGACAAGGTTCTGCAAATGCTGTGTTTGTTTTCTTTCATGGCTATCTAACTGAAATTTAAAACATAGCTGGAAGATGTGAAGACTTGTGCAGCACCATGATAGTCATGTAGGGGTATTGTCAGAGGATATGAAAGAGACTGGGTTCATAGGCAGAACTGTATTTTATTAGACTGATGTTCCCAGGAAAACCACAATTGTCAAGCTCCAAGATGAGTATTTCTGGCAACAGCTTAGTTTGTGTCAGAAAAATACAATCTGAGTGGAGGCTGAGATCCAGCAGGGGATAGCAAAGTGGTGCCCCCTCTCTTCCCCTCTCCCTGTGGAGTACCTGAAGCAGCCAAAATGAACTCTGTGGGTCAGGACTTGGCTTTTCAGGGGTCATCAGACTAAGGATGTTTGGGTGCAGGCTGCTCTGTATGTGACAACTCGTGTGTGCTCAGCGTGTGGCCACGTTACACGGAAAATGTCCTGGTGTGCATCAGTGTTGAAGCAAAGGTCAGGCCCAAGCTGACGTGGCCTTTCTGGGAGCTTTCTTCTCTGTGCAGAACCCATGACAGCATGATGCCTCATTACAGAGCTACTCAAGCTACAGGAAAGTGATCGTCTCCTTGTCTGGCATATGACTCCACAAACAAATGTGTGTACACTGCTCCGACTGTGGAAAGGAGACGTCCCTCTGAGGCTTTCAGGGACACGGGTACAGCATTCCAGTTCTGTGCTGTGAACCAGGAGGGTTCAGCTCACAGAGCCCACAGGGGAAATTGCGGGGGAATTCAGGAATTCTTCTGCCCTTTGCTTTTCCCTTTGAAAATTTCTCCCTTTGGAGCCCCAACGCGTGTTGGAGGTATTTAACCATAGGTACTCTGACATGGAGTTCTTTGTCTGCATGCCATAAACACTAAAAACAGCCATCCAGAACACAGCACAACAGAAATAAAACTCTTCTTGTAAAAGCATTCAGGTTTCAGGTCACAAAGACATTTTCTTTTTGCTGATTAGCCTGTGTTTGAGGCCTGCCTGCAGGGAGACAGGACTAGCACCTCATCAGTGATTCATTTCCTAATGAAACGGAAACCGGCATCAGGAATGGAGGAAAAAAAAGAAAAAAAAAAACAACCAAAACCTGTGCAAAAAAGGCAAGATAAATGGCTGGCTTTCTGCAAAGCATGCAGTGAAACAATGGACTAAATGAGGTACATTCCTAACAAAGATCTCTTCTGTTCTCTAAAGGCTTTCCTTGTACCTGGAGTTATGTTTTATCTTCAAAAAGTGGTCTTTATTTTATGTGAGCTCTCTCGCCCTCACCCTCTTTTCTGCTTGCTGAGATTTAGGTAAGCTCTTGTAGTGCTCTATCTCTGATCAGGCTTAAAGATTTGGAAAGCCCTGAGTTTGCAAGGATAAAAAAGGCCTTCGTATCTAGACACTGATAGATGTGATTCATCACTTGAGGTGGACATTGCCACACAGCCCGTGCCACAGACTGTCTTGATAACAAACTCTGGATTTTTCTTGGCATGCATCTTCACTTAAAGGCCAAAGCTCTTCCAAAGAAAGAGGAATTGCTGGGTTAGGGAAAAGAAAAAAAAAAAAAAAAATAAAATAATAACATTATCTTGTCAAAACCAGAGATTTAACTAGGGCCAGGGGGTTTAGAATGAGCACAGGGGTCCTGATTCTACCTGAAGAAAAGGTGCAGAGCCATGGCATGGCTGCAGGGCTGAGGTCCAGTCTGGGCTGGGTTAAATGTCCAGCTGGAGCAGGTGGACTCAGGTGCTGCTCCTTCCCCACTTGGAAGCAAACAAGTGCAAAAACAGGGGCATTTCATCCCAGTTCCTGCAAGACCCTGACCTTATGGATGAGGAGAGATAGGCTCCAATTCAGTGGATCCCCAGCCCTGCTCTGGTTTTATCTAGCAAAAATGAACACCTTCAGCTTTAGACTGAAATGCCTTGGTCTCGTATTTCTGATTTTCCTTTTCTTCCCTTTCCTTCCTATCTGAGCGATAATCTACTGCCCAAGATGTGCTAAACTTCATCTGCTCTCAATTAGGATACCTCCCTGGGTAGCAATTAAGCAGTGACTGCTGCCACTTAATGGAGATGGTTATTTTCATTTAACTGGGGTGTTTTCCAGTGCCTTGTGTGGGTCTGTGTGCATTGTCTGTCCCTGTTCTGGCACCAGGACACACTAACTGCTTTCCCATCACCTGATCATGTCTGCTCACTCAACCTGCCTGTAACAGGCAGGGCCAATCAATATTGACTATCCTTCTGCAAATTCCAGTGGTCAGATAGGAATTAGGAGTTTCTTGACCCAGCACAAAATCTCTTTCCTTTCCTCCCCACATTTTGGCATTAATTTCACCTAGAACAGTAAAACAAGGTCCCTGTTATGTGTTCACAATGATGCCTTAAGTTTTAGCTTTCATGTTTTTCTGCGCTGCCCAGGGGTGCAGTTCTGAGCTCACATTCAGGGTCAATCAGCTCTCTGCACAGAGTAGGTAGATAAATCCTTTTCCTGCTGCACACCAAGGACAACTTTCAGGCCCAAAAGCACAAACAACCGTGGCAGAAGGGAGGAACAAGAAGGATGGGACCTCACAACCTGAAGCTGTAATTGGACAATTAAACCTCAATATGTAAATGGACCAAAACTTAGGAAAGTGTGAGACCTCGTGACTGTTTGTCCACTTTGTGATCATTCTGGGTCCACTTTGGGTGTAGCCATGGTCAGGCTCTTGTCCTGCCCAAAGTGTACCCTAAAGGCCTTTTAATAAAAATCTACTTCATTCTCTAGCTCTGTTCAGCCTCTGTTCCAGGTCACCCTTCCCAAGGCTATCAAACCCACGGATGGCTCTGTGCAGCAGAATTGAATTTCACCACCCAGCAGTACCAGGGAAGGGCAGCAAGAGGGCTTGAGCCCCAGGAGAATGTGATTAGCATCAGATCTAATTCTTTTCTCCAGACTGCCCTGTAATCTACTCTTTGACACCAACCTAATCTTTTTGTCACTCTGCACTGAAATGATCTGGAAAATTATTCCACTGTGGAGTCAGCTGTGTGTGAATAACTGATTTGGTCTGGGTTGCTTTGGTTGTGAGAATGGATCAAAAGGAAGCCAGGTTCACCATTTGACAGAGAATCAAAAAGCTGAAAAGCAGTTTGCCCTGTCATAAAGCATTAGTAATATTCTAAACACAGGTTTAAAAGTAAAAGTAAATAACACTGAAGAAGTAATACATGGTTTGGAGCTAAAACAGAAAAGGAAAAAAAACAAAATGTCACACGTTGACAGTTTTAGAATTTTTAAATTTAGTTTACTGAAACGACAATATTGGAAATGCACTGCTTATCTGAGCATTGCCTTCCAGCCTGTCTGATTTAATCTTAAGAGAAGAAAACTACCAGCAAATGGAAAAAAAAATCCCACGTGCTGATTAAATGAAAGGCCCACAAGGCACGTCCACAAAGAACAAATGAGCAAGTCAAGTGTGTTTTTTAATTGACATGATACCTGTAAGAGGAAATGGTTATATCTTCAGTGCTTGACAACACACAACACAGGTTTTTAAGGCTGGAGAGCCCATTGGAGATACTGTTTGTCGCAAGTAGATTCCATCAAGGCTCCTAGATATTTTCCATTTTAATCCTATCAGTCAAACTTTGACTTTTCTAATCAATTGTGAAAGTAAATCCCCAGGATTTGCCATATTATGTGTGAAATGCAGAAGGGAGTACTTAAATCTATCAGTAAATAAACAAACACATAAATCAAAAGCTAGATGGGGAGAAAGCAGCACTCAGTATCCTGGCTGCAATCCATGTTTATTATTTAACTTTAAAATGACAAATCAATGGCAAAATGGAATTAAGTAGCTGTGTAAGCACAGAAGTAATTTCATCAGTGTATGAGATGCTGGTGTTTGACATTATACAGAACATGGTTTGTTTACTGAGCAAATGCAGAAACACCAGGAGAGCTGGAACTGGAGCCAGGGCTGAGGGGAGCAGGGACACCCTCAGAGAGATGAGACCCTGGAGACAAGTGCCTGCTGATAACAGCAGGGACAGTGATGGGAAAGTGATGCATCCAGGTCCTTCATAGAAGAGGACAAAACTTGTTTTATGATGTGAAGGTAGAACTGAGCCAGATGAGGAAAGACCTTGTCCAGAGGTCAAGGCTGAGAGTCTCAGCTGTTTAGGCAGGTCTGACCTGGCAGTGGATGCAGCTGTCACCCTGGGACTGACCTTGATTAACTAGTGTGTGCCTTAGAAGGCATTAATGTTCCCTCTTGTATTGAAACTGGGTGAAAGTGGTGTTGCTGGAACACAAGCACCATGTAAATATGTAGAGATTTTGTGTTGCTCTCGAAGGAAGTTCCCCGTAGGAAATATCTCATACTAGATTATCTGTTTCAGCCAAGTTGATTGTTTGTGGGGATATTCTTACCCTTGTTGTGGTTTATTTATATTTTATACTGCATTTAAAACCCTCCTTTTTGGGAAAATCAGTGAGACAATGTAATCTGTGTGCATTCTGAGGGAAAGTGGTATTAGGACCAACAACTAGGATTTATTTAAAAATTAAACTAATTACATGATAATGAGGGCAGCAGACAACAGAGAATAATTAAAGCACTCGTTGCTATTCCTAAACCAGCATTTCCTGAGCATGACACCACATGGTCTGGGATGGCCCTGGGGTCAGCTGGGGTCAGCTGTCCCAGCTGTGTCCTCCCCAATACCTTGTGCACCCCCAGCCTCCTCAGCGGTGGGGTGAAAAGCAGAAAAGGCCTTGGCTCTGTACAAACACTGTCCAGAGGTAATGAAAACATCCCTGAGTTACCATCACTGTTTCCAGCAGAAATCCAAAGCTGGGTCCTGTACCAGCTGCTGTGAAGGAAATCAACTCTACCCAGTGCAAAGCAGCAGAGGTGTTTAAGGTGTAACACACTGAGGGTCTCTCTGGACCTGCCTGCACCAGAAAACTGGATCAAATTTCAGACACTGATGTAGGCTCAGATGCAAGCAGAAATTCCAGGTGTGTTTTTACTACTGCTGCTGTCTGCCCCTGTGCATGACAGAGGTCTCAAAAGTTCCCAGTAAAGAAAAAATGCAATGCAAGTCAATACAAGGAAGCCACTGAAAATGAAGGCAAGCAAGGAAACCCAGATTTCATGCCAAACAGGGGAATTTCTGGGATATGTCTTGTAAGAAGCAGTAAGTGCTCTGAATAAACCCTGAATTTGTAAGTGGAAAAGCAGATGGGAAGAGTGCTGAGGGAGTGATGCTCTCTGCCCACCGGGGCTGCTGAGCACTGCTGTCAGCCAGGTCCTACAATTACAGAATCATAGAACAGGCTGGGTTGGAAGAATTCTTAAAGCTCATCTTGTTCCAACCTCGCTGCCACCCCTGTTCCACCGGACCAGGCTGCTCAGAGCTCCATCCAACCTGGCCTTGAACACTTCCAGGGGTGGTAAATGCTTTGGCTACCTGGTCTCTCTGTCCCACAATGAAAAAGCCAAACTCCTCATGTCCCAAATTTTGCTTTCCCAGAGCTGCAGCCACTTTTGCCTTCCCCAGATCTTGCAGCCATGCTGGAGCAGCTCCTGTGGGAGCTGCTGTGAAGGGGACAGCATAAACCAAGGCAGGAGGGTGGTGCAGTTCACAGAGCAGGGAAGGGCACACTTGATTGAAAAGAAGTAGAAAGGAAGAGAGAACAATTGATTATTTCCCTAAATCAGTGAAGGGATCTTAAAAACAGCAAAACATCCCAGACTCTGGATTTTATGGCTCTTACAGAGCTCTATTGATGTATTCCTGGTGTAGATGCTAGAAAATGGTTTTATACAAGGAGAAAAGAAAGCTGGAGAGTAATTGGGGATTGACTGTTAAATCAAGAGAAGCTTTCAGATGCAAGGGGTCCACAAATTACAGACAAGTGGCTGCTTGTTCTTTTGTTATGTGCTGTAGCAGTGCTTTATACCTCCGTAGTACCAGCAGGCTTCAGCTAAGATTAGAACCTCCTTGGGCTGCATTAGGTAGGAATTTTGAAATCTTTTTCTTCACAGTCATGAGAACCAGAAACTTTATTTCTCTGCTCACAAGACCAAAGAGCTGAAGCTGTAGAGGAGACATGGAGGACCACAGTCCTTTGGTGGAGTCAAGAGAGCTGGCAGTGCTGACCTCCTTTCCTCTATGTTTTCATATCAGATTTTATTTCAAGTCTTCTTAACTCGTATCTTCAGCAGTCACTTTGGTTGCTGAAGCTCTTGAGGACGTGGTTCAGTAGGTGTTGACCTTGGTTCAAGGGAGCTGCATTTAACTGGTAGGGAGCACTCAAATGCAGACATGTCAGCCTTGGTGTTACAGCTGTGATTGCTTAAGAGAGATGCAAGGTTTGCAGAAAGATTGAGATCTTTTATAAACTGACCTGATGTGGTTGGAAGAGCAGTTCTGGGCACACCAGTCTTTTGTCAAATCACTCTTTCAGCCTGAGGTCTGGATAAGGGAGGGTGGACATAGGGAGCCCTCAAAGCCTTTGGCTCTGTCCCTGCCTGTTCTGAGGCCCGGGCCAACTTCATTCCTCCTGTTCCAGGACTCAGTTTCCCTGTTGTAAGACACATAACTGAATGTCTGCAGGAGCGTTGTTTGGTCTAAGGTATATCACCTTGATATGTCCCCAGCACAAGACCTGAAATACCTTCTCTGTGTTTTATACAGCCGTGCTCAGCAAATATTAACTCTCTGGCTATGCTTGTCTAAGACTATAAAATCCATAAAATATAATTAAAATATGTAAATCTATTATATTATTTAATGAGTACATTGACCCTTGAAAGTTGAAATTAGATGTAAAGTTGATACAGACATATTGCTATTGATTAGATATATAAATAAATCATTGCAGCTTTAGAGACAGATTTTTCCCATATCAGGTGGAAATATCTTTTTCTTCTGTCATTTCATCCATCAGTTCTTACATTTATGCAGCCATTTAAAACTACTATAGAGTAGCAATGAATAACTGTGTAACTTTTCTGCAACTAATATCCATTCTTTAGCATAGTTACTTCAAATTCTGTTCCCTTCTGTTGCTCTGTCTTGGAAGGCACTGCAGGCCACTAACAGTAAAAATGAGGCAGCACAAGTAAGCCCCAACCCCTTCCCCCAACATTTTAGTTAGATGTTACATCAGACACATATTTCAGGATTAGTATCATTTTCTGGGAGCCTGCATGCCAGTACAGGGAAATTGGAGCACTAAAAGCTGACAGTGTAACAGATTTGGAAGTCACCCTACCTCCTCTACCCCAGGCAAGGAAAATTTAGCAGTAAGGGCTGTGCTGGCCTTGCACTGGGAAAAACTCCTTTACTCCTTGCACGTAGCTGGCTGGCTGCTAATAAACAACTATTAAGGAGGTAGAGCTGTGTGGGCCCTAAAGTAGCAAGTGAAAGTCTTGCCAAATCAAGAAAATGGAAGGTAATACAGATGCCTGTGTAAAAGGCTATCTTTTGCTGTCAAGCAGCCTGCTTTTTCCTCTAGTTAAAGGTATTTTTCTTCAAATGTACTTTGTGCTTGATTCATGCTGGAGGCTTTCTTCTCAGTTAGAAAAAATCAGGGTGCTGCTTTCCCTCGAGGGCTGTGTGCCAGACCCTGGGCAGCTCTGTGCACTCCCCCATCCTTCTCCTGCCTGCCCATCCCACATCCTGCTCCTCTACGGAGCTGCTGACAGCAAAATCCAAAGGGTATTTCACAACAGATTATAAGTATTTGAAACCAGAGCAAATGTCATGCTGCTTGACAGCAAAAGATAGCCCTTTAGCACAGGCACCTGTATTGCCTTCCATTTTCTTGATTTGGCAAGATCACAGGCTTCAACCTCATTTAAAACCTTTTATCTGCATTTCCTTCCTGTAGGGTAGACATGTGTCTCCTCTCCCCTCACTTGTGCTGCACAGCTCACCAGCTGCATGCCAAAACTTCCCAGGGAAATATTCAGGAGATGAGACGTCATCAGCAGCAAAGTACCAATTCCATGTCAGGCAGCCCATCAGTAATATGAGATAGAACAGCCCTTCCACCTGCTTAAAACCTTGACGCCTGCTAGATATTTGGATCAGCAGTTCAGGCAAGTTTGGTATTTTCAGGCACCAAGGTCATATTCTTAAAGACAGGCAGGGAAGTCGAAAGCACAAATATGCACGCAGGGGTGCAAAGAGGAAATTGTGCCTATGAAATATGCAGTTCGATCACCTGCTGGGTAATTGTCTGCTCACAAGCGTTCAGCTGCACCTGCAATTTCCTAGTTTCCTTTTGGAGTGACTTGTCTGTGCCTGGGTGTGTGTGTATTTGTCAGTTTTCTCCTCTGCACTTGGAACTGTGGCCCAGAGCACCGTGTTGCTGTTTAGCGCAGATTTAAGCTTCTGATTTCAAAGCTGCTGTAATTAGTGACTTGCAGTCAGTGTACTCTACCAATTCTCAGCCCGCTGGGATATTACCAGGCTTTATTGTTTCTTTCTGTCTTTGTGCAACCTCTGTAAATCTTTTCTTTGATAGCAGCTAGGGTTTCAAAGCTGCCCACGTTTGAGCCAGAGGAGACTAATAATGATCTAATTAGTGAAAGACATTTTTCTCTGCTTTGCTGTATTTTATCTCCTCCCCAAAGCCTTGTTGGTGCAAGCCAACCTCAGGCACCAGCTAGATCCCTTTTTTCCCTTGTGTATTTGAGAAATAGACAGACACATCTGTATATATCCCATGTTGTTCTCACTTGAGTGTGTAAGTCTTGAAAAATCTTCCCAAGTGTAACTTGGATTTAGGAAGTAGCTTTGTTATTCCCAGAAGATTTTTCTTCCAGCTAAGATTTGTTTCTCTAGCTCAAACCACAGAGCCACTTTCAAGACTTCAACCTGTGTAAACTGCAGTGTAGGACATTCTTCTTATCCCCCTGTGGGTATTCATGCCCCTCTCCTCCTGTTTTTGCAATTTCACTCTTGTTTTAGTAATTAATGACCTCCCTTCTTTATTTATAGAAGCCTTAAAATGCACCAGGGTTGGATTGCACAGTCTCTTCCTTGCCACAGCGCAGTGTTTTGCCACAGGAAGGGCACACATTCCTCCCCAAAGGCCCCAGCAGTGTTAGCAGCTTTAATTGGCAGTGCAGAGACGTGCACTCAGGGGGTGCAAAGCCCTGCTGTACACTCAGGATCAGTCAGGCTTCCTCTGCTGCTCTTTGGGACCAAATGACGCTGGGCAGGGCCTTCACCATCCTCTTGTTCATTGTAGAGGGGTGCAGGACAAGGTCTGTGGGTTGCAGGTCTGTTCTCTCCTCCCCCAGACAGGCTCTCATGCTGCTTGACCTGGCTGCATGGGAGGCATTACAGCAGCATTTCTTGCTCCCCTTTTTGCTCCTGCCTGATTGCTTTCTAGGTTTCTCATTTCTGTATAAGAACCATTAATGGAACTATTTTATTTTAGCTGCTCCTTTGGCAGATCTGTTTTACAAATTCCCTGGAACACAACATTTCAGTCCAGCTTCACTATCCCTAAAACTTTGCCTTTGCAGCACTGGCTCAGAGGTATTCAATTACCCCCCAAAGGTATCTAAAGTGTTAATCCTGACTCCATCCAACCACAGAGATGCTGGAGAGTGTGGGAGGAAGCACAAGAAGCACGACAGAGCAGCAGAGAAGGGAGCACTTCAGTGGCAGAGATTCCAGGTGGTGAGCAAGTTGTGTCACTTTGTGGTGCTTTATGACCTTGTTAAACTGTCTCAATAAACCATGCCAAGGAATTAGAGACATAATTTAGAGCTTAACTAGCACATTACTATGAACATTGGGTACACGCTGGTGGTATCTTTCTGTTTTCCTTCCCCTCCACGACACTGAGCTCCAGTGGAGAGAAACCACCCAGGGAAAGCACAAAACTCTGACACAATTGATGTCTTGGTGCCAGGCACTTCAACAGCAAGGAGCTGATCCAGCCTGGGGAGTTTTCTGCAGGTGCCCAGGACCCTCCTGCTCAGCACTCAATGGCCTCCTCTTACACCTCAAGCAAAGCCACAGGTTCTCCTGCAGCATAAATATTTCCTCGCTGGTTTAAATAGGAAGCAGATGTGTCTCACTTGTCACCTTGAGCACTGAGACTGGGAGCAGGGCAGGAAAATGACAGCAAGGTATGGGGCACTGTACCAAAAAAGGCAATGGCAATGATAGAACTCAGACAGAAGCAGGCACATAATTTTTCTCTTTGTCAGATTCTTAGAAAACAAATGTTCATTGGTGATAGAAATGCAAAGAATTGACAATTTTTGTGTACCATTTGTCCTTATCCCCTGAACCAGGACAGAGTGCAACAGAGTTGAGTTGCCTTGTCACAGTCCCAGCTCCTGTGCTGGTATTTTTAGAAGAGTCAGGACAGGGATATTGGGGTGTGACAACAGGAAAAGGGAATCGCTGCCCCTTAGAGAAACATTCCCAGTAGGGGCAGAGGGGAGAGGAGAAAGTAAAATCTGCTTCATTAGCCACTGAGGTGCAATAAAGCAACTTAATCTGGGAGAGAGCTGGACCATCCCTCTGCTTCTGGCAGGCTCAGGCCATGCTGTCCTTTTACCACCAAAGACAAAACGGGTGCAGGAGCAGAATAATCCGGATGTTGGATCTCTGGGCTCAGGCTGTTTGGAATGTGAGCTGGATAGCAGCAGCTGGGGAGGCTGACACTGGGCACAGGTACAGGCAGAGGCCATATCTGTGAGAGCAAGCAAAGGACCTGAACAGCATCAAGCAGCCCCTTATGGTCAGGACACGGCTGTGGAGGAGAAGCAGTGAAATAAAGCAAACCTGATCCTCTGTGGGCAGTGTCTGATGGACAGAGGTGTTCTTGTTTCTCTTACACTTGTTTGACAAGGTAAAATAGTACAGAAGATAGCATATTATCTCTGTTTTCTTTGGTTTGATTTTTTTTTTTTTTTGGGGGGGGGGGGAAGCAAGCAGGTAAATACACCTTAATTTAACATTTAATCCTTGAAATTATAGTTGTAGCCTGCACAGTTCAGTTACTCTGACAGAAGGTCTCACTAGGTTTCTTTTACAAATGAAGCAAGTCAGGCAGGATATTCTCACCTTTAAGCTCCTGCCACCAGCTGCTTCAGTATTGTCACCCACCCCTGCTTTTCCATGGGGCTGCAGCAGAGCTGATGTCTGCTGGTCACCACACTGCTGACAGTTAATTGCCTGAGCATGAAACCAATCACAAAACAACAACAACAACAACAAAACCCAAGGAGATAATTATTTTTTAATTTGTGTAATTTAAAAATCTGTTGTATCTTCTTGCAGTTGGATTCCAAAGTGTGCCATTTCCTCGGGCAGCGGGGAAGCCTTTCCAGGCTTTGGGTGGAAGACCAAGCTCTCTTATCAAACCAGTCCCATGCTGGGTAAAACCTGGTGCAGCCCATCTGCATCAGATTAAGTTTGACTTAATTCCTTTTTCCACGTTTTTTGGCAAGAGCTTTGGTACTTCATTATTAAAACACAAATTTGACTCTGTGCTGTAATTGCCCAGCTTGACAATGATAAATCTTATAAGCAGGTTTGCTGTTTGCGTGCTGGAAGGAAAGATTGACGTTCATTCACAAAAAAAAAGCGCCATAGTTTGAATTTACAGCTCTGTGTTTGGAAGTCTGGGCAAAAAGCTGAGGAAGTGGGGTGCTCCCTTCTGGTGCCTGCTCCAGTGGGAGCAAACAATCCCCACCCAAAGAGCAGGGTTGCCTTTCAGGTGAGGAGCAGAGGTCTGAGCTTCATGGCAGAGTCAGCAGGAGTTACCTGAACCCTCGGGGGGAAGGCTGTGCTGTGGTTTCCCTTCTACCGTTCCGTGACCGTAAATTTCACAAAAATTTATAGTTTGAGCTCAGGTTTCTCAGGCCCGGCTGGCGAGCAACGAGTTGTTAATTCGGAAGGTTAAAGCAGAATCTGTTGAGCTTGCATTGCAAGCAAATGATTTCCCGGAAGGTTTGCAGCAAAATGGGGCCTTTGTTTTGGCTGGGGCTTGGCCCAGCAGGACATTAATGGAGTGTGCTTCTCCAAGCCATGTGCAACAGGGACAATCAGGTTGTGGCTGTGCTACTTTTCCTGGCTATGCCGCTCTCTAGCCTGCCCTACGCAGCCTGGGGTCTTATGTCAATAATTCCTGTGGTGTTGGGCTGGAATTCAGGCCTGTTCCCACTGCTGGGCTCAGAGCTCCCAGACAGCTGATGCAGCTTTTCTGGAGCTGGGGATAGCTGGACAACAGGGAGCCTGGAGGTGCCCTGCTCGTGTAGACATTCCTAAAGTGCCTGGCTGTGTCACAGACAGGATAAATATGGACACAGTCTCAGTGAGGACGAGCTGCCTAGCCTAACTTGGGGATTAAACAGGAATGCTTTTGCTGTGCCACTGGAAACAAGAGAGAATTGCACCAATGGACAAAGCTATCCTCTAAATTTGGAGCTGCCTGTTGCCTTTTGCCTGTGTGGGGACCTTGTTATCTGTAGGCTCTGAAACAGAAAGATAGAGACCCTGAGTGAGAACAGACAGAGAGCCATGGGGACACATTGGGTTCACTCCTGTCTGCTCCCATGACCAAAGGAGCTGTAGATTGGATTCCTTTATGCTTCTTGTAAAGGTATAATAAACATGGTGGAGGCAATGAAGATGCCCAGCAGAGGCTCCTTCCCAGTTTCCTGGCAGCTGTCAAGTGGCAGGGTTTGATCTCTTTGGGTTTGCACATGGATCCTCCAGTCATATTTCTAAGGTGAAATATTGAGTGCATTATCTCTGGATTTTATCAATCCTCTCTCCTTTGGATAATTTCTTACATAGTGCTGATTAAGTTCAGTGAAGTCCCAGGTGCTCTGGACAAATCAGAATTTGGCTCTTTACTGTCTAAATCCTGGCCAAACCCACACTGGGTGTGTGGCAGGGGGGTTTGCTGGCTGCTCCCAGCCTTGCCTGGGGGTGGCTGACCCTGGAGCAGCACTTTCCAGCTGATGGCTTTTGTTCAGGGCGACAGGATATTTATTTAAAGGGCAGCAACTGTGGTAATATTTCAAAGTCAAGTAATTAATTTCAGTGAGGAGCAGGAATATGACACTGACAGCATCAATGACAGCTCTCACAGCAGCCGCAGCAATGCACCCCCAAACCTGGGCAGCCGATATTCATTTCCTGTAGGCTGAGAGGAGAGGTGGCCTCAATCCCCCCCTCTTCAGCCTATTTCCCCCTCCCCAAAGATGCTAGTTATGTTTCCTGCAGGGTTTCAGTTATCCCTCAGATCTTCAACTCAAAAAAAAAAAAAAAAACCCAAAAAACCAAAACCACAAACCCCTGTGCTTCACTGAGCCAAGGGAGAAAGAAAAAGATGAGCTATTCAGAAATATCAAATGCAAATATTCGTTTGCCTCATCCCCCCAACATGGGTTATTACTGGAAAATTAAGGAAGTTTGAAATGCACTTTGCACACAGTCTCAGCATAAATAATGCTACTTTGCATTTCATCAGCCTTATTTTCCCTATGGGATCTCTGTCATCTCTCATTTAGGCACCACAGGGATATCAGCTTCAGAAAGAGGTTGAGACAAAAGGTGCCAAAATATTAAGTGGGTAAAAAAAAAATCTGTGGTTCTCAAGAGCAATCCAGAAAACTTTCCATTCTACAGGTTCATGAGCTCTGAGACACTGAGTCAGGGGTTTTTTTTAAGGAAAGTTTTTCTCTATCAAGAGTATAAAGATTTTATGAAGTAAAAATTTGCTTTAAAAGTATTTACCAACAATACTTGGTGACATTTGATGTGATCACTGTGAGACTAGGAATTCCTGTGGAATTGAAGGAAGAGATGCAGAAAATAGATGAGTAATTTTAATAATTTAACAATAATTTAATATATTAATACTTAATAATTTGATATTTGTTTTTTATTCTAAAGTATGTTGAAAGCTATAAAGTATTTACAGCTGTTATCTACAAGGAAACAAAAGAACAAAGGTAAAGATTATGGCATTCAGGTTTGAAAGAATTGTAGTAAGATAGAAAGGCATTCGTGTGGCTGTGGTGACTCAGGTAGGATTCAAATCCGAATCTCCCTGTTAGGCCCAGTCTCCCTGTTGTGCCCCAGTTTTTCCAGTTGCTAAACAGGGATTGCAATATCGCCTTCTCTCAGGCTTTGTCTGACCAGCTGGGCATTGAACCCTTCCGAACTCCTGAGACACATTTTGCAAGTCCTGCCTGATTGAAAAGGAAGAGAAAAGGGCAGAATTAAGTGTAGGACACAGCAGAGGTGGATGCAGAGAGGTGAGCATAGCTTGAAAGCCAAATCTGTGACTCCAGAGGAGCCTCCATGAGCCCCAATAAGCCCAGGAGCTGCTGCCCACAGAAGCAGTGACTGATCTGTGGAGGTGCCTGTGCAGGGTGAGGGCTGAGGAGGGAACGGAGCCATACACACATGGAGCACAGGGAAGCCTTTCCTTAAATGGGGCTTGCAAGAGAAAATGCAAAGATTAGTAACACTAGACAAGTGATTAAAAATACCCTGACAGCAACAAAGAAGGGATAAGGTGAGATCAATTCACATCTTTTCAGTACAATCTGGTACACGTAGATGTGCACAGAATAATTTTGGGAAAGGTGAGGCAATATTCCAAGAACTAAATATCACCATTTTATTTGTTTTATGTGCAATGATCTTCCAAGGAGGGATTCATTCAAGACATCTCAGTAATATAGAAGAGCTAATCCACAGGGGTTCAGTAAAAGGTCACTATACTGCATCCTCCAGAGGAGATTTATATACCTCAGTATACTTGCATTTGTCTTCTAACTTGGCTGTGCTCATTCTTTTGGAGAGCAGTGCATTTTGGGTCAATATGAGGTGCCTTTGGAGACTTCGAGGTGCAGCTAATTACTCTGGCTGCGACTAGCACGGCTTCCCTGGGTACTGCAGTGGCTTAGGAGCAGCTTTCAGACACCCATCATGCATAAAGCTCTCCAAGTGGATGATCCGGGCTGTGTTTTGTACTCACTTTTACAGCTGTGGATGGTGCTTAGTCAGGCAGTCAAGGTCATAAAGTGCTAAGCACACATCTTCAGCCCTGCCTAAAACACACATGGCCACAAAGGGTGGCACCCAGCAGCTGGACAGTCCCTTCCCCTTCCCCTCCCCTCTCCCCTGGGGCAGTGAAGGGTGTCTGCCTCGCTCAGGGAAGGCTGCACCCTTCCAGGCGTCTGCCCAGTCTCCACCAAAGCCAAGCTTAAACCCTTGGTTCTCCAGAAAGCTGCACATCCGGCCCTTAAGATCTCATAAAACCACTTCTGAAGCAATCTCCATAGGGCTGGCTGTTTAATTGTTTAGTTCAGAGACTAGCTCAGAATAATTTAGCGGCTGGTTAAGAGAGAAGCCAGTTATGCAGTTCTGCCAGTTCCGGAACTGATAATCCATAACGTTATCCACATGTTGTTGCTATTGTAGCAGTGTTGTATGGTGGGTATGAAATAGCAGCATCATTTCTGACTGAGCTTGGCTATCTGTCATCTTGATTTTGTTGGCTCAATGATAAAATGAAGTGCTATTTTAAGCTTTGCTGGTGAGAGTCTTTCTGTCATAATGAAACTGCCTTATGCTAAAGATATTCCAAGGAAGGAGAAGCTGTAGCCCAGGTGGCCACTAACTGAGATAGATGGGAAGACATCAGATAATTTTTTTAGCCACTAAAAATAATTGTTGTCCTGCTTTCACCTGGAGGAGCCAGTTCTGTTGCTGAAGCACAGTGGAAATGATGAAATATGCTGGATTCTGTTAGCATAACACAGAACTGTGCTTCCTTTCTGGAGCAGTTTCCCCTGTGTGTGATCAAGGTGTGATACAACCAGAGCACGCTCACACTGTGACCTTTATTTCCTGACCTTAGCATGACTTGGGGTTACAGAAGCAGATAATCCAGTCACCAAGTGTGGTCCGTATCAATTGACCCCAGCACTTTTTTCCTGTCCTTTCACAAACGTATTTTTGATTATGGTGGTGCTATTTAAAGGGTTATTCTTCTCATGGCTTTCTTCCCTGTATAAGGCAATATCTTTCATATTTTAGAAGATCTCATTCTTTCTCATCCACTGTCTGAGCAACAGCTTCTGATCAGTCATTTGAAATCTCTGATTTCAGATCTCGTACTGCTACCTGTGCCCATTATGTTACTGCTGTTACAGCCCCTGGAAGATATTTACATCAGACATCATATTTATGATGAGCCCCTCTTTGTATTAGGTAAACTGATGTATAAAAAAAGAAACTTGCTTTAAGGTGTTAATGGCCATCTGTGATGGACTCACCTTTTAAAAGAGTTGAACTGTCCAAGTGCCTTTCTGATGGGCTTTAGAGTTGACATCAGTTTTGGAAATTCTGTGCTGAGTGGGAGCAGAAAGTTCAAGTGCAGACATATACCAGATATAAATAAGATCTGTGTTATTTCTAAAGTCTAAAAAAAAAAAAAAAAAAGAAAAATACTGGGAAAATAACTAATCAGTCCAAAATTACTACAACATCGTCATCTCCATGTGAACTAACAGTTCCAATCCCCTTTGAAGCCCACAGAGAACAATGGGCACTGATAAGTCACAATTCCTCTTCTCAAGTGGGTGTACCAAGTGCCCTGAGAGTGCAGGCTTCTCCTTTGGCTGAAACCAAGGCAAGTTTACCTCCACATGGGGCTTGGAGGACAGAACCTCCCTCTCCCCAGGTGAGGAGAGGCACAGACCCATAGGCACAGATCACGCAGACCTGGAAGCAGGGCTCACTGCAGTTTTACCCTATCCCCTGTCTCCTTCATCCCCTTCAGACATACAGCAGCAAACAATCACTGGAAGCCAACCAGTCTGGGAGAAAACACAGAGCTGGATCCTTTGCATTTAGCCAAGTATATGATTTGAAAACAAACAAATGTTTTCTTAAAACAAATCCAGTGCAGTGATTTATTTGCAACATTCCTGAAGTGTAGCAGAAACCACATAAAAGCTTTGAGGCTGTGGACTGAATCAAGGGTATGTTGTCTTTAGCAGAAGCCAATAGATAAGCCACAGAGAGAATACAAGGGAAGGGAAAAATAGTTGGGAAGAGAGTACGTGCTTGTATCTATGAAGTTTCTCTGACTTCTCCTTTTGCAGACGTAACACTGAGCTCATGAGCAAAGGAATGATCACACACACTGGTTATTGCAATAGCCAAACACAGAACAATATTGAATTTCTTTCTGTCAGCAGCCTCCTGCAGCCCAAACCAGTGTGGGTCCTGAAGGACAGACCATGCCGTAGCTGTGCTGTGCTTTGGTTGTGCTGTGGCTCAGAGGAGTCGTCACAGGAATCAAAGCGCCACTGTTTTACATTTCTTGCTGTTTGCAGAGCTGTTGTTATTATTTATAATTTCAGACTGTGCCATGAGCTGTGGCAAGAGCAGGCCAGTGCACTGCTGGGTTGGGCAAACCCAGAAGAAAAGGGTGTGCTGGTGGTTTGGAGCTGCACTTTGTACTGTGGTTTGCTTACCATCCATACAGAGGGACAAGATTTTAACCACATCACAAGCATTCCCTGTCACTGGGAAGCACTGGTCCTGTGGGAAACCCTTATCCGAAGCAACTGAGAAATCAGCATGACTTTGGAAAAATCAAACCTAAGGCCATTATTTTGAAGTGGTCTAAACCAAACCAGCAATGACATTCCATGTGAGCTGCAATTTTGGCCCTGAATATTTGTTCCTAATTACCGTATCAAGAGTAAAGAAAAGAAGTTTTCTTTCATACACACTGGGAAGTATATGAAAAATAGTCAACACTTTGTTTACACTTTCCTGCTAAGACTCCTCCCAATACTTACAGAAATTTGACATAATTTTTGAATAGATACACATTTTAGATAATGCTCCAGACATGAACCCATGTCAGCTAACTACTAAGAGAGCACAGCTGATGGTACTGGGCTGAGCAGAGACCAGGAGCTGTTAATTTCCTCTGTCCTCCTTTCCAGGAAAATCCCTGTTGGGAGCTGGTTAGATTTATGAGGGGAGGAGGTACTGGTCTCCGTTGTCTGTCGTGTTGTTAGAGGAAAGTGAAGGCGATGTGAGGATGAACTAATCAACTGGTTTATTTTATCTGATAAATTCTGTCATTGCAATCAAGGAATTGGATCTTCTCTCTCTGTCCTCCAAAATTATTTATGGATTTGTGGGCTGAGAGAAGAGTCTGATGTGGAAAGCATGATGCAACCTGAGAGCACCTTGGGTAAGACCAGATGCCAGAGAGTCCTTGTTTCTTATTAGTTACTTCTCCCTCACTTGGTGCCACACACATTTTAACTCAATGGTAACAATTCATACACATTCAGAAAGGAGTTTGACATAACTGAGGCAGCAAGTCCCGCCAGGATAAATCCTGGCAGAAGGAAACTCTTGCTGATTTCAGTTATCATCATAAACACTTCACACTTTCCTGGTGTCTTGGTTTGGAAAGACAGGTGTCTGTCAGAGAAAGCTGGAGCTTCCCTTGGAACAGAGAATGTAAACCCCCTCCCTCTAAATTATTATAATTTTACAATTAAAGGGCTTTCAGGCAAAGATATGGGAATAGGAATAACAGCTCTTTACTAGGAATATTAAAAATACAAATGTAGTAGTACAAAAAAGAAACAAGCAAACAAAAAAAAGAAAAAATCTTAGAAACACTGTAGAGTCAGAATAAGATCTGACACCCTGTTAGTCAGGATGTTGGGGGCAGTCTAAAATGAGTCCTCCTGGAGTGACAGATGTGATTTTGTTGGAGCAGAGATGATCCTGTAGAAGGGTCCAGTGGTGGTGAGATGGGTCCAGTCTTCCTCTTTGTCCTAGGGTCCTAGCTTTTACACTAGGAATTAGAATAACTATTTTGTTGGGCTCAGTGATTATGATTTACAGGAAGTTTATAAAGGTACCAGTGTTTGTGCCAGGTATGTTTGGTTTATGGTTTCTTTGCCCTACCCTACATCCAAGTTCCAGCAGCATGTTTTGGGTATTTATCGATAATTGCACCCAGTTTGTTAGAGGAGGAGTAGGGGTTGAGGCTTTTCAACCTCTCCTTTCCTTCTTCTCTTCTGAGTCGGTTACATCATTTTTGGAGAATGTTCAGTGTCCCCTGAATGTTAAAGAGACCACCTTCCTGGTATTTCAGCTGGTGAGCTTTCTCTATATGGTTTGTAGCTTTTCTAGAATGAGGGCTGAGTTTTCCAGAGGGGCTGATGAGACTGCTGGCCCAGAAATAGACCCTGAGTAGACTCAGCTGTGGAAAATCCTAAGTGATGTGGAGAATGGAAGGAAATAGGCCAAACCTTGAAGGAATTTTCTGATCCCCCAAATTGGCAATTTTCACGTGAGCAAATTCAGAACCCAGATGAGATGGGGAAATACCTGGAGGAGAACTGCCATGATGACTCTAAGGAGAAAAAGATCATTGCAATAACCTGGGCCCTAGCACATGCTTATCGCACACTGCTAGATACTGTAGGGCAGCTGGGAGATAAATCAGTCACTCAGGCTGCAGCCAACTCCACAGCTACTCAGGCTGCAGCTAAACCAGACAGTGAAACTAAGACACCGGCAGTTGCTGCAGTAAAGAAGGGAAAGAAGGGAAAGAAGAGAAAGAAGGGAAAGAAGCACACACAAAACAAATCAACGAGTAGACGGTGATTCAGGTGAAGGATCCTCAGCATGCCTCCTTGACACCCAATCAGGAGCTGAACCAACTGACACACAATCAGAAGCCGAAGCAACTGACACACAGTCAGAAGCTGAACCAACTGATGATACACAGTCAGAAGGCAAACCAACTGACACAAAATCAGAAGCCAAGGCAACTGACACACAATTAGAAGCTGAATCAACTGGCACAAAATCAGAAGCCCAGCCAACTGGTACAGAATCAGAAGCCCAACCAACTGGCACAAGATCAGGAGCCACTACTGAGTCCTTTTCCCTGAAGGACCTTCGTGGCCTAAGAAAGGATTACACTCAATGACCTGATGAATCTATAATTAGTTGGTTAGTCCATCTTTGGGATGCTGCAGGCGAGGCTACAATGCTGGGCGGCACTGAAGCAGGCATTTAGGATCCCTGTCACATGATCCAGTTATCGACCAAGAAATTTTGAGGGAAGCTCACCCTTACAGTCTCTGGGAATGGGTCCTGGGAAGTGTGGCACAAAGATATCTGTGTGCCAACGATCTCTATCTGCAGCAAACTCAGTGGAAAACCATTGAACAAGGGATTCAACGCTTGAGAGAAATGGCAGTGGCAGAGATTGTCTTCTCAGATGACCTAAACACTAGGAACCCCGACTTGGTCCCATGTACACCTGTGATGTGGCGAAAACTTGTACGACTTGGGCCACAAGAATACTCTTCTGCTTTAGCAATAATGAAGTGGGATGAGACAGAGGAGACTGTGTTTGATATGGCAAAGAAGCTCCGAGCATACACAGATGCCGTGCATGGTCCAACACATGCAAGAATTGCAGCTCTGGAAACGCGTATGCGGAAATTAGAAGACAAAATGGAGGAGATAAAAGAGGGCTTTCTCCAAATCTCTGCAGTACAGATCAGAGGTTCATGGCACCACATGCAAATGTCCCCCAGATAGAGAGGGAAAGGGCATCCCACGGGCTAAGCTGTGGTCCTTCCTGTGTGATTGTAGAGAAAACATGAGAAGATGGGATGGAGAATCTACTGATGCTCTGGCCCAAAAGCTGCATGAATTGTTGCAAGGCAAAATTATGAGAGGAAGTTCTACCAAGAAGGAAGCAGCTCTGGTTATCCAGCCAAATAAGGATAACCAGGCTTAGAGGGGGTCCTGCCTCTAGCCAGGTAGAGGCTAGGGAAAAACGTGTTTTTTGGACTGTGTGGATTTGTTGGCCTGGCACACTAGAACCACAAAAATATGAGGCCTTTATTGACACTGGTGCACGGTGCACATTACTCCCATCAAGACATGTGGGAGAAGAATCTGTTTCCATTGCTGGCATGACAGGGAGTTTGCAAGATTTTACTTTGGTGGAAACTGATGCGAGCCGGACTGGAAATGAGTGGAAGAGACACCTATTGTGACTGGCCCAGAGGCTCCATGCATTTTGGGCACAGACTTCCTCTGAAATGGCGGTTTCAAAGATCCAAAGGGATTTAGGTGGGCATGTTTTTGGCTGTTGGTTAAGAAAACAATTATTAACCCTTATTATTTACTGGCTGCACACCACACACACCAGAAGCACTTGCTGTGCTGTGTGTCAGGTTCTGGAAATACAAACAAAGGTGTTAACAAAGCACAGTTTCTCTCATCCTGGAGAAAAGGAGGCTCAGAGGGGACCTTCTCTCTCTCCACAATTCCCTGAAAGAAGTAGTGCCACCTTGTCCTTGTTTAGGGCAAATCTGGGAGAAAACCCCTGAATGGGGTCCCTCTGGGGAGCAAACCCAAACACCCCCCCCAACAGTCCAGTAAAGAACTTCCTCGGAGAAATGTGGAAAAAACTATTTTACTTAACAAACAAAGTGCCTACAAGTATAAAGAAGGAATAATATGAAGCAATAAAACCTCTTGTTCTGGAGCAAAATGGCAAATTGAGAAAGTTCTTGCCGTGGGTGGAGCTCGGCTCTCTCTCAGTCTCTCATCAGTCCCAGTCCCTCCGGCGCCGCTGGAAAATGCCGAGGTCCAGGCCCCAGTCCTCTCCTGGGTTTTTCAGTCCTGAGCAGGTTGAAAAAAGTCCCAAGAAAAAAGGAAAAAAAAAAAAAACCAAAAAACAGTCCAGGGAACTTCTCTGCCCTAGCTAGCTGAAACTAACTAAAAGCAAAAAGATCTCTGTCCTGCAGTCTCTCCAAGCCTCCGCTGAACTCCCCGTCCAGAGAAGAATGTGGAGGAGTCAGGCAGTTTTCTCAAAACAAACTCCACGCTTCTCCTTGCTCTTAGAACCAGTGCTAAAGGCACAGAACTCAATATAGAGCACAAACAGAACAGACGACTGGGGATACAAGCATCATAAAGTCACCCTAGGGCAATCATCCATAGAGTGTTGCTAGAATGAAGGCAGTGGGATGGCAAAAAAAGGGCAGGTAAAACCATGACTCTACTGTAAAACTACAGAGAAAATGGTCTAATTCTATCCAACTGCCTCAGTCACCCCCTGGGCTGAGACACAGAGCTGGGGCTGTGTGGGGAGTGGGCAGCTGCAATGTGGGCAGCAGTAGTGAACCCCCTGTGCCAGTTGTCAGAGCTGACCAGGGCAGTGAACCCCCTTTGCCAGGGTCAGTGTCCATGTGTGGGTGGTGTGAGCTGCTCTGCTCCCACCTGGCAGCCATCGATGCTCTTGGAAATGCAGGCACAGGTTTGAAGAGGGGCCTTGCAGGCTCACCTGCTCATCTTGCTGGCCTCCACACTGCCACAGCCATGCTCTTCTGACAGTTGGAAAACCCTTCCTTCCTTCCTTTCTTTCTTTCTTTCTTTCTTTCTTTCTTTCTTTCTTTCTTTCTTTCTTTCTTTCTTTCTTTCTTTCTTTCTTTCTTTCTTTCTTTCTTTCTTTCTTTCTTTCTTTCTTTCTTTCTTTCTTTCTTTCTTTCTTTCTTCTTTCTTTCTTTCTTCTTTCTTTCTTTCTTTCTTTCTTTCTTTCTTTCTTTCTTTCTTTCTCTTCCTTCCTTTCTTTCTCTTCCTTCCTTCCTTCCTTCCTTCCTTCCTTCCTTCCTTCCTTCCTTCCTTCCTTCCTTCCTTCCTTCTCTTCCTTCCTCTTCCTTCTCTTCCTTCTCTTCCTTCCTTCTCTTCCTTCTCTTCCTTCCTTCAATCCTTTTTTTCCTTTCTTTCCTTTCACTTTTTTTCCCCTGGTTGTTACCATGGCTATTGATCCAAAAGAAATTATTTTATTTCACTGCAGATTAGGTTAATCCACAAAATGTTGGTAGGTGTCCTGTCTTTGTAATGTAGTTTGAGTGCTAAAACCTGCAGGGTGCTGAACCACAGCCGGTGCTACAGCTTTGTGCTTGGTGTGGTTTTGGCCCAAGTCTAAGAGGCAGGACTTCTCCCACGAGGGTTTGGATCACAGGAAGTAAGAGGGGAAGTTGCTGCTTCACGACGACTTGTGACTTCTACATAAAACATTTTCTCAGAACTAATTAAAACTTTGAGAACTTAAATGAATCAGGGCTGTGTAACTAACAGCTTATGTTGAAGGCTTTGAACAAATATCCACAATGCATCAGTAAACATGCAAATTACTTTTTCATGTTGGAATGTGTCTCACTGCAATGCTGTGCTTTGATAAAAGGTCTCTTTGTGACTGTACTTTCTATACTTTGAAGTTTATTGGTTTCTCTAACCTCTGTTTCAGACCTTTTAAGATATGGAGAAACATTCTTTAAAATGACTTACCAAGCAAAATTCACTGTGCTGCAGCAATAACTAGCAGTTTACAAAGTGTCTACATTAAGGACTGAAACAAAACAGAGACAGGTTACTGTTCAATCATGTCTGTTCACTTTAATAATCTCCTTTAAAGGGGATTATTGCAGGGGTGAAATATTTCCCCATGGTTATGAAGACAGTTGTAGAGAAGATTCATGACTTGCAAAATTTTTGTTAGATTTTACTTTGGTGGAAACTGATGCGAGCCTGACTGGAAATGAGTGGAAGAGACACCTATTGTGACTGGCCCAGAGGCTCCATGCATTTTGGGCACAGACTTCCTCTGAAATGGCTGTTTCAAAGATCCAAAGGGATTTAGGTGGGCATTCAGGATAGCAGTGGTAGAGACAGAGGGTGTTAAGCAGCTGAACACCTTGCCTGGACTATCAGGGAGCCCATCTGCTGTAGGTCTTCTGAAGGTGGAAGAGCAATGAGTGCCAATTGCCACTTTGACAGTGCATTGTTGACAGTACAGAACAACTCGAGATGCTGTGATTCCCATCCACAAGATGATCCATGAGCTGGAGAGCCAACGGGTGATCAGCAAAACACACTCACCCTTCAACCTTCAGCCCCGTCTGGCCTGTGCGCAAGACTGACGGAGAATGAAGACTGACTGTGGACTATCATGCCTTGAATGAAGTGACTCCACCATTGAGTGCTGCTGTGCCGGACATGCTGGAACTCCAGTACAAGCTGGAGTCCAAGGCAGCTAAGTGGTATGCCACAATTGACATTGACAATGCATTTTTCTCCATTCCTCTGGCTGCAGAATGCAGGCATCAGTTTGCTTTTGCCTCGAGGATCGTGCAGTACACCTGGGTGCAAACACAGCCGCATCATCTGCCATGGACTGATCCAGGCTGCACTGGAAAAGGACGAAGCCCTTGAACATCTACAGTACATTGATGGCATCACTGTGTGGGGGAACACTGCAGCTGAAGTGTTTGAGAAAAGTGGGAAGATCATCCAGATTCTCCTGAAGACTGGCTTCACTATCAAGAAGAGCAAAGTTAACGGACCTGCTCAAGAGATCCAGTTCCTGGGAGTAAAGCGTCAAGATGGATGGCATCAGATTCCCACCAAAGTCATCAACAAGATCACCACGATGTCTCCATCAACCAACAAGAAGGAAACACAAGCTTTCCTAAGTGCTATAGGATTCTGGAGAATGCACATTCCTGAGTACAGCCAGATTGTGAGCCCTCTCTACCTGGTCACCCGCAAGAAGAACGATTTCCACTGGGGCCCTGAGCAGCAACAAGCCTTTGCCCAGATCAAGCAGGAGATCGCTCATGCAGTAGCCCTTGGCCCAGTCAGGACGGGACCAGAGGTGAAGAACGTGCTCTACTCTGCAGCTGGGAACAATGGCCTGTCCTGGAGCCTTTGGCAGAAGGTGCCTGGGGAGACTCGGGGCCGACTACTGGGATTCTGGAGCCAAAGCTACAGAGGGTCTGAAGCCAACTACACTCCAACAGAGAAAGAAATCTTGGCCGCCTATGAAGGAGTTCAAGTTGCCTCAGAGGTAATAGGCACTGAAACACAACTCCTGCTGGCACCTCGACTACCGGTGCTGGGGTGGATGTTCAAAGCAGAGGTTCCCTCTACCCACCACGCCACCAATGCCACATGGAGAAAATGGATTGCCCTCATCACTCAGCGCGCCCACATTGGAAACCCGAATCGCCCTGGGATTTTGGAAATAATTAGAAATTGGCCTGAAGGAGAAAACTTTGGTCTTACTGATGAAGAGGAACAAGAGCAAGTGAACACATGCTGAAGAAGCTCCACCGCACAACCAACTGCCAGCAGAAGAAACACACTATGCTCTTTTCACTGACGGTTCCTGCCGCATCGTAGGGATGAACCGGAAGTGGAAAGCAGCCGTATGGAGCCCCACACGACAGGCTGCACAAGCCACTGAAGGAGAAGGTGGGTCAAGCCAACTCACTGAGCTCAAAGCCATACAATTGGCCCTGGACATTGCTGAAAGAGAGAAGTGGCCAAAGCTCTACCTCTACACTGATTCGTGGATGGTAGCCAGTGCTCTGTGGGGTTGGATGGAGAAGTGGAAAAAGGCCAACTGGCAGCATAGAGGAAAACCAATCTGGACTGCAGATGAGTGGAAGGACATTGCCACTCGGGTAGAAAAGCTACCTGTGAAAGTCCGTCATGTAGATGCCCATGTCCCCAAGACTCGGGCTAATGAGGAGCACCAAAACAACCAATAGGTAGGTCTGCCTGCAAAGATAGAGGTGTCAAAGATAGACGTAGATTGGCAACACCAGGGAGAGTTGTTCCTAGCTCAATGGGCCCATGATGCCTCAGGCCATCAGGGCAGAGATGCCACCTCTAAGTAGGCACGAGACCAAGGGGTGGATTTAACCTTGGACAGTATTTCTCAGGTTATCCATGACTGTGAGACTTGTGCTGCAATCAAGCAGGCCAAGCGGGTGAAGCCCCTATGGTAGGGCGGACAGTGGTCCAAATATAAGCATGGGGAAGCCTGGCAGATTGATTATATTACACTGCCCCAAACACACCAAGGTAAGCACTATGTACTCACAATGGTAGAAGCCACCACAGGATGGCTGGAGACCTACCCTGTACCTCATGCTACAGCTTGTAACACCCTTCCAGGCCTTGAAAAGCAAGTTCTTTGGAGGCATGGTACCCCTGAGAGGATTGAGTCAGACAGTGGAATTCATTTCAAGAACAGCCTCATAAACAACTGTGCTAGGGAACATGGCATTGAGTGGGTGTACCATATCCTCTACCATGCACCAGCTTCAGGGAAAGTGGAAAGATACAATGGACTGTTAAAAACCATCCTGAAAGCACTGGGTGGGGGATCATTCAAAATTTGGGAGCAGAATCTAGCAAAGGCCACCTGGTTACTTAAGACCTGAGGTTCCACCAACAGAGCAGACCCTGCCCAATCTGAGCCCTTACATACAGTAGATGAAGTCCCAGTAGTACATGTAAGAGGTTTGTTAAGGAAGACAGTTTGGATCAATTCTGCTTCAAGTACAGACAAACCCATCCATGGCATTGTCTTTGCTCAGGGATGAGGTTGTACATGGTGGGTAATGCAGAAAGATGGAACCAGACTATGTGCACCTCAGGGAGATCTGATTGCTGGGTGAGAACCCTGTGTAATTATCACTGTGGGCTGACTGTTACTGCCATTGTCTGTATGTAGCTGTATATTGTATATTGTTTTCATTAATAAATATTTATGTGTAGTGTATGTGTGTGTAGAGCTAGAATATAAATATTAGTTTTGCTAAGTTGACGATAATGGGGATAAGGTGTGGAATGTCCTAGGGTGACTTTATGATGTTTGTATCCCCAGTCATCTCTTCTGTTTGTGCTCTATATTCAGTTCTGTGCCTTTAGCACTGGTTCTAAGAGCAAGAAGCGTGGAGTTTGTTTTGAGAAAACTGCCTGACTCTTCCACATTCTTCTCTGGACGGGGTATTCGACAGACGCTTGGAGAGACTGCAGGACAGAGATCTTTTTGCTTTTAGTTAGTTTCAGCTAGCTAGGGCAGAGAAGTACCCTGGACTGGTTTTTTTCCTATTTTCTTGGGATGGTTTCAACCTGCTCTGGACTGAAAAAACCCAGGGGAGCACAGGCATCCCGGGGCTGTGGGTATGTGGGGACCTCCTGCTCCTGGAGGAAAAGTGTCATGGCCCTTGGGCAATTGGCAGTGACTGCTCACAGGCCTTCAGAAAAGGGATAATTATCACTCCCAGCTCAGCCTCCAGACCAGGGCTGACACACAGAGCTCTCAGCATCCTCTCACAGTGGGGTCCGGGCTGGAAGGAAGACGGCTGAGGTCAGGCCTTCACATAGAGGCTTGCAGAGCCATTCAGAGTACAAGATGGGTGGCAGCCCTCATAAAAAGGAAGAAAATCGAAAGAGCAGGTGCATTCATGAAAAAAACTTGTCTTTTTCCCAAACGCCATTTTGCTAAGTCAGGGCAGGAGACAGAAGGTGGCACAGGTTTGTAGCTGGACCCTGCCCAAAGGGCGAGGGCAGGCACCTGAGTGCTTTCCTGTGACTAGGCTGGTCCATCTCCATCAGTGGATTTTAAGGCAGAGGAAGATGTTTTGGGGGAGTACCATGAGCCCAGCACCATGGGGGAGCTGCTGCAGCACCTCAACATTTCCTGTGGCCTCCGTGCCTATGACTTATGAGGACGGGGTCCCAGCCGCTCAAAGGCCCAGCACTACTTCCCATTTCAAGGGAAGAACGAGGAAGAGCTTTGTCAGGGCTCAACCTGAAATGACATTTGCTGCTTCTGATTGTTCTTACAGCTTTGGACAAGAGTGACGTCTCTGTTCCTGCCACCCGTTGGAACGCACACACGGCCCCGTGTGTCGCTTGGGGTGACCCCAAGTGGCCACATTAGCTTGAAAGGACAGCTGTTGTTTCACTGCTGCATTTCTTGGCTTGCCAAAGCCCCTCCTGCCTGCACTACAGCCTTTGCTTGAAGACACAAAAGTACCGATGTGGAGGAGAGGCATCAAAAGCTTGCCAAAGGCTGAAGGGAACACTCTGATTAGCCCTGTTCCCAAGAGCTTTCTTTAGCTGAAGTTGCTAACAGGGAGCAGACTTGACAGCCTGGAATGGGTTGGAGGTTGTTTTATTTTTCGGACCCCCAGTCCTGCGTGGGTCTCGGTGAGTGGGGGCTGCAGAGGCTCCGCCAAAGGCATCAAAGCCGCCCGCCGCACACCCAAGGGTGGCACAAGATCTGCTCCAGCACTGGCCGGTCCTCGGGGTGCAGGGACAAACACCAGTGGATCAGATGTTGGCACTCTGGGGAGAGAAGGCAGAAAGCGCCGGTCACTTGCAGAAGGCTCCTGCCCGGCTGCTCCCGGCGCCTGTAGAAGCCGGGCCACACTGCCTGTGCTCAGAGCCGCCCTTTGCGGGAGAGCGGCACGGCAGGACAAGGGCCACCTCCTTCAGCCAAGTGTGCCACACCGAGCCCGTCACGGGCCACCTCCTGCAGCCGGCCCTGGAGGGCACGTTGACCTTGGGCACAGCTGCTGAGGGCTGTGCCGGGCCTGCGCCGTGCCCTGTGCCAAAGCCTGTCTCCTTGAGGTCGGATACCAACCTGGAGAGACCTGCTGCCTGAAGAAGAGCTGCCCCGACACGATGTCATGGTCATCCTGGAAGGGCATCTCCCCGCAGACCATGACATATAGCAGCACACCCAGGGACCAGATGGTCGCCGCATGGCCGTGGTAGCAGCCAAGGCAGATCCACTCGGGGGGGCAGTACAAGTGTGTTCCTAGGGGACACAGGCGGCGCTGTCCAGGTGCAGGCTGCTGGCTCCCAGAGCCTGGCGCCAGCCTCCTGGCACAGGCAGGGGCTGCACCGGCGGCCACAACTTCCCCCCCGGCCACCCTGCATCCCCCAGACAACTGGCCAAAGCCAAGGCGCCGTTCTGCAAGGCAGAGAAGGCCAGCGGAGCGGCCCAAGCCCTTGCGGGCCTGCCGAGCCCAGGGGCCGGGGCCTGGCTTTTGCAGCGCCTCTGTGATTTCGGCAGGGCCGGCAGCCGGCTCCCGGGGCACAGCATCGGCCCCGTGCCACAGGGCAGCCGGCAGCCGGCTGAATGCCGCAGCCCACGGCCGAGGAGGGAACGGGGCCGTGCAGTGCCTGGCACCGGGAGCAGGGCCTGGGCTGTGGGCTCACCCTGCAAATGTTGTGTAGGCCTCCTCCTGGAGGAAGGTGCCGCAGCCGAAGTCGATGAGCTTCAGGTCGCCAGTCTCCGGGTTCACGAGGAGGTTTTGTGGCTTGATGTCGCGGTGCAGGACGCCGCAGGCGGTGCAGTGCTGCACGGCGTCCAGCACCTGGCAGAAAAGCCAGCGCGCAGCCTCCTCGGGCAGGAACTCCTGCTCCAGCAGGTAGTGCAGGAGATCCTGCGACTGCTCCGGACGCTCCAGCACCAGCATGAAGCTGTCAGGCAGCTCAAACCAGTCCAGGAGCTGGATGATGTTCTGGCAACCAGAGCCCACCTTCTCCATCAGCACAATCTCCAGGGGAACACGGGTGCCGTCGGGCTGTGAGGAGGAGACAGTGCCTCCAGCAGGCCTGATGCTGCCCTGTGCCTGCGCTGCCCCCCTGCCTGGGATGCCCTTTGGGCAGCTTCCCTGGGGCTTGGCATTCTTCCCGCCCTGCCCAGGGGATGCTTGGCAGGTGTCCCCCTGCCCGGACCCCCCACCACCGCTGTTCGGCATGCCCGCGCCCTGCCACGCTCGGCCTCGCACGCTGAGCTCACGCCCGCTGCCGCCGCCATTCCCCGCCCTCGGGCCCGGGCTCATCCCTGCCCGCCACGGCCCGCTCTGTCCCGCTGGCCCCGCTCACTCACCAGCTTGTGCCACCGCAGGACGCTCTCCCGGAGCACGCGCTTCACGGCCACCTGCAAGCCATGGAGACAGGGGGGCTCAGCTCAAGCCCTGCCCCGCCCCGCGCCGCCCCTGACCCTTCTCCTGTGCCGGCAGTCCCGGCCACTTACCGGGCTCCCGTCCGACAGGCGGGTCCCCGAGAAAACGGTGCCAAAGCCACCGCTCCCCAGCTGCGGGCCCAGCAGGTACAGCTCCTGCAGCTCCTTCTTTTGCCCTGCGGCCAAGACCCAGCCATCAGCCTTGCGCCCACCAACCCCCCGAGTGGCCCGAGTGGAGCGGGCCGAGCCACCGCGGGCCACCTTGCTCTCACCTGCTTCCTGCTGCGCGCCGGGCAGCGGCCGCCGCCTCGCAGCGCTGGGGCTGGCGAGCGGCACAGCTGGGGCAGGGCAGCGCGCAGAGGCGGCTGCAGGAGCCGCGCTGCAGCGGGGCTGGGCGGCACCGTCGCTGTCCCCGGCCTCGTGCGCTGGACTCTGCTGTTCTGCACGGCCGGGGCTACAGCCCGAGGCTTCGCACAGGGGGGTCCCAGGAGCAGCTGCAAACCAGAGAGCGCTTTTCTGAAGCCTTGGCATCAGAGCCACTGAAAATAGCCAGGGACTAGGCCTCTCTCAGAGGCCCTGGCCTGGTCTCGTCTGGGAATGCCCCTCAAGAGCCCCAGGGGAGCCTCAGAGAGCTCCTGACAAGAGCTCACCTGCCACTACAAACTCTGTCCTGGTAGTTGGTGGCCGTCTGGGAGCAGCTTCCTGGAGATGGAGGAACCTCCTTGGTCTCTTGGAGATCGTCTCCAGCTCCACGCACGGGCTGTGGCCCACTGGCACAGCCGGCACAGCGTCCTGGGAGCTGTGGGCCGGCAACTCCTGGCTCAAGGACGCCTGCTGCTCCGCCACATGCTCCTGACATGGCTCCCCTGGCTCGGGCTGGGCTCCCACGTGGACTTGCGGGCTTTCCCCGGCCACGTCAGTGGTCAGGGTTGCGCCCGTGTTGTTGGAATTCACAGGTCCAGGGGAGCTGGGAGACCTGTCCACGGGCTCTGCACCTTCTGCAGGCTGACAGGTCTCACTGAGCCTCACTGGGGGATGGATGCTGTCAGAGATAACCGAGGCTCCTGGCAGGATGGATGTTCTCTGACAGCCTGATCCTCCTGCATGGGTGGCGGGTCTCTGCTGGTATGCCACCCTTGCAAGAGTTGAGGCTCTCCCAGGGGTGTAGAATCTTGCTGGGAGCAGCCTCTTCAAGGGATGGAGGCTTCGGGAGCGGCTGGGCGGGCCACAGCAGGGCAGGTGGCCTCGCTTCCTCAGCTTCTCCAGTTGTTTCCACAACGCCTGCCACATCCCAGCGTAGAGCGGCACAGATGTCCCATTGCCAGCCCAGAGCCAGATCATCAGTTCCTGCAGCTCTTGGGCCACTGCCACGCAGAGGCCGCAGCTGCAGGACCTTCCCTGGGGGCTTGCGGGATCACCTGGCCGCTTGCGAGGGGTGGCCCGAGGCCTGGAGCACCTGGGAGCCGCAGGGGCTCCTCGGTTCCTCCGTGAGCCTCTGGGCCGGACTCCGGAGCGCTTACGCCTCGTTGTTGTTCCTGCCCGCCGCCGCCGTGGTGGCCAGTGGCCAACGGCCCAGCAGACTGCCACAGCGGCCAGCAGCAGGACAAGCGCAGTGATCAGGACGCCTCCGTCACCCATGGCTACGGCACGTCCCATCGCAACTGCACTGGCGGCTGCGGGGCCGGGCCCGGCTTATATAGGCCTGGCGCGGTGATGTCACAGCGTTGTGGCCAGGACAGCTCTGTGACATCACGGCCCTGCCTCACACCAGCGCTCTGCCCCTTTGTGCCGTCACGGCCACGCCCGCCTCAGGGATCCGCAGAAGATGGCCATGGCCAAAAAAAGCCTGGAAATAAAAACTGGACCTCAGCCTGTGTCAATGAATCATTCCCTGGAGCAAGTGGTGGCACCTCAGGAACGGTGCTGTTGCTGATGCTGCCAGCAGTGTCATGCCCACAGCTCCCAGGGCACTGCAGCTGCACCAACTTCAAACAAGGACTTCTCTGTTCCTGAGAAGACCCTCCAGAGACAAAGAGAGTTGAAGTCCTCTGTCCCTGGGGAGCTCTCCTGAACTGGCTGTCGAGGGATGGAAGAGTTTTTTGTTAGCAGCTCAACAACTTCTGCAGAGCCTCTGTTCTAAATAAATCAGGATTTCCCAAAGCACGCTCATCTGACTCCCACTGCTCTGGTCTTGTCTTCCATAGGGTTCCTTTCTTCCCAACAGCTGGCACGTGCTGGGTGTGGATTCAAGGTGGGAATGCTGTGGATCAAACGGCACTGGTTTGCTTTCTGCTGAGCAGGGCTTGCCCTCTTCCAGGACTTTGCAGAGTCCCTTGGTACAACAAATGTTTTCCATTGGGAAGGGACGGATGAGTGTGGAAGACAGGATCAAAGAAGGCATGAAACACCTGGACCGTGGCTCTGTCCCCATTTGTGAGGTGACCATCCACATCCTGGAAGGGGACGATGTTATTTCTACAATGTTTTTTCCTTTAATGTGTTTAAAAATGCTCTTTTTATAGTGCCCCACAATTCTGGCCACCTTCATTTCCAGCTGAGCTTTCACTGCGCCAAATTTCTCTCGACAGTGGGAAGAAGCACGTCGGTATTCTTCTCCTGACCTTGACTCCATGGGGCACGCAGCTTACTTTTCCATTCTCTTTTCCAGAAAAGATGCCACTTCAGGCAAGCCAGCCTTCTGCCTCGCCTGCCTGCTTTCTGTCATTTCCTAACCGCCTGCTCCTGTGCCCTTAGGAGGTGATGTTTCAAAAGTGACCAGCATGGATGGACCCTAGCACCTGCAAAAGCATTTGCCCTGGGTACTGTGCCTATAAGTTCTCTGAGCAGCCTGAAGTCTGCTCTCCTCATGCCCCAAACTGAGGTTTTGCTGGCCTTTTTCCTCTTGTCAGAGGTTTGAAACTCGTTTTATTTGTGGTCAGCGCCCCAGGGGCAAAGCCAGCGCAAGGGGACATGAGTGGGGTGAGTGTGAGAGGTTCACCTCTACCCCTCCCATCCCACACCAGGGAGTAGGGATCTTCCTGGGATGGATCCAGGAGGATATCCAGTACCATCCTTGCTTGGGACAGGTAGCAAGGAGATCCAGGCGCAACCAGTGTCCAGCTCTGTGTCCTGGGACACCTTGCACTGTGTTCCCAACAGCCCCGATTTTCAGGAATGAGCCACAGGAACCTCCTGGGCATTGATGGGTTTGTCTTGCAGGAATTCACTGTGGAGCTTGTTTCTCTTTTGTTCCTCTTTTTGAACTCGTGTAAATATGGCATGAAGCTGGAAGGGGCGGGGTGGGGAGATGGAACACACACATCTGGGGAACTCTTGAGGGGTTCTGTGTCTCTGGCACCCTGCTTTCCTCCTCTCCCTTTTGTGTAGGTGTGGGCTGGGTTGGAGCATCTTTCCCGGGGGGTCACGGTGCCCTGGTTTGCAGCTGCTCCTGGGACCCCCCTGTGCGAAGCCTCGGGCTGTAGCCCCAGCCGAGCACACCAGCAGAGTCCAGCGCACGAGGCCGGGGACAGAAACGGTGCCGCCCTGCCCCACTGCAGCATCCTGCGCCTGGACAGTGCCGCCTGTGTCTCCTAGGAACACACTTGTACAGCCCACCCGAGTGGATCTGCCTTGGCTGCTACCACGGCCATGCGGCGACCATCTGGCCCCTGGGTGTGCTGCTGTATGTCATGGTCTGCGGGGACATGCCCTTCCAGGATGACCATGACATCGTGTCGGGGCAGCTCTTCTTCAGGCAGCAGGTCTCTCCAGGTTGGTATCCGACCTCAAGGAGACAGGCTTTGGCACAGGGCACGGCGCAGCCCAGCACGGCCCTCACACAGCTGTGCCCGAAGTCAATGTGCCCTCCAGGGCCGGCTGCAGGAGGTGGCCCGTGACGGGCTCGGTGTGGCACGCTTGGCTGAAGGAGGTGGCGCTTGTCCTGCCGTGCCGCTCTCCCGCAAAGGGCGGCTCTGAGCACAGGCAGCGTGGCCCGGCTTCTGCAGGCGCCGGGAGCAGCCGGGCAGGAGCCTTCTGCAAGTGACTGGCGCTTTCTGCCTTCTCTCCCCAGAGTGCCAACATCTGATCTGCTGGTGTTTGTCCCTGCACCCCGAGGACCGGCCAGTGCAGATCTTGTGCCACCCTTGGGTGTGGGGCGGGCGGCTTTGATGCCTTTGGCGGAGCCTCTGCAGCCCCCACTCACCGAGACCCACGCAGGACTGGGGGTCCGAAAAATAAAACAACCTCCAACCCATTCCAGGCTGTCAAGTCTGCTCCCTGTTAGCAACTTCAGCTAAAGAAAGCTCTTGGGAACAGGGCTAATCAGAGTGTTCCCTTCAGCCTTTGGCAAGCTTTTGATGCCTCTCCTCCACATCGGTAGATTGGTCTGTCTGAGTGCAGACAGAGGAATCGTTTATGTCAGGACTCCCTGCTTTCTCAGAGCCATGAGTGACAGCAGGACCTTCTCATCCCTGGGGATGCAAATGGCCAAGAAAAGTCTGAAAGCAGAGATGTGAGCCCAGCCCACAGCAGTACAGCAATGAGTGAAGGGTGTGTCCCAGGAGTGAATATCCTGGCACTGCCAATTGCCAGTCCATGGCTCTAAGGAAAATGCAGCTTTGCCACAGGAGAAGCCCCTTGGTGTGGTGGTGGACAAAGTCTTCCCTCAGTAAAGGCAGGTGTTCCCATGTCCAGCTCACTCTCTGCAGTGGGAAGTGGAGCAGCAGGAGGAGGAAGTCTCCACAGGTGGGATACTATTGTAATAGCCAACAGCTGGCCTGGAAGCCTCACATTAATAATTAATCCCCACTTATAACTGAAAAGTAACTGATGATATAAGTAGCTTGATTATATAAGTTAAGCAGTATGGACTGCTGAAGAGCAGGCCTAGATCACTGGGGACAAGGGCAGCTGTTTCTTGTCTGACCCGATGGCAGCTGGTTCAGCCGGTGGGGATTGAGCGCGCCGACCTTCGGGTCTGTATAAGAAAGAGAGCGCTCAGTCCAAGTCGGCTGTTGTGCATGAGCACTGGTGAGTTATGTCACATTCCTGCCTCCAAAATCAAAGCGATGGCACACTCGTGGTGAGAGTCTCAATCGCTCCCCATGCCTGCGTGAAAGCTGCCGCACCAGAGACGGAGGAAGCCTGCTCCCTCAGAGCCACGGCTGTGCGCAGAAGTTGCTCCTCCCTGCAGATGCAGATGGCCAGGAGATGCCTGGAAGTAAGAAGGGGAGCCTCGCCCTCTCCAAGAAGATGTTCCCAGAGGCAAGCGTCCCAGCAGCAAGTGTCCTGGAGCCATTAGTTTTCAGCCTACAGGTATCACAAGGCTGTGGCTCTTCCAATGGGGAACACCCTGTGCTTGTCAGCAGAGATGATCCAGATGAAACCAAGAAGGTTCCGCCATCTCCCAGAAGCTCCCCCGAGATAACCTCTGACTACCAGGAATGTGTCTACAGAGCCAGATCAGATCTTCTTAGGAGCATCGGTGTTAAATTCATTTGGATTTTCTTGGAAAACTGTCTGAGTGTTCCCTCTGTTCTGGATTTGCCTGGGATTCCTTTCTTCTGGAAACTCTCACAGTGCTGTGCTTTAATGTAGGAAGGGAATGTTGTGGATCACAGCTGGAGAGTTCAGTTGTTGCTAAGCAGGGCTTGGCCTCCTCAAGGACTCTGCAGGGTCCTAGAAGCCATTCCATGTCTCATGCTGTGCCATCGAGGACATGAGACAAAGAGCCTGGAGGGAGCATGTCCAGGACATTTGACATGGACTGGACAGAGGGATATTCCACACCACAGGATGTCCTGCTGAATCTAACAACTGGGGAAGCTGGTCAGGAGAGCTTCCCGGTGGGAATTGACTGGGCATCAGACAGAGGGTGCTGGGTGCTTGTGTTGGGCATCACTGCTCTGTCCTGCGCTTTGCTCCTCTGACTCATTTCTCCTCTTGCTCTACTTCTTCCTCCTTTGTCTTCACCTTCCTGTTTTTTCGCCCACTTTCAACACCTTTGAAGTCTTATTCTCAGTCTTCCTTCTTATTCATCTTTTTTCTTTTTATATTTTTTCTAATTTTCATCCTTAATCATTTTTATTTCTCTTTCTTTCTTCCTTTTTTTTTTTTTTTTGTTTGTTTGATTGTTTGTTTGTTTTTGTTTTTAGATTTTTTCCTTTTCTTTTATTTTTTCTTTTTTTGGAGTAGTAAAGTGGGATGTTGGTGTTGTTTCTGGTTCTGTTCCCAACAAGCAGCCATTTGGCACAGCCCATGAACACGGCAGTCAGAGTCCATGTGGGTGTAGGAGAGATCCTTGTGTTCTGCTGCTTTCCCTCTCCCACTCCCCACTGCCCCCAGCTGCCCCCGGGCAATGAGGGGGTTCCCAGCTGAGCCAGGGCAGCACCAACGTGCAGCAGCTCAAGGATCCTCTCCCTGTGCTCTTGCCGGGATAGGACTGCCCTGGGCCTTGGCATGGACAGAGGGTTCCCCTTCTCTGCTCCGTCTGAGCCTCCTGCCCCAGCCCTGCTCGGTTCCATTCAGGTTCCTCCCGTGAGGGACGCTCCCCACACGGACCCTGGTTCTGATTCCTTGCATACACAGCACTGTGTTTCCTGGATTTTAGCCAGGGCTTCCCCTGTGTAAGGGGCTGGGTTATGCAGGGGAGATAGTGTTCAACTTTCTGCAGCCACCCTTAGCGGTTTCAGGCCCCCGAGAGCTCTTGTGTCTCCCTTTTCCCCAGCAATATCCCTCGGTGCCCTCCTACCCAACATTTGCTGCGGTCACTTCATCCCCCCTGTCCCTGCCGCTCCTTCCTCTGCACTGGGGCCTCCTCAGTCTCTTTCAGCGCAGGAGGCTGAGCCCACTGGAGTGTTTCCCGCTGTCCTAGAATCCCTTCTGGCGTTTGTGCATCCCTGCACAGCTCCTTTGGATGCTGCCTTCCCCTGGGAAGGTGTCCTTGTCTATAATGATGTGTAAAATGAAACTCTAGAGATGATTGTAAAAACTGGATCTTTTAATGAAAGCATTGCCTTCATAGTTCTCATAGAGACTCCACAGAAACCAGTTTTCTTTGAGATTCTCGTGGCTTTTTTCAGGAAATTATATTAAATATATACATGTTAATAACTGAGCCATGGCTAAAGCATTGATTTAGAATACAGTGGTTATTCTACAGTAACTTCTCCTGTGAGCAGTCATCCAAGTTCCTGACTCTGGCAACGACTGATAGTCCAGAAGAAAGCACTGATCTTCCAATGGGAGAATTCTCAAGTGGAGTTTTTCCAGAATAATTATTTCAGGTTATGCTTTCTCCAGACAAGCAGTGCTTTGTTCTCTGGATCTCAGGAAGCGCTACCACAGCTGTAGATACCGACAGATTTGCAGTTAGTGGTTGCAAGCAGCGCTACCTAATGCAGCACAGGGGCAGAGGATTCCAATCTCCACCGAGCTGATCCACTATTGCACCTTTGGATATGTAATATCTGTGTAGTAACAACACAATGAGGTCAGGAACAGAGTGAAGTAGCAAAACATTACCCTAAAGATAACAGAGCTAAAGGAGGAAATGATACATCATAAAAAATTCACTAGAGAAGCCAATGGACAAAAGTGGTTTTTGCAGTAAATGACTCTGTTTCAAGAAAATGTTGAAGAAAACATACAGTCGTTAGCAAGGTACTCCTAAAATCAGCTTTCATTTTCCTTACAGAAACACACCCAGGAAAATCTAAGGATTGCATGTACTACGTGTTTTCACGTCAAAAGAAACGGACCGTCTTTGCATTTCAGCGACATCTTCACAAAGGTAGGTGCATTCAAATTTGAACTCTACCCTTTTCTTCTCAAGCAACATTCCTTTGTTCAAAAGCAACAAAGTCTGTACAGGTAACAGTGGCAGATCCCTGGCTGTTACTGTCACAGCGACTGCCAGCTCACTTCACCAGCTCCCGTCTGTTGTTTATTGCTGCCCTGTGAAGAAGAGTCACATTTTCTTTGTCTGGTTGCCCAACATCATCTCCTGCTTCTACCAGTCCTTTGCATCGCTCTGCCAGTCCATACCTTAAATGAGAAAAAAAAAAGTCAGTTTACTAATCATTTTTTCAATATTCTCCAGTCTGCAAGCAGTTGCATCCTAAAGAGAAAATACATCTCAGGAAGCATCAGGAACCAGCAGTTCCTACTTGAGGAAATTCCACACTGCTTTCAATGGAAGCCTTGTCAAAAGAGTGGGGCTGTGCCTTGAGGAGTGGAATTTTCTACTTAAACAAACTTGCTTGAAATGCTTTTATTTACAATAGCGGTTGTAAGTGATTTTTCTTCTTCCACTACAGGAGGAAAATGAAACTGGAAATGTTTGCTTTGTAAAAATAACCATCCTGGTTCACATTTGAGGACACTTCCGTCTGTTTCAACACTTTGCACACTCAACACTTTGTACTTACTGTGTAGCCTTGACAATATGACAGGTGCTGAGCTCTTTAGCAATGGCGTATGGGCCTGGGAGACCTTTATCTCCATGAGCACTGTGGCTGCTGTGCATACGAGGCTGGTGAGGCCCGTGGCAGTGGCTTTTTGGCTGTTGGTTAAGAAAACAATTATTAACCCTTATTATTTACTGGCTGCACACCACACACACCAGAAGCACTTGCTGTGCTGTGTGTCAGGTTCTGGAAATACAAACAAAGGTGTTAACAAAGCACAGTTTCTCTCATCCTGGAGAAAAGGAGGCTCAGAGGGGACCTTCTCTCTCTCCACAATTCCCTGAAAGACCCTGAAAGTGCCACCTTGTCCTTGTTTAGGGCAAATCTGGGAGAAAACCCCTGAATGGGGTCCCTCTAGGGAGCAAACCCAAACACCCCCCCCAACAGTCCAGTAAAGAACTTCCTCGGAGAAATGTGGAAAAAACTATTTTACTTAACAAACAAAGTGCCTACAAGTATAAAGAAGGAATAATATGAAGCAATAAAACCTCTTGTTCTGGAGCAAAATGGCAAATTGAGAAAGTTCTTGCCGTGGGTGTAGCTCGGCTCTCTCTCAGTCTCTCATCAGTCCCAGTCCCTCCGGCGCCGCTGGAAAATGCCGAGGTCCAGGCCCCAGTGCTCTCCTGGGTTTTTCAGTCCTGAGCAGGTTGAAAAAAGTCCCAAGAAAAAAGGAAAAAAAACAAACCAAAAAACAGTCCAGGGAACTTCTCTGCCCTAGCTAGCTGAAACTAACTAAAAGCAAAAAGATCTCTGTCCTGCAGTCTCTCCAAGCCTCCGCTGAACTCCCCGTCCAGAGAAGAATGTGGAGGAGTCAGGCAGTTTTCTCAAAACAAACTCCATGCTTCTGCTTGCTCTTAGAACCAGTGCTAAAGGCACAGAACTCAATATAGAGCACAAACAGAACAGACGACTGGGGATACAAGCATCATAAAGTCACCCTAGGGCAATCATCCATAGAGTGTTGCTAGAATGAAGGCAGTGGGATGGCAAAAAAAGGGCAGGTAAAACCATGACTCTACTGTAAAACTACAGAGAAAATGGTCTAATTCTATCCAACTGCCTCAGTCACCCCCTGGGCTGAGACACAGAGCTGGGGCTGTGTGGGGAGTGGGCAGCTGCAATGTGGGCAGCAGTAGTGAACCCCCTGTGCCAGTTGTCAGAGCTGACCAGGGCAGTGAACCCCCTTTGCCAGGGTCAGTGTCCATGTGTGGGTGGTGTGAGCTGCTCTGCTCCCACCTGGCAGCCATCGATCCTCTTGGAAATGCAGGCACAGGTTTGAAGAGGGGCCTTGCAGGCTCACCTGCTCATCTTGCTGGCCTCCACACTGCCACAGCCATGCTCTTCTGACAGTTGGAAAACCCTTCCTTTCTTTCTTTTCTTTCTTTTCTTTCTTTCTTTCTTTCTTTCTTTCTTTCTTTCTTTCTTTCTTTCTTTCTTTCTTTCTTTCTTTCTTTCTTTCTTTCTTTCTTTCTTTCTTTCTTTCTTTCTTTCTTTCTTTCTTTCTTTCTTTCTTTCTTTCTTTCTTTCTTTCTTCTTCTTCCTTCCTTCCTTCCTTCCTTCCTTCCTTCCTTCCTTCCTTCCTTCCTTCCTTCCTTCCTTCCTTCCTTCCTTCCTTCCTTCCTTCCTTCCTTCCTTCCTTCCTTCCTTCCTTCCTTCCTTCCTTCCTTCCTTCCTTCCTTCCTTCCTTCCTTCCTTCCTTCCTTCCTTCCTTCCTTCCTTCCTTCCTTCTCTTCCTTCTCTTCCTTCTCTTCCTTCTTCCTTCTCTTCCTTCTCTTCCTTCTCTTCCTTCTCTTCCTTCTCTTCCTTCTCTTCCTTCCTTCTCTTCCTTCTCTTCCTTCTCTTCCTTCCTTCAATCCTTTTTTTCCTTTCTTTCCTTTCACTTTTTTTCCCCTGGTTGTTACCATGGCTATTGATCCAAAAGAAATTATTTTATTTCTCTGCAGATTAGGTTAATCCACAAAATGTTGGTAGGTGTCCTGTCTTTGTAATGTAGTTTGAGTGCTAAAACCTGCAGGGTGCTGAACCACAGCCGGTGCTACAGCTTTGTGCTTGGTGTGGTTTTGGCCCAAGTCTAAGAGGCAGGACTTCTCCCATGAGGGTTTGGATCACAGGAAGTAAGAGGGGAAGTTGCTGCTTCATGACGACTTGCGACTTCTACATAAAACATTTTCTCAGAACTAATTAAAACTTTGAGAACTTAAATGAATCAGGGCTGTGTAACTAACAGCTTATGTTGAAGGCTTTGAACAAATATCCACAATGCATCAGTAAACATGCAAATTACTTTTTCATGTTGGAATGTGTCTCACTGCAATGCTGTGCTTTGATAAAAGGTTTCTTTGTGACTGTACTTCCTATACTTTGAAGTTTATTGGTTTCTCTAACCTCTGTTTCAGACCTTTTAAGATATGGAGAAACATTCTTTAAAATGACTTACCAAGGAAAATTCACTGTGCTGCAGCAATAACTAGCAGTTTACAAAGTGTCTGCATTAAGGACTGAAACAAAACAGAGACAGGTTACTGTTCAATCATGTCTGTTCACTTTAATAATCTCCTTTAAAGGGGATTATTGCAGTGGTGAAGTATTTTCCCATGGTTATGAAGACAGTTGTAGAGAAGATTCATAACTTGCAAAATTTTGTTAGGTGTAGTTCACTCCTAGATTCTTTAAGAGTTGCTATAAGTTAAATCTTGGAGGGGTGTGAATCGAACCCAGTAATGAAGGTAATTAGAAGCATGGGATTCTTTTTTAGTTAGTTTTTCCTAAGCAATAATCCCTTCTTGCTTGAGCTGTTTCCAACATTCTGGTGCTTTTAGGATCCCTTCTTACTTTCTGTCTGTGCATAGTACAACCTATGAAGCAATACAGTTCTGCCTTTGACTTGTTGCAAGATGCTTAAAGCTCTGCAACTGTGGCCTGACAGATGCTGTTGGCAGGGAACTTTTCATTTTCTATGGACTTCTGCAGCTTTTCTAGAATCCATTTGAGTTGGTCACCACTTACCTATTTAATCTTGGTGCTTTTTGTGTGTGTAAGAGCGCAGGTCAAGAATGACACATCTGCTACTGCAAAACCTCTAGCTTGAGCTGGCCACTTTTCCTCAGTGACATTAATGCTGCACATCTTTCTGTGATGGCTGAAATATTTGTTGGGATATTTGAACAGGCTGTCAAAATAATTGTGTGCCACCAGACAACCCACATGTCCTAACCTATGAGTGTCACCCTGGTAATGGCCTTGGGTGGGCTTTAGTCTTGGCTCTTTCAAACCCAGTGTGAACTTTTGGAAGGTGGTGGCTCGTACAGTGCTGTTAAAGAACAGGCTGATCGTATTTGTTTAATTAATCTGGATTAATTTGTTCGGCCCACGTGCCAGCCCAGAACAAACCAGGACATTATTAATGCAATGGTACATTATGGACACTGATCCTTGAGTTGTGTTTTGTGCAGATCAAACCACTTTCCAGCTCAGCATTTCTTGCTTTCACAGTGTGTTGTTTATGAAGCTGTACTGGAAGTAAATAAAAGAATACCAATACTGTTGCAGGGATAGTGAATGATATTCCAGATGATTTCAGTGATGCACATTTATCACAGCATGCAGTTACATTGGTACAAATGAGAGAAAGAGCAGAAACCTGCAGCATTTTAATGAGGGCAAGAAGGGAGAGTTGGAGTGGAGCAGGAACTTCTCATGCTTTTGCCACGAAGGAATATGCATTGTGCAACTGTGGTCTTACAAATTAAATGTTCTGCTTTCATGCCCTTCTTATTCTGCAGGCCTTAATTAAAACCCCACTTCCCTTCATTCATGGACTCAAAACTGGGAAATTATGTTAAACCAACATCTGACTACCAGATTAATTTTGTAATAGTTTAGTGAATAATGGTGTATTATTTAGGGTGGATAGTGTAATTGAAAGGAAGCAAGACTTTGTCAATGGAAGTGGCCATCTTTCTGGGATATTGTGGATTTCAGCTTGTTTTTCAAGAAAAAGAAAAGGTGCATTTTCATCACAAATTATTTAACTTTTGTAATTATCCCACCACAAAATGTGCATTCATTTCCCAGCTACTCAAAAACAAAAAACGAATGTGGAATGACCATATTTCTGACTATTCATATACTTCAAAAGTTTATCATGAACGAGTTCTTTGTCCAGGCCTGCTTTCAAGAATATAAAGAGTATCATACTCAGGATAAAAAGATCAGTGGCTGATGTAAACTAAATTCAGCTAATTAACCCAAGACGATAGCATTTAACTTCTCAGCTGTTTTCTGAGAGATTCTTGACTCTCCATTTGCCTGACTAGAGCCAGACATTGTTGCGGGCAGTGTTAAAGCAGAGCTGTCAGGTCGTGCACAGCCCCTTTGCTGTGTGTGCCAGGCTTTGCAGGTTAGTGTGGTGCATGGGGTTCATTTGCTGGTGGTGTTGGCTTTTTTGCTGCACAGTCCCTGCTTTTTAGCTCTCATGAAGAGGAATCTTCAGTGTCAGTCTCATAATAATTTTTTGTTGCGTGAAGAAATCACACCTTCTCCCAAACAGGCCAGTGGATAGGGAAGCAAATTTTGTGACACTTAAGCAGAACACTTTGTACTAAACTACACTTGACACATCCAGCTCTGGGGTCCCCAGCACAGGAAGGACATTGACCTGTTGCAGCAAGTCCAGAGGAGGGCTGGAGCAGTTCTCCTGTAAGGAAAGGCAGAGATTGTTCAGCCAAGGCTTCAGGATGATCTAACTGCAGCCTTCCAGTTACCTGAAGGTTTAGATTAAGATATCAGGAAGAAATTCTTCCCTGTGAGGGTTGTGAGGCCCTGGCACATGTTGCCCAGAAGAGCTGTGGCTGCCCCATCTCTAGAAGTGTCCAAGGTCAGGCTTGGAGCAACCTGGGTTAGTAGGAGGTGTCCCTACCCATGGCAGGGACTTGGAATTATTTAATGTCCCAAATAATTCTGGGATTTTGTATTTTGGAAGGAGATCTTATTTTAGTTTAGGACTTCTGCATTAAAATAAGCAACATGCTGTGCTGGACATATTCCTGCATCCATCCATATTAAGTAGCTGAAAGTGAGTTTGTGTATAGAAATGGCTATGGCTTCCTTCTAGGTGTGTGGGAGCTCGATGAGCTGGCTTTTGTACAAGAAGTGGAAATAGAAAATGTTCTTTTTTAACAAAAAATTGTCTTAATTGCCTTTTTTTTAAAAAACAGATTTTGTACTTCATTTTAATGAATTTAGCTGGTGAGTCCAGGTAATTTAAGGCATAGTAGAGCATATATGCAGAAAAACATTGCTTAAAGGGTGATTGCATGCTGTAAGAATAACATTGTGTTAGACTCTTCACTTCCTTTTAACTTTTAGAATCAAGCTACTGGCTCTTCCCATAGATTACAAATCTACTTGGTAACAAAAACTGAGTTAATCACTTGATTCCACCAACTGAGTCTTGATACAAGTGTTGCAGAGAGCCAAACTTACAAATGACCTTGCCAATGCTGATACTGGTGCTCTGGTTTCTGCAACACCTGGATCGTGATTATGGAGGGATCTCCCAGAAGGAAAATCTGAAAGAGTTCCAGTGTGAGATTCAGCCAAAGATTGTCCCTCTGTTCTGCCAGGAGTCATTGCACAAAGAAGACTACTCAATTTTCAGGTCCAAACCCAAGGTGCATATTCCCTCCTTGTGGAACAGGATGCAGCACACCATTGATCAGCCTTTGGTATTTTGCTATGTTCACATCTATCATGTACCCTGTGCAAAGTGCTACTGCAGAAACAGAACTTCTGTGCTTCAATGTGTGTGTAGACTGTTCAGCTTGTCATGATTGTCAGTTCCCAACTTCTTTCCCTTGCATTACACCGGCCAACTGGAACTCTGATAAAGGAGTGATGTACAGTGATGACAAGAATTGATTTCCAATTTTCTGTGGAATGACTCTATCATTGCTTGTGACTCAGGCAATTTAGTTTATATTACAGCGCTGTCTGGGGGCTATAGATCACCCTGACAGTCTAGTCACAGAGCATGCTGATTTTGACAAGATATTGAAAGGGATTTTACAAGATTTTCCTTTGTGATACAAGTCAAAGTGCCATTTTCTTTGTTGGATCATGTGCAGAAATATTTTGTATGAGGTAGAAAAGAATTGTTAGTCTCAGTTTGTCTAATTTTACCTTAATCTTTGTGTTTGAGACCCTATTAAAAACTGGGCAGTTTTCTCATCTTGGATCTGGTTTAGGACATGTGGCATCTGTGTTAGGTCAGACAGAAGTCTCAGGGTCTTTTCTGGAGTGCAGGTAGCAGATGCTTGGGACAAGAGTGTAAGAAAGAGACAGGCAGGAGTGGTCCATTCCTGGCCGTGGCCTGGAAGATGCTGCCATCAGTGCTCTGGAACCTTGCTGGGTTGGGGGAGCAATGCTATACAGAAATAGAGGCTGTCACTTCCCTCCTCCAGGTTTGCTTTTGCTAACTGATGATTTGATTTGCTCTAGTGCTGGAAGGTGCAGCACTCTGCACTTTAGTGACCTCATCATCTTTTGTCACTGCTGACCTGTACCTGTTTGTGGAGTCGGTGGGAGCCTGGTGTGCTGCTGCTGCTGCTGCTGCAAACACTGCCCTTGCTCACTGCTAACCTGAGCACAGGGCAACAGCTGAGGAGAGCACTGAGGGGCAGCGAGTTGTTGGAACCCTGGAGGCTGAAAATTTCAGGCTTTCTGTTCTAAAAGACACTGACTGCCAAGCAAGCACTGCATTTGACTTGAAGCCGTGGAACAGGCTCCCGAAATTGAGCGATAGCACTGGGGTTAGGGGTGGGGTGTGTAGTTTGAATAGTATTGTGTGATCTCACAGGGTGAAAAACTTAGAATTTAAGGTTTAGTACATAGTAATATATATGGGGCAATGTGGAGGATTTAGAGTCTTGTCTAAGTCCTTCTTCTTCACCTTCTTCAATGGTTTTGGTTGTTTTTCTCTAATTGGGTGAAGAGGTCTGCATTGCGGACCTTGGGTCGTCAATTATTGGGTCAAAAGCATAAATTATATAGGTGTCATCTCATTATTAGATAATTAGTGCTTAAAAGTCCTTGGAAACCGTTAGAGGCACCTCTATTTTCTGCCTTGCTAGTTAGAACTCACGACTCGTGAGGCTGTAATATAGATAAGAATCAATAAACACCGAATCCTAACACGAAACTGCAACTCCCGTGTATTTATCCCAGCTCTAATGAAGAAAAAAAGACAAAAACCTCACAGTGAGTGATTTTGTCTTCTCTGACATTCAGGTATAAAAGGCCAGGAATGGACTTGTGCTGGGAAGGTCTTCCAGGGTCCCAGCCATGGCTGAAGTACAGGATGTGAAGGCATTAAATAGCCATGTGCTATTTAATGGGAATGGAGCTGAGTGCAGCCTGGGCTCTGCATGTGCAGACTCACAGATGCAGAAGCATCTGTGTTCTGATAATTATCCATTTGAGATCAAGAAAGATATTTTGGGGCAATTTGTGCCTGTTCACATGAAGCAGCCCATTTTGCAGAAGGTGCTCTGCTGAGCAAGTACGCTTTCACGAGGTCTTGGGCATTTTTGTTCCTTATCACTAATATCTATTTTCTTTTCCCTTTTTTCCTCACAGATGCATCTCAAATGGGAGATGCTTTTATCCTCACCTTGTTGGCAAATGGAAAATAGAGAGCAAGAACTGTAAAGGTAGGTAGTCATCAGAAGATGCAGAGAATTCTTCAGAAGCTGAAAAGCCCTTCTCCTTATTTCTCTTTGCATCTTTATTTAGGTATCTCAAAGTGTGAAAGGCTTCCTACTTCAGTCAAGCCTTAGTTATTTTTGAGAAATGGTCCATGGGTTATCTTTAAATTTGTGAAGGAGCTGGTGAGTCAGGGAATCAAAGAAGGAGTTCCTAATACCCTAATTTCCCTCCTTGGTTTAAATGGAGCAGATGTAGCCATTGCTTGTCAGTTTTATCAAATTTTTTTCTTACAAAATGAACAAAAAGGTAAAATTAGAATTTAGACCTGAACAACCCTATGCAAAATAGGGCACTGGAATGCTTAGCACATAAAAGCCTTAAAAGTATGTGTCAGACACCACTCTCCTCCTCTCAAGTGCCTTCCTTAAAGTACACCAATTCTCTTTCTGTCTTCAAATAAAAGTTTAGGTTTAATTTGCTTCAGATTGTCAGGCAGGATGAAAACTGATGAGATCAAGCAGAAAGTATTGGATTTTTAATTGGATTTTCAAATTGAGCATTTATAGGAAAATGACAGTTACAAAAGTAAACCATACTCTCCCTCATGTTAAGCTTTTTTCGAAGTATTCTTGAGGGCAAAGATGAAGAGTAGATGGAAGAGAGATTCTGAGTGTTGCTGGTTCTTTGTATTTATAAAGTATCCATCACCGTGGGGTTCAGACACTTATTCTCTGCTGTAGGGGCAGACAGCCCTTTGGAGATATAGATATATATATATAATCTAAACCCATATGTACCCCTTAGTTATACGTATGGAAGGGCTCAGGGAACAGTGGTACTTACACAATAATTAGTGTATCACAACATACTTATTCTTCTATGTAATGCAATGACATTTCCCCCCCCCGCCTTACTAATTAATTAATATTTGGAAAAATTTTAAGAAATGTAAAGTGCCCAGTAAGAGGTAAATGCTATTAATTGTAATTACCAAGTAGATTATTGTTTAGCTTTCACATGGTTCTGTTCCCTCTGGTTAAACACTGAGGGATGTTTCTCTTCAGGGTAGCTCCATAACTCCTGTTCTCTTTGCATGGCTGAGATAATACAGTTTGAGCTTGTTTTGTTAGCAGGAGGGGGAACCAACTACAGTGCCAGAAGTTTTCCAGGGATTGCTCAGGTGTCTTTTAATTATGGTGAGGTAAAAATTCCTTGTCTGCAAAACAGTTCAGATTGCTGAAATAATTATATTATTATATATCCCAGCTGGGTCTCTAACGTGAGTGATCACCTCACCTGCATTTCTGCAGATTGCTGTCTGGACCTGTGCAGAGAATGTTTCAGCTCAGCTATCCCCAAGACGATTTTTCACCTTCATTCTTCCTGTACTTCATCCCCTGTACGTGACTGAACCCCTGACACTGTGGCTCATGTGCTGCATTAATGGCTTCAGAGGATTGAATGTGACAATATAATGGCTCTGTTCGTACCTGCCAGGTACGAGCTGGATTAAACAGTGCATGTGAGGCAGTTTTAGCCAGTGACCAAAGGGATTGGGGAATATATACCCCAGGGACCTTATTTAATTGCTGTTTAAAGGATTTTAACAGACAAATGAAGAATTGTTGAGAGGACAGCATGGTGGGGAAGGTGCTCTCACTTGTGGATATGTCTGTTGCCTCATTGCATCACAGAGAGGAGCTAAGATATTCACTCCACGGCTGCAATGAGTGACACAAACCCTTCAGGAAGGTCAAGCTGGGGGGTGGCAGTAGAGTTTATCCTTTGTGTGGGAGAGCAGCAGGAATGGCTGGAGCTCTGCCTTGAGGTGGATGATGAGCCAGGGGAGAGTTTCATATTACCAGGATTGTCGTGGTTATCTGCTGTGGGCTCCATGATTAGGAAGAAGTAGGTCAGGTGGTCTTTGGACAGCTGGAAGAAGGCTTTACAGGCCCCTCTCCTCATGGGAAACTCTGCCCACCCCAGTATCTGCTGCATCCCAGCAAGACACAAGCAATCAAGTGGTTTCTCAAGTGCAGTGTTGAAAAATTCCTCAGCAAAGTGCTTAAGGAGCTGACAAGGGGAGCTGCTCTGCTCCTCACACTTACAAATGAGGGAGAACAGTTTGGGGGTGTGAGTCTGGGGAGGAGATCTCAGAGACAGCAAGGCTGAGAGGGTGGAGTTCAGAATCCTAAGGGAAAGAAACAAGGCAAATTGTAGGATTGCACCTATGGGCTCCCAGAGAGCAGACTTGCACCTGTGGAACTACTAGGTTAATATTAAAGGATTATATTCTCCAAGCTCAGGAGTGGGCCAACCAGATGAGCAGGAAATAGAGCACAGGTGACAGAAGACATGCATGGATGCATGTGGAGATCCTGACCAAACACAAACATTAAAATCATAAGGGTTGTGGAAGCAGAGTCAGGTGATACTGGGGCAATGCTGGTTTCACGTTGTCATTAATGACAAGGATGGTGGGACAGAGTGCACTCTCAGCACATTTGGAGAACATACAAAGCTGGGAGGAATGGTTGATTCACCCCTGGTTGTATTGCTGGTTGCATTGGCATGAGGCCAAGGGGAATCTCATCAAGTTCACTGAAAAGTCCTGCAACTAGGAAGGAACACCCCAATGGATGCTATGATGAGCATGAAAACAGCTTGGCAGAAAAGTCTTTAGGGGTTCTTGTGGACCAGAAGCTGAGCGTGAGCCAGCAAAGGCCAATGAGTGTAGCTAGCAGGGTGAGGGAAATACCATCTCTACTCCCTAGTGCCAGAGAGACAATGTGTCCTTGGAGACAGTCAAAGCCTGACTGGACATGGTCCTGCTGACCCTTCTTGAGCAAAAAGGAACTGAATCATTTCTAGGGGCACCTTCTAATCTTTGCTGTTCTGTGGCTCTATGATATCTGTATTATCTTCAGAAATTATTTGTACACAGATTATGCTCTCTCTTTTTTAGAGTAAGTCGTTCCTGAGCAATGTATAGTTTATAAATCTTAGTAGGGGATTATAAACTGCAGTTGGTTATTAAATTTGGCTTTTATGACATGGTTACATGATTACTGAGCTGCACATGATTAGCATGGTTCTTATGTTAAATAAGGTGGTAGCTGCAATCTCTGCCAAAGACAGCTCCAGGAGATGGAAGTGAAATCTGAAGCCATTCTCACCCGTGCACTGAATAATTGCAAGGGAACTTGAACTTTTTGCTTTCAGTGCTGACATGACTGGCCTTTCTACTGGACACAGCAACAGCACCTACACTATTTCAATAATATGGTGTTTATTCCTGTCCTGCCCGTGTGCTGTAAAACAAGTAATCTTTATCTGAGGCATTCCATTGGGAGGGGGAAAGCAAAGCAAAGCAATCTAGAGTGTATTTTAAATCAGAAGCAGAATTGACAGCTCTAGGGTTTTTTTTTTTTTTTCAGTAAGCTGAAGGGGACTTCCATTCATAGAGCCAAACTGAAATGACAGCATTTAGGAGATGGAGAAGGGCACTGAGAAATTGAAAGAATTCATGTCCAAATGTTGTTTTAGAATTAGTAGTGTCAGAGAAAAAAATGGTCTTGTAGAGGTAACTATTTCAATGAGGAGCAGGTTGAACTGATTGAATCTCTGCTCTTTCTGGCCAGTCAGAGCTGTGAATGCTGGAGTTGACTGGCAGGCAGCAGAGGCTCACTGCAGCTGCAGGTGTCTGCCAGAACCGTGGGTACGTGCTAGCTGACCTTCCCTGGAACCTGAAGTCAAAGGGGGACTGGGCACTTAAGGAGGTGTGGACACACACTCTTGAAGGGATGGCTGCAGAGTCTGTGGGCCCTAGAGGACATCCAGAGCCATGGAGAAGTTCTGATCCCTGTGTCCTATCAGCCTTTTTTGACTGATCTGTCTTGCTTGGTAGGCAGACTGTTAGGAAGTCTTCTGCCCACAAATGATAGCATCAAGGCAGGTACAATTCAAGGTGTGAAGCTTTGGGAACAGAGTTGTTGTGGAGCTGGTGCGTGGAAGCAGCTGTCAGTGCTCCTCCTTTGGCTGTCTCCAGGGCAATGGATGTAGGCAATTCCTCTTTTTTAATGAACTGCATAGAAATGCAGTTCTCCAGTGGAGTGCTCTTCACTTAGCAAGTTTTTTCTCCAGTGATATCCACTTAGTTCCTAACAAAAATATATTCAAAAGATTAGTGGTAGTACACCTGGAAGCTGGAACCACTCAGGACTAATGATATAATTACTCTCCAAAGCCATTTGTAAAGCAATTATGTGCTATTGTTCTCTTTTGTTCTGTTTTTTAATTATTGTTCTCTTTTGTTCTGTTTTTTAATTAAAGTGAGCCATCTTGGCTGGCTGTGATGGGCATGTGTTGAGCTGGCTGTTATGTAGGAATACAAGTAATTTGTGTGCATATTTATGAAAGAAAAACAATGCTTTTACAATGTGACTGAATTGTTTAGATGTAAAAATCTTTATACAGGAACATGTTGCTCTCACAATTTCTGATGTGGCCAGTGTTTTCCAGTACATAGTCTTGTAACTTCTGTAGAAAATCTTGTGGGTTTGTTTCCACTCCTAAAGAAAATGTTCTTTAACCTCTTTCTCAGGTGCTGGAGGTAATATAATTATTAGGGATAAGAACTATCATAAATAAATTGTGTAGGGCTTTGCTATTTTTTAACAAGCCTTTTCTTTCTAAGTTTTGCGAGTTCTGCTGAAAGGTTTCATGCACAGTGATAATCTGTCAGCACATGCTTGGCTTTGGTTTATTTTGGAGGTTTCCAAGGGTGGGCTGGGGGAGCTCACCACTGAAAATGGTTCTGCTCAGTCTCCCCTGTACACTTGTGCCTGTCAGCCCCTCTGCCAGCCAGGACAGCCTGGTTAAAACGGGGGAGAGCTCAGCAGAAACAACCTGGTTTTCTGCAGGCCTGGAGAGCTGGACCAGCTCACCGAGATGTTTGGTGGATGCCAGAGCCAGCGCCAAAGTGGGGTTGTGACTGCATGGGGGCAGAGGGAGCAGGAATGGCAGGAAGCAGCAGCAGCCTGGGTTTAGGTCAGTGCAGCATCTTGCTAATGTTCAGCTTGAGTCTGCTGTAGCTGGGGTTGAGCTCTGGCTTTGTCCGCTTGCTGGTAATGCAAAATATAAAAAATGGGCATTGTCCACTAAGTAGTTTTTCTGGGAAACATATGGAGCATTAATGGTGCATGTCATCATAGTGGAGCATCGATTCTTGCAGTGTTTCACTGCTATTGTGATGAGCACTGTGCTTCTTAGCCCACAGAAATGGTAATGTTTGTTTGTAATCTCATGTGAAAACCTATCTCTAGTCTAGTCTACATTGAATGTGGATTTTTTTGGTTTTTTTCTTAGTTTAAAATTCTTCAGCAAAAACTGTTGCAATGCTATGCCCCAATACTGTGTGTGGGCAAGAGCAAGTTAATTCCATGCTGGCTTTAGCCTGGAAAGAATTTGCCTTGTCAGGGGTAATGTTTCAGGCAGGAATCATGTATTTCTGTGACATGAGTGCTGCTTTTGGCTTGATTTGACTGAAGACCTGGTAATAAAGGTGTGTTTTGTGTGCACTGGAGCTTGTTGAATTGCTCTGGCCATGACAAAGAACTCAGAGTGCAAAGGAGAGGGCAAGTGAAGGTAGTAGGAGACTGACCTGTAGAAAATGGTTGAGTTGAGTAAATTTGTGCTTTGGGGAATGTGTTCTGCCTTCCTAGAGTTTCCAAACAAGTTACATTTCTTTAAAAAGGAGTGGCAGAAAACATTGGGACCCAATCCATAAGAAGGGAGATTTAATCTCTGAAACAGATAGCAGCAAACAAGCAAGCTCTAAGTGATATCCATGTGTTAGAAAAACAAAGTTTAGAGTTTGATATGCTTCAGTGATCAGACCTGGGGGAGGAAGCTAACATAAGCTTGGGAAGAAGGATGTACCACTGATAATGGACACAAAGAAGGCAGAAGTTATGGATGACAAGGACATCTGGCAGGACTCCCAAGATAAGGAAGGAATTAATAAAACCAACTCAGTAATTGTGCTGAAATCAGCTCCAAGTGAGTAAGAGGTAATCCTGGCAGGGGCTTCTGTGACCACCTGTCCAAAAGAAGAGAGAAACTGAGCATGTGGGCTAATTAACATGAGAAGTGAGAGAATCATTAGGCTATGGAAAATAAAATACTAATTGATAAGAGAGCTACGTAACTTGCAGCCAATGAACACTAATTCCTTTGTTTCCTAAAACGTATAAGTAGTTAAAAGTTTTGATAATTGGGGTACATGTTTGGTGGAGCAATCTCCCATGTGCCTCAGTGCTGAATAAAATAATAACCTAAGAAACTGGTTGGAGAATTTATTTCCTGATTTTCAGTGACATTAGAATGAGTAGTCAAAGAACACAGATGTATAATGGGCTCCATTTGTTAGGCTGAATTTGGTGGTGGGAAAATTTAAATAATTGTAATCTGAATTTATAGTATAAGTACTCACAAATTTCAGGGTAAGCTCAAAAAAATACTGTTATTTACTGCTATAATGTATACAGAAATCTAGAAGTGGGGTAAGTGATCAGAGAGAGGTGGAGTTGAAGCCTGAAGAGAAAAGTGTTCATGAAAATCTCTGATGTAAGCAAAGAGGGGTGAAATATTACAAAATATTTCCAATGATTTATTTTTTTTTTTCCTATGATTTTCATCTAACCAAGGAGGGGGACCAAGCCGTGTACTGCAGGGGCTTAGAGCAGAGAACCAAACATTTCCTCTCAGAAGACAACTTTTCCTGCTGCCTGTGCTGCCAATTCACTGGGGAACAAGGAGTGGGGCTCTAGTGGTGATAAAAACAGTGCTAAGGGTTAGGAATGCTTGTGGTTTATGGCAATTTGTGTTTCCAAGGGAGGCAAACCATTGCTCTCTACAGTTTTGAAGGAGGCATCATTAAATTCAATGCCTAAGTTTAAAGGTTTCCTCTCATTATTTTCTGTTGGCAAAATATTCTTAATAATGGGATATCACAACAGCAAATGACTGTGAAAAGAACCTGAGTCTACAGCAGTGCTGGAGAAATTGTCTTCATTATATGCTAACTTGGCTTCCTGTGGCTCCCTGAGTCTCTGCTGCAAGAACAGATTATGCCCTCCAGTCATTAATCTCCTAGAAGTTTTTTACATATGAGTAAAACACAGGATATAAGATGTGATTATAAATCTCAGTTTGAATAAGGGATCATAGGAATTTGTCCAGCTTTATAGCATGTACCTCTGATTTTCCACATTAAAATCCTATATTCAAACCTTGACAATCCCTATTTGGTTGTGCATTTGAGTTCCCAGAAACACTGAACAGTCTCTAACGTGTTGTGTTTCCCCACTCCTCTATGGGGACTAGAACAGAGTACAATGGAACTGATAAAGCAGCCTGGTATCTTAGGCCTGATCGAGCAGAAACCGTGGGAGAGACAGACACAGATAAGAGATCCCTGGGGTAGGGGTGACAAGAAACACATTGTGAAACTTTGTAATGATTACCAAGCAACTGATGTCATGAACAATGTGTACCCAATGAGAAATTGTCACCAAAAATAGAAAAACCCTATATAAACGCCTTTTATGCTCAATAAATTTGGCTTCTGATCAGAGCTCGGGATGTCCCCTTCTCTCAGTCACCAATATTCCTCCCTCTTTTTTTTTTCCTTCTAGATAGGCTGCATGGCTGTCCTCAGGTTGAATTTTCGCTTCTGCTACCTAGTGGAAATACAGAGAACATCCAGTTTTGTTGACTGGGATGCTGTTCCCTGGGAGCCCAGGCTGTTTCTGTGCATGTGCAATACAGCGTGGGCAATGCTGCGCTTGTTACCCGGTTCAATGTTAATTTAAATTTTTCTCTCTTGAGTTTTTTTCCTGATTCTGCTTGCGTGCTGCCTCAAAGATCAGGCCTGATGAGGGAGTCTAGCTAGAAATTTTATACGTGGAATGAATTATTTTTTGTGTTGAAGTCTGAATGCCAGATGACTGTGACCCAAAGCATTAGGAAGCACCTTCCAGTGAATATTGCTGAGCTAGGTGAAAATCACCCTGAAAATATTTCAGGTGTATACCTGAGAGACTGCTCATTGAAGCATCATACAGTTCTTTGAAGTGGATGTATCTGCAGCATTAATAATATAGAAATTTGGCATGATAGCAGGAAAAAGCAGTCATGAGCTGTCAGTTCACCTGCCAAAGCCTTTTAAGTGCTAATTTAGATACCCACACCAAGCTTAGACCAGAGATACTTTGCAAATCTGAACTAAGATGCTTTAGGAAAAGGAGTTTCTCTTGTTCAAAACACAATGGAAGAAGATAACAGAAAAAGAACACACAAATGACATATGAAATTTCTTGTTTGATGCTCATACTGTCACACTGCATGAATGTGTGTGTTTGCCCTTTTTGCCCCTCTCACCCTGTAACATCTCTTAACCAAATTTCACCAGATTTGGAGAGAGGCACTCAAATGTGCTGTGTTCCTGTGGGAGAATAATCATTCAAAACAGTCCGTGAGCAAAAGCCAGGGGTGTGAGCTGACTTCTTGCACTGGAACCCCAAGGGAAATTGTTCTTTAGTGTGTCTGAACTGTGGGAAAGCGTTCCCATGTCAGGGGGGCAGCAAGAGCAGGACAAGCAGGGAGTCAAGGGTGGTGCCAGCACAGAGTGGCAAAGGACACCACAGTGACAAGGCAGAATGTCACAGAACCTGGGCTGCAGGAGCAGAGCTGGGAGGTGAAGTGTTTTTTTCCAAAGAACCCTTAGCAAAATAATTTTATGTGCATGCTGTTTCTGATGATGTAGATGCTGTTTCTGATGATGTAGATCCATGGTAGTTTCTTAAAACTGCTTGTCTTAAGGAAGGGATTCTGGCCAAGAATGAACATCAGCATTTGTTACAGCAAACACTGCTTGCTTCCTGCCCAGTCTGCATGCAGCCTTGGAGGGAAAAACAGTCACATGGTATTTGCTAAAGATGTATCCTATTTTAACAAAATTTTGCCCATATTTTCACATACGATGATTGAGGATGACAGCCAATTCACATATCTGTAAGTGGCTTTTTGGAGCTGATAACATCTAGAGCAGGAGTGGGAGTAATTTATACGCAAATTATTTGCTATACATGTCTGTTGGAGCCATTTACTAAAAAAAAAAAAATTAATTATAATTAAATTAATCTGGTCTTGTGGAAATATAATTTTGACAAAGTGTGTTTCTTACTGCCACAGACTGCTGTTAGCTCAGAGTTTTATGTGTTGTTAGTAATTTAAATACTGTACCAGTCAAAATAACTGCAAATTGTTGGTACCAGATGTCATTAATGCAGAAAATAATTTCTCCGTCCTAACTTTATTTTCAGTAATGTAATGGAAAATATTGAAAGCATTGTGCAGTTAATTAGGACATTAACTGTTACCTAGTAATCTTGCATTTTGTTTTCTAAGGAAAATGTTTTCTTCTGTATGCATCTCGGGGAATGAAGCATAGCACTGTTAATTCCCTGGCTGGAAGAACTGGTGGGGAAAATGCAGATAACTTGAAGTCACTCTTTTTATGTACCAGCATCAATTAAATTCATGTACGTGAATTAAAATATCACTGAGGAGATGGGGAGAACTGGGCCAGCTTTCAGTGGAACTCTTGGCCTTGGATCTACCATGATTTTGACATTGAAGTTTGAGGCTTGTAGTATGTGAACAAGCTGAGGAACCATGGACCTGTGTGCAAAAGTGGTGAGGAGTTAGTCTGAGAGCTATGGGTGAGGAAGGGGAGCCACAGGGATGGACTACATCCTCATCAGTTCCCTCTGAGTGGTAGAAGGGTTCCTAAGAGGAATTCAGTATTTTCACGGGAAGAAGACACTGTGTGCTAGAGGGTGGTTTAATCTAGCTCAAAAAGAATGAGAAGCAGTTGCTACAAAGTGAAATCAGGTTAATTCAAATTAGGAACAAGGCAAGTATCCTTAACAGTGAAGCAAATGGCCAGGAAAGAGGTGGATTTTCTCATTTGAAATGTCAGTATGTCAGTATCCTCTTTTTAAATGTGGAAACTAAATCTATAGGTAGAGGCAGACTTATCTACTCTCCTTTTTGAGGTTTTGAGCAAATGGATCAAGCCTTTCCCACAGAGCTGTGCCTGGTGCTCACCTTGTCACTTTATCACAAGCCCTAGTCCGTTTCCAGTACAATTTTTCTGAGTGTTTTTTCTTAGTCTTGAGAGCAAGACCAGGGAAGAAAAACTGAGCAAATGGTTTGTCATGAAGAGCAAACTGAGGAAGGACGAGCTTGCAGGTTGTTGCAGGTTAGATCTCAGTAGGAAGATGGGCTTAGATGATTCATAAACCTTCCTATTTGGGATTTCTAGGATTTTTTCCCAGATGAACATATTTTTGTGAGTTTTGATTTAGAACATATTCTGTTCAAACGGGTCTTGTTTCTCAAGTGCCTCTAATTTCTTTGTCAGTGGTCTCATCTCCTCCTCATTTATCAGTCTGCAGGTATTTGTAATATCAATTCCCTCTGCTCAGTTTGCTTTAGTTAGTTCTTCTTGATGGATGCCTTCCTTTGTAAGGGGTTTCATCCCAATCCTTTCAGGAACTTGCTAGTAGTGGTGCCTCAGATGTTAAGTGCCCATTGATGTCTATGTTTTCAAGCTAGGTAGGTATTTTTAATCCATTTGATGTACTTTAGTCATGCTGTATTCTCAGGTGCTACTTTTAGAGGTCTTAAACTAAGAAATTTATGCTGTTGCCCTAACTTAGAATCAACTGGAACAAAAACTCAGGCTTGTTAAACAAGAGATAATCTACAGCAAATATTCTCTCCTGGCAATTATTATATTCCTGGCTTTGATTTGTGTGGCTTGCATGTTATACCAATAATTTCATTTACCTGCATCTGTGAAATATGGGTGTAGTGATACAATTTGAAGTCTTTGGGAATGTGCAGATTTAGTTTTGAGCTGGGAGTTAGTCTCACTTGAAATTAATTGTATCTCCTCAGGGGGAAAACCCAACAGCCATGAATTGTGGGACAGTGAGGTTTCTCACAAATTTTCATCCAGATGAAAAAACAGAGAGCAGATGAACAAAACTGTTTTTATATATAAAAAAAACCCACCTCTCTTCCTTTCTGTGTGACCATTGCTGGGTTATTATGTTTTTAGTGAAGCAAATAATTTCCCTTCCCTTTGGAAAGGACTGCATGGCTCTGGCTTAGGGAAATGTGAAAGGGCAGAGTGTTCAGCAATGCCCTCCTAGAGGCTGCCAGGGCTGTCAGCAGCCTGGGAAATAAACCTGGAACCTTGGAAACGGCAGGTTTACTGGGACAGCTTTCAGAAGAAAGGTTATCAGCTTTGAGAACACATCAGGAGCTGTCAGCACAGCCCAGAGCCATAAATATTTAATTTATCTTGACCCTTCTGATGTTGCCAATCAATGTTGTTCTCTTCTGCTGCAGGTCTGGGACTGTTATGCTGACAGTGATACCAGTCACTCTGTCAAATGGAATGACACTATCTCTCCAGATTCCGTTCTTTGTGGCCATGGGATTCTGTCAGAAGCCTTCACACACAGTACATGTCCCCTGTGAAATTTATAGCTGCAATCCTGCTCAGAAGTCGAACAGACCGGCATAATTAGGTAATATATCTTGTTAATGATAATTTTGTGCAACAAGGTATACAAAGTAAAATTATCTGCCTGCAAACCACACCCCCCCCCCCCCCCCATATTAACTAATGATGAAAATCTGAATTTTTATAAAAGTCAAATATCAAATATTAGCGTTATGGTTTTGCTTTGCCACCAATTTCTTTGGTTTATCATTGCATTAAAAATATTTTTAAATATTTACACTGAAATAAAGGTATTATTTATCTGTAGAAACTGTTCTATTTTAGCTGACTTTGCCTTTTACAAAGATTGCTGTAGAATCAGGATATAGCTATCTAGGAATTACCCTGGCACATCCATTCCCTGAGTCTGGAGAGTAAATCAGTGTTTAAAATGGAGTGTTTTAAGTGGAGGTAAGACAGGTGAGGTGAGGCAGTTAAAATGGTTGGTGGGTTCAGCTACCAGAGAAAAGGAGAATTACACCTAAGGGAAATGGATAATTATTGCTCATCAGAGCAATGATAATTTTTAATGTAGCACATTTCATACCAGTCAGAGCTCAAAAGCATAAGGTGTCCTATGCAGGTTTGCTGCAGAGTTTGGTGTGGCTTAGCAACATTTACACAGCTATAGGCTGAAAGCAGAGAATGCTGATAGAATAAAATTTTGTCATACTTCTACTGATTGTCTTAGTCAAGAACACATGCTTCTTGGTGGTGTTGTTTTTATTTTATTTTATTTTATTTATTTTAATATATATATATATACACGCATATATACACACATACATACACACACACACACACACACACATATATATATATATACACACACACACAAATTTACATCCTGGTTGAAATTGCATGCTTGTAGTGGATAAAACCAGTATGATGAACTACAATATACAAACAGGAATTTGGTCTCTTAAAAATAAATTCTTTAGCAGTTGACAAAAATACCTGAATTAAAATGTGGTGGGAACCAGAGCACAAACATTTACCAAGGAGCATAATCAATAGATCTAAATGTGGCATCTTGAGAAAACACCCAGAGAAAATTTGTTCCTAGAGGAATCCTGCCACAGGGAACAATAAAAAATGTGACCAAAACAAATAGGAAGAAAGAAGGGTGCTGAAACATCCTCATTTTGAAGAAGGGGAACATGCTCTATTGCAACTGTATGATGACTTTGCTTTCATTGAAATGCATTTTGCAGCAGTCTTGCAAGTTTTATGTAGTGGAACATGAATACTTAAAATGATTTCCTGAGAATTTCTTCTCTCCTGCATGCACATCATCTTAGAATTCAGATAAAATTTTGGTTTTGTTAAAACCAATACTTTATTTCAAAATCTACTGAAATATTCAGTTGTGCTATAAAAAAATTTTACTTTTGTGCAGATTTTAAGGTGGGATTTGAGTTTTGGCAGTATGGACTAGATGGTACTGGCTGGTTTAAACTCACTATTTGCATTAAAGCCAGAAAGAGTAAAATGGTATGAGTTCCTGCAAAGAAATGCTTTATTTATTTTGCAGTTATTTCTATAATGTTAACAAGCCTGTTAATGCAAAGCAAAGAGCAGTTTGCATTCCGTTTAATAACATCTTCCCATGGAGAAAACCTCCCAAGTGCCACACTCCAGCCTTTTGGGGAAAAAGACAGTTTCTGACCCGTTGGTACCTGCAGAAGCCTTGGTGTGACCAGCAAAGTGACAGTGGCAATCAGCCAAGGTGGGAATCAACAGATAATCCAGGGCCTGTTTGATGGATTTCCTCTCCCTTGATGTTGTTGGGATGGTCATGACACACAGAGTGACACCATAAAAGTTCAGAAGGCTCCTTTATTATGGCTGCATGCTGTCTTTTATACAGTTTTTACAAACTTTAAGGGCAATTTCTAACTGGTTAATAGCTTTCTTGTCAATTATTCTATTGGTTAGTAAGAGACATTTTACTTGTCCATCTAATCTATATAGTCTTGGATTTTTTACATATTTTCTTTACTGATTCTCATGGGACAAATCCCTTGTTACAAATGCACTTATTTTTCACCCTCAGAATAGATTGTTGTGTTAAAGGAACTTATCATTCTTAAAATAGCTCCGTATGTGAACTTACAAATTGCTTATTATCAGCACTTAGAAGAAATGACAGGCTGGATTTTACCCTATTCCTACACCTTTAGGGGCATTGTTGTCTCTCAGTTGTACTTGGGGACCAGAGCATTCACCCCAAGACTTGTATTTTACGATTTTGCCTCATTTTTCAATTCTTTATTGTTAGCTTGGCTGGCAGGCTTCGAGCAGTCTGAGGAGTGCCCATGCATTGCCTGCAGCTCCTGGAGAGGCAGCAAACACTGCAGAGCTCTGTGCCCTCGGTTACCTGGGCACATTTGGGCTCTGTGCTCTGCTTGGTACCTGTCTGCTCTACAATTCTCTGCTGGGCCTTTGCTGGAAACTCTTGTGAGTTGCTGAAGTGCTTTTAGCTGCACTTCACTAATGGGAATTTTGTTTCTCTACAACATGAGTCCCCTTCAGATGCTGCAATGTGTTTTATACCCCTTGCTTGAGGGATGAATGGATAAAGTGATGGATTTCCCTCTGGACGTACCCACTCCTCTGTAGAAGCTTAGGAAAACACAAGCAGCTTGCTCAGACTTGTGCAATTATCTGCCAGTGGCTGTCCATCTGGAGGGATGAGACAGGACTTTCATACTGATTTGGGCAACAAAAAAGCAGACCAAGTGAACACCTAAATTGTGTTGTTTGGCAAGGTTCGTGTGCTTGTTCAGGGGATGGCAAATGCCCTGATCAGTGCTTAGCCACCCTTCCTATCGCCCACCCAGGTTTGTTTGCTATTTGTTCTCCTTTCAGAGTTCTCTCTGGTGAACTTTCTGGTGGAGGCTTTTGCCTATGGCTGGGCGTGGGTGCTGGTATCTTATGTTTCTGCTGTTTAGTTGAGCTCTAATGCTTGATTTGTCTCATCTTCTTGGGAACTGAGTATCAGAATTAAAATAGAGTTCAACAAACACAACTGCATTCTGGAATCTGCATTCTGGAACCATACAAACCTTCACCCACAGTGCTTATACTTACATGAAAAACTTGCCAAGTTACACTTGGGTTGTCTTGATCCACCACATCTCCCTGTCATTGTGTCTTTAAAACTTACTGGAGTGTGTTACATCTGAAAGTGTATTATTCAGTACAAAACAATTGTATATCACTTGAATTTCAGGTTTTGGACATATTTTTAAATTTTTTGGACTTTTTGAATTGAAAGAGATTGAGCTGACCTAATGATTCATCAGTTTAGGAGGGTAATGTCTTGCAAGCAACACCTACACCAGATTACTGAAAATAGAGGTTTATAACCTCAATAGTGTACTGACTTGTTCAGCCAGGAAACAGAAGGGAATATTTCTCTTTAGGGTCCTTTATATTTTGTGCATACAAGCCTTATTTTACACATGAATAATAATAAAAAAAAAGTGTGGCAGATGGGCTGAAATTCTTTCCTCTGTGGAATCCCTTTTGCAAGTGAAATGTGTATTATGCTTTTGTTCCTTTCTTTAAAGTTAGGAAGAAAGGAGCTCTCCAGGAACGTGGGGAGATATGTTCATGAGGTACTTATATGGACTGCTGTCCACAAGAATACAGAAGTGGATAATGTTTAAGAAGAAATAGGAGTTTAAAAATCCCTGTGTGTGGCAGTGAGAGGAAGACACCCCAGATGGTCAATCTGCGGTCTTATAGAGTGACACACCCAGGGGCTACTTTTGAGCTGCCAACACAGCTAATGCTGAATGTTCCCATTGTGCCAGATGTTACTGCTCCCTCTGCATGGCTGGAACCCAAAGAGAAACTGAGGCCTTGCATTTTCCCTGTTTTCACACTCCCTTATGGGAGCGGGCTGCAAATTGACTAAAGTACACATCAAATGGATTAAATTGAATTGAGTGTCGTTTCCGAGATACAGTCATAGGTTTGTCTCCATTCCTTGTTACAGCAGCTGCTGATAATTCAGGGCCTTTTAGGTGCTCCTTGCATTAGAAGGGTGAAGTGAGCAAGGTGCTGCTCTGTCACTCCAGCTCTCAGTGCAGGCATGAGCTCTGAAGCTCCCCATGGCTTTTTAATTTTCTTTTCTTCTGTTAGAGCCAGGATTAAATGCTTGAGAGATGCAGTTCGTGTTTGGCCTCAGATGTTTATTAATTCTTATCTATAGCACAGTCTCACAAGTTGTGAGTTCTAGCTAGCAAAGTAGTAAATGGCTCTGTCTCTACCTCTTTACAAGGTCTTTTAAGAATGGACTGTCCAATTATGAAATGACACCTAGATTATTTTTACTTTTAACACAATAACCAACCACCTGTGGTCCACAATGTGGACTTCTCTATCCAATTACAAAATACCACCCAAACCCATGAAGAAGACAGTGAAGAATAAAGACTTAGACAAGACCCTAAAACCTCCATCTTGCTTTATGTATATTACTATATTCTAAACCCTTAAACTTTAAGTTTTCCACCCTGTGATATCACACACTTCTATCCAAACCACACACCCACAATCCCAGTGCTATCAACTCAATTTTGGAAGCCTTCTCCACGGCCTCAGGTCAAATGCAGTGTTTGCTTGGGGGTCAGTGCCTGTCAGCACAGAAAGTCTAAAATTCTCAGTTCCCAGGGTCCCAACAGCTCCCCACATCTCATGCAACACAAGCAGGTATCCTCACACCTCAGCCCTTTCCTGCCCTGCCCTTACCCACGGGGTTGTCCTGGGGCTGTGCAGAGCTCTTGGCAGCCACAGGTCACCTTGGAAAGCAGCAGCTTTTAAATCCAGCTCTCTGTGCTGGGGCAGGGTGCCTAGAGGCTCTGGAGTGCTTACAGCTAGCAGGAGGCAAGCAGGGAGAGTGAGCGGGACTTGCTGTTATTATTATTAATAATAATATTAATGAAAAAGCTCCCAAAGATCAAGGATTTTGAAATGAATTGTTCCTGGTTACAATATGCAGCATGAAAAGAGGCTGCCTAAGCCAGTAATGGAATTTGAGTCCCTTCCTTATTAAATTTATTTCGTTTCAGATCTTCAGCTTTTTTTCCCCATCTGTGCAGATTTTTGTAAATGTTTAGAAGAAGAATTAGAAAGGAAAGATTAAGGAAAGTAGGAGCAGCAGTGATCCAGCTGAGAAAGTAGTGTGGACAAGCAATAACTTCTGAGATACTGAAGTATTTTTGAATAAATATCCTTACATTTTTATGGCTTTTATAATTCGATGTTAAATACTCTTATGTCCAGATCCAGCATTTCTTCTGCGTTTAAATCTCCCACTAACTTCAATGCCACCATATTCAAAGGACTCCATGTTCTCAGTGGGATTTTGGATTTGTGAGGAATGAAAAAGTTTATCATTTGTGAGTGTGTTGAACACCAAAAAAAGATCAAATGATGGAAGATCTGCTCCAGTTTCTTGGTGTACTTTTTGGTATAATTCTGCATGATAGCATGATTTACACATAGGTTTACATTGTTGGTATTTTGTTTATGCCACATTTTGAGCTGATAATTTAGAAACTTGGAGCATCTTTTGAAAGTATTACTTAAATAAAGTATTACTTATACAGATTGTCTGGTTCTTAGTGGGGAGTCAGTTTTTCCCCTCCAAGAAGAATGAGATAGTTTCAAAGTGTATCACAGTTAATTGGTATTGTTTTGATCAAAGGGAGAGAGAGAGAGAGAGAGAAAACATGGGCTTTACTCTTCTGTGATTCTGTCCTTTCTCCTCCCCTGCCCTTTAGAAATCATAGGAATAGTTACCAGGACAAAAGACACTTAGGTGTCTAGCTGACTCTTCATATCCATGATTAGCTGGCACATACTCAAAATAAGAGAAATTTTGCACACATCCCAGCTCGGGTTTCTGTTCAGCGCAGTCTGAAAGGAGCCGGCTGCTGGGAATTTGCAGGTGGAAAGTGCCTGGGCTCCTCTGACAGGAAGTGTAGTGGGAGTGGAGCCTGTCCTGCCTTTGCCAAGTGAGTGGTGTTAAAGGGCTATTATAGTCCAAAATGTGAGCTGGTGTGGTGTCAATTCACCCTGAAAATAAGGAGCTGCTGCAACCCTCGCTCAGCAGCCTCTTGTCCCTGCTGTGAATCTCACTGGGAATCTCTAAGTGACTATTCCTTTAAAAAAGGTGTCAAATATTTTCCCATTAGCTGAAAAGAGCTGCCTGTTGGGTAAGTCGTGCTGAACTGCCTGTGTCCCTCCCTAATACAGCCTGTGTCCTAATTTCTCTGTTCAGCCCCTTACCAGCAGAGCTGTGTGCATAGGGCAAGATGCTCAATTCTGCCTGGGTGTTTGGGGTCAGCCGTGTCACCCTGGTTTTTCAGAGTTTTTTAAAGCCTTTGGATTGTTCATAAAATGGAGTCAGACCTTTTAGCTACTGTACAATATTAGGAGCAGTTTCTACCTTTTTCCCACATATGTAACATAAACAAATCCTTTGTTTTTCATTCCCTGTCCTTTGTTTGCATATTTCTGACCTGAAAACAATTGTAACTGACAGCTGGTCTGGCCATTGGGCTGGGAGGTGAAAACTCCAGAAACCAATCCACAGCCAGACCCACAAATGTATAAAAAGTAAGAAATAAACAGGCAGAGGGCTCTCCGCCTTGTTCTCCGCCTTGGCTCAGCCTTGAGCTGGCTCGGAGGAACTCTCTGCCCTGCGAAAATCTCTTGACTCCGTGTGATTGCTTTGCGTATCCCAGTCACACAGCCATACCCAGGAGCTGCTTTCTCCAATGCTTTGTGCACTTGAGAAATTGGTTTCAGTGAACTTTTTCCTCAGTTCTAATTTTAATGCCTCTCATTTCGGGGAGGAGAAAATCCCCACCTTTCTTCCAGTTTGCCTTCTCTCCTCCTGTAGTCTGTGCTGCTCTCTCCAGCCTGCCCTGGTTGCTGGTGGTGTGTGGAGAGCTCTGGTGACCCTGCAGCTCATGGCGAAGAGGTGCTGGGAAGTTCTGCAGAGAAATTCCCCATCAGGAGTTCCAGCAGAGGATTTGATTGCCCCTAGGGGGTTCCTCTCCCGTGTCAGGTGAGGGAAGCCTGTGTGCAGCGGGTGTGATGAGCCTGTCGCTGTTAGGCTGGGCTGTGTGCTGTCCTCCTCCTTCGTACATTTGGTCATCAGTGTGAATCCCCCTGGGCCAAATCCACAAATGCCCAGGAGTGCCCAGAAATGTGAGGATTGAATTAGAACCTTCAGAAAATGTAAAATACATAAATAGGCACATAAAGACGTGAGGTAGAAATGCGAGCTAGCAAGAGAAGCCCTTGTGGCCTAGTTTAAAGTTCAGTAGCTTTGCCTTTTGCAAAGATAAACTCTAGGCATAACAAAAATAATGTAGCCTTGCTAAAATGTTCCTAGATAGAACAGATCAAGTTATATGCGTAGAATTTGTGTAAGAATTTACAAATATTGCCGCACATCAATCTTAACTTTGGACTGGCTCAGCAAGATTGTAGAAAATTCGTGTAGGTACCTGATTGGCTAAAAATAGAATAAAAATGCACTACTTTGAGAGTGCCGTGAGGCTCACAAAATGTCACAAATGCTGCTGTTGTTGCTACTGCTGCAGCTACTCCTGATAATATGCTCACGATTAAGAGTGCTGTGGCTGCTGCTTCTGCTTGGGACTGAGGAACTTTATTTTAGAAGGCTTTTGCATACTGCTGTGGACTCTAATGGCTTTGCCTTCAGGGGACTGATTAAGCCATGCAATAAAGGACTTTGCTTTTACAACTACCCATTGCCATAGTCTTCAATGAAGACACCCCAAAACCTTGACACTTATATTCGTGGCATGCTGGAAAAACTCATTAATAAACCATTAATAAACCATCTTGTGATTGTCATCAACCTGCACAGGAACAGACCAGACTTGGGCAGGGTCCCCATGGCAAGTTAGCAGGTGCCATCCAACAGTATTGAATGGAATGTTTCAAAATGACTTTTTAATAACATCAGTAGTTTGGGATATTTGATTTAATTAATCTGCTAATATTCTAGAAGCCTGGAATGTTTTTGTGTATGATAAGGGGATTAATTTTTTTTTCAGTTTTAACACTAGTAGAAGTTAACAAAACAGTTAATAAAATTACCCAGCTTAGAAAAAGCTTTGACTCTGTAAACTATTATTTGTATAACTTCCTCTTTGTGCTTGTTGCTGAAGTGCATTTGTTGCTTTTTAGTTTTCTTGCCCAATGAGAAATCCATTTTATTATGTTGGCACGGTGTTTTAAACCACTGTGCAATTTCTATTTTATTATTTAAAAGTGGAACAGCCTTAGAATCTTCTTCAGGGTAAAAAAAATCAGTTAATAGAGAAAAGGCAGATGGAGAAAAAGAAAAGCTTGGCAGGGAGTGGGGAGATGGGAGACCTTTCAGGGAAGCCTGTTGAGCATGTTTGAGAAGGAATCTGTGCATGCATGGCCTTGTTCCGTTTGTCCTTTGGATCCATGTGGTTCATAGCCTTCATGGTGAACCTCAATGACATTTAATGTATAATAAGAAATTATTTTGCTGGTCTCACTTGGGGATATGAATTTTATTACTAGACGCAGATCTATTTCTTTTCTTCTTTTGTAAGGCTTTTTGGGACGAGAGTCTCTTCCTACTGAAGAATTAAACTGAAGAATTAAGGCAGAATTATTTTCTTCTTTTCTGTTTTGCCATAGGTAGGTAATAATAACAGCAAAAGAAAATAGGACAGTAAATAGGAGTAAATTCCGCACAGTGAGAAAACTGAAGATGGTGAAGGACTTGCCCTTTGTAAAATAAAACTTATATTGTACTCAGGGAGTTTTTTGTTTGTTTCATATAATTATAAGAAACTAGTGTGGATGCTTTTCTTCTAATTGATAACTTTAAAATCAACAGTTCTTAGTATATGTGATAATCAGCTGAATTTGCATTTCTGAACTTGCAGTACAGTTTTGCAAGAGTCCTTAAAGAATCTGTTAGTTCTGCTCCTCACTGTTCCTGGTAAGCATAGGATTGCAGAATTAATATTCCAGTGCTGCTTATACCTGGTGATTGCAGAACAATTAAACCATTACAAACCCTTTTTTTTTTTTTTTTTCTTGTGAAAATTTGTGATAAGAGTTTACTAACATCCGTAGAATAACTTTCAGTGTAATTCTTTGTTCTTGTTGTTGAGGGTTAAGTTCTCCTGTAGAATTTTTCCCCCCCTTGAGTTGCTAGGTTTTTAAGTAGGGGTAGTTAAGCGGTGCTTAACCTGACAAAAGAAGTTGATCACTTGGTTTTGGGGGAGGGAGGAGGCTCCCAGGGAACTAAGGAGTGGGCTCACTTCTCTCGGTCTTCCCGGGGAGGACGGTCGGGCTACGGAGTAGCTGCCTGGAGTCCACAGCTAGCGGAGAGTCTGGTCCTGGGAATTCGATCATCTGTTGGAGTGCCCAGGAATTCGGAGTTTCTTCGTTACCCTGCTGGATTTTGGGTCAGCCCGGGTCCACGCTGCGGGTTCTCCGGCGCTGCCCACTTTGCCTGACGGGCACCCCTGCCTGCCTGCTGAGGACAATCCATCGCTTCCAGCTTGCAGCCATCAGCGACGGACTTTGCCACCGTTTGCCCTCGGGGTTCTTGGTTCTGTTTTACTGTTATTATAAGTGCTGTTGTTGTTTGTCTGTCCTGTTATATTTACTAGTAAAGGACTGTTATTCCTTTTCCCTATAGCTCTGACCGAAAAGTTTTTTTTTAATCTTCCAAATTATAATAACACGGAGGGAAGGATTTAAATTCCTCATTTTCCTGGAGAGGCCTGCCTCTCCTTAGCAGACAACTGTCTTTTTTCAAACCGAGACAGAATTTGGCGCCCAACATGGGGCTCGAGGGGCATTGAGAGAAAAAGGAATAACAGTTCTTAAGTGCCTACATTGTTGTGTACTGGACATCATGTGGTCTGCCTTTGTCTGGTTCGGGTGGCATGTGGGTGTGGCCGTATTCCTCCCATTTGCAGGCCTTTTCTAAACATGGGCCCTGTAACTAAGGTTGCTGTGGCTGTCATCCAGTTTGCTATATGGGTTAACGAAGTGAGGAAATCGTGGATTTTTAATTTTCTCTGGAAGGCAGGCACATGGATTCAGGGCTACCATACACTGACTGTGTGTTTTTGGGTTATTTTAAGAACGGTACATACTGTGAGGAAATGACACCAGGGGAAACCTTTTCCCAACCCTTCACCCAGCTCTTTGGGCCTACCCCACCAGTCTTTGAAGGGTTCAAATCTTTGAATGTTAATGACATCATACAGTGGCTGGTGTTGCTGGTATGCCTGTTCTGTGTAGCATTTAGAGATAAGGGGAGACTGGACTGGGTAACCACCCTGATACCTCCCCTAGAGAATAAGGATACTGCCCCACAGCCTGAGCCTGCCCCACAGCCTGCCTCAGGAATAAACCACCCAGATTGGTGAAGGAGATAGGTGAGATGCTGAGGGAGTACCTTTCCCCTGTAGTAGCCTCATTAGCCCCAGCTGCTGGGAAACCCTCCCCCTGCCCCGACAAAGGAGAGTCTGATGGTGCAGCAGCGGAACCCACAGACGTTACAACCGTCCAGGTTCCAGCTGAACCACAGGGGCAGCCACAGCCAGCAGCAGTGGCCCCTGTGGAAACAAAGAAGTACAAGGTGAAATCAGAGCACCCAGGCAACAAGGATAAGAAAGGAGGGCCCTCACAACCCGCGGGGGACTCAGAGGTTGAGATCATCACCGAGTCCCTGACATATGAAAGTCTCCGTAATCTGCAAAAAGATCTTGCACGACGGGGACGTGAGGCTTATACAGCCTGGTTAGTTCGGGTCTGGGACCTTATAGGAACAGGCGTGCAGCTAGATAGTAGTGAGGCAAGGAATTTGGGACCCTTGACCCAGGACTCAGGTGTGAATCAGGTATTCGTAAGGGAGCCAGGGCCCCTTTCCCTTTGGGAGCGGCTTTTAATGAGTGTAAGGGAGAGGTTTGTCCACAGAGACAGAATGCAGGAGCACCATCACAGAATGCGCTGGAAGACCCTTGAGGAAGGGATCCAACAGCTGAGAGAAGTGGCAGTATTGGAGGTACTCTTTGGGAGGGGTGGACAGCATGATAATGACCCCGACAAAGTCAGGTGCACAGGGCAAATGCTGTGGAACCTGGCAACTCTAGGACCATCTCAATACGCCACATTCATTGCAACAATTAATGCCGATAACAACCGAGAGACAGTGGGTTCTGTGGCCAACAAGCTTAGAAATTATGAGAGCATGATCAGTGGCCCAATGCAGGCTCAGGTCTCTGCCATGGTTAAGGAACTCAGAGAGGAGATGAGGGAGGGAGGGAGGAGATGAGGAGGAACAGTTCCTGTGTGGCACCGGTGCGAGTTACAGGCCCCAGAGTCAGAGCTCAACGGCCCCCAGCTAGAGAGAGAGGGTACCCCACGAGCTGACCTGTGGTTCTTTCTGAGTGACCATGGGGAAGACATGGGAAGGTGGCATGGGAAACCCACTTCTGCCCTGGCAGCACGGGTGCGTGAGCTCAAGGAGAGAAACACTAACCGAGGGGGTTCCACTAAGATGAAGGTAGCCTCAACCTCACATGACCAAGCTGCCAGGTATTATAGAAGTGAGGATATGTCAGATCCCTGTGAAGGAACCTCTACCATGTATGCCCAGGAAGGGAGTAATGACCAGTGCTAGAGGGGCCCTGCCTCTAGCCAGGGAGAGGCACGGGAAAACCGGATCTATTGGACGGTGTGGATTCGATGGCCTGGCACATCAGAGCCACAGAAATACGAAGCTTTAGTTGATACTGGTTCGCAGTGTACACTGATACCATCGGAATATGTGGGGACAGAACCTATTTCCATTGCCGGGGTGACGGGGGGATCACAGGAATTGACTCTGTTAGAAGCTGAGGTGAGCCTGACCGGGAAGGAGTGGCAGAAACATCCAATTGTGACTGGCTCAGGGGCCCCGTGTATTTTGGGCATAGACTTCCTCCGGAATGGTTATTACAAAGACTCTAAAGGACTCAGGTGGGCTTTTGGAATAGCAGCTGTGGAGGCAGAGGGCATTAAGAAATTGAATAGCTTGCCTGGACTGTCGGAGAACCCATCTGCAGTAGGACTCCTAAAGGTAGAAGAGCAACGAGTTCCAGTTGCCACCTCGACGGTGCACCGCCGACAGTATCGGACAAATCGAGATGCCGTGATCCCCATCCACAAGATGATCCGTGAGCTGGAGAGCCAAGGGGTGGTCAGCAAAACCCACTCACCCTTCAACAGCCCCATCTGGCCTGTGCGCAAGTCTGACGGAGAATGGAGATTGACTGTGGACTACCGTGCCTTGAACGAAGTGACTCCACCATTGAGCTGCTGTGCCGGACATGCTGGAACTCCAGTACGAGCTGGAGTCCAAGGCAGCAAAATGGTACGCCACCATTGACATTGCTAACGCATTTTTCTCCATTCCTCTGGCTGCAGAATGCAGGCCTCAGTTTGCTTTCACCTGGAGGGGCGTGCAGTACACCTGGAACCGACTGCCCCAGGGGTGGAAACACAGCCCCACCATCTGCCATGGACTGATCCAGGCTGCACTGGAAAAGGGTGAGGCTCCGGAGCACCTACAGTATATCGATGACATCATTGTGTGGGGGAACACGGCAATGGAAGTGTTTGAGAAAGGAGAGAAGATCATCCAAATTCTCCTGAAAGCTGGTTTTGCCATCAAGCAGAGCAAGGTCAAGGGACCTGCCCGAGAGATCCAGTTCCTGGGAGTAAAGTGGCAAGATGGACGGCGGCAGATTCCCACTGAGGTCATCAATAAGATCACGCAATGTCCCCACCAGCAAGAAGGAAACACAAGCTTTCCTAGGCGCCATAGGTTTCTGGAGGATGCACATTCCTGAGTACAGCCAGATTGTGAGCCCTCTCTACCTGGTCACCCGCAAGAAGAACGATTTCCACTGGGGCCCTGAACAGCAACAAGCCTTTGCCCAGATCAAGCAGGAGATCGCTCATGCAGTAGCCCTTGGCCCAGTCAGGACGGGACCAGATGTGAAGAACGTGCTCTACTCAGCAGCCGGGAACAATGGCCTGTCCTGGAGCCTTTGGCAGAAGGTGCCTGGGGAGACTGGGGCCGACCACTGGGATTCTGGAGCCGAAGCTACAGAGGGTCCGAAGCCAACTACACTCCAACAGAGAAGGAAATCTTGGCCGCCTATGAAGGAGTTCAAGCTGCCTCAGAGGTGATTGGCACAGAAGCACAACTCCTGCTGGCACCTCGACTACCGGTGCTGGGGTGGATGTTTAAAGGAAAGGTTCCCTCCACTCATCACCACCGACGCCACGTGGAGCAAATGGATTGCCCTCATCACTCAGCGTGCCCGCATTGGAAACCCAAATCGCCCTGGGATTTTGGAGATAATTACAAACTGGCCGGAAGGTGAGAACTTTGGTCTCACAGATGAAGAGGAGCAGGAACAAGTGACACGTGCAGAAGAGGGTCCACCATACAACCAACTACCAGCAGAAGAAACACGCTATGCTCTTTTCACTGATGGATCCTGCCGCATCGTAGGGATGAACCGGAAGTGGAAAGCAGCTGTATGGAGCCCCACACGACAGGTTGCAGAAGCCACTGAAGGAGAAGGTGGGTCAAGCCAACTTGCTGAACTCAAAGCTGTTCAACTGGCCCTGGACATTGCTGAAAGAGAGAAGTGGCCAAAGCTCTACCTCTACACTGATTCGTGGATGGTGGCCAATGCTCTGTGGGGTTGGCTGGACAGGTGGAAAAAGGCCAATTGGCAGCGTAGAGGAAAGCCAATCTGGGCTGCAGATGAGTGGAAGGACATTGCCACGGGTAGAGAAGCTACCTGTCAAAGTCCGTCATGTAGATGCCCATGTCCCCAAGAGTCGGGCTAATGAGGAGCACCGAAACAACGAGCAGGTAGATCAAGCTGCAAAGATAGAGGTGTCAAAGATAGACTTAGATTGGGAACACAAGGGAGAGTTGTTCCTAGCTCGATGGGCCCATGATGCCTCAGGCCATCAGGGCAGAGATGCCACCTATAAGTGGGCACGAGACCGAGGGGTGGATCTAACCATGGACAGTATTTCTCAGGTTATCCATGACTGTGAGACGTGTGCTGCCATCAAACAGGCCAAGCGGGTGAAGCCCCTATGGTATGGCGGGCGATGGTCCAAGTATAAGTACGGGGAAGCCTGGCAGATTGACTACATCACCCTTCCCCAAACCCGCCAAGGCAAGCGCTATGTGCTGACCATGGTGGAAGCCACCACTGGATGGTTGGAGACCTACCCTGTGCCTCACGCTACTGCCCGGAACACCATCCTGGGCCTTGAAAAGCAAATCCTGTGGAGACATGGTACCCCTGAGAGGATTGAGTCAGACAACGGGACTCATTTCAAGAACAGCCTTATAAACACCTGGGCTAGAGAACATGGCATTGAGTGGGTGTACCATATCCTTATCATGCGCCAGCAGCCGGGAAAGTTGAACGGTGCAATGGCCTGCTTAAAACCACTTTGAAGGCACTGGGTGGGGGGACTTTCAAGAACTGGGAGATTAATTTAGCAAAGGCCACCTGGTTAGTGAACACTCGAGGTTCCACCAACCGAGCAGGCCCTGCCCAGTCTGAGCCCCTGAGAACAAGAGATGGAGATAAGGTTCCAGTGGTACACATGAGAGGAATGCTGGGAAAAACTGTCTGGATTAATTCTGCCTCCAGCAAAGACAATCCCGCTCGTGGGGTTGTTTTTGCTCAGGGACCTGGCTGCACATGGTGGGTGATGCAAAAGGATGGAGAGACCCGCTGCATACCTCAAGGGGACCTTGTTTTTCGGTGAATACTGTGACTGTGTCTGTATTTATTTCACATGTATATATATGTATATTATTTAAAGGTTTAAATTCAATATAATACGTTAGGGTGGGAAAAATTCGGGGTGGATAATGTTGAGGGTTAAGTTCTCCTGTAGAATTTTTCCCCCCCCTTGAGTTGCTAGATTTTTAAGTAGGGGTAGTTAAGCGGTGCTTAACCTGACAAAAGAAGTTGATCACTTAGTTTTGGGGGGGAGGAGGCTCCCAGGAGAACTAAGGAGTGGGCTCACTTCTCTCAGTCTTCCCGGGGAGGACAGATCGGGCTACGGAGTAGCTGCCTGGAGTCCACAGCTACGGAGGAGTTTGGTCCTGGGAATTCATCATCTGTTGGAGTGCCCAGGAATTCGGAGTTTCTTCGTTACCCTGCTGGATTTTGGGTCAGCCCGGGTCCACCGCTGCGGGTTCTCCGGCGCTGCCCACTCCATCTGCCAGGGCACCCCCTGCCTGCCTGCTGAGGACAGATCCATCGCTTCCAGCTTGCAGCCATCAGCGACGGACTTTGCCACAGTTTGCCCTCGGGGTTCTTGGTTCTGTTTTACTGTTATTATAAGTGCTGTTGTTGTTTGTCTGTCCTGTTATATTTACTAGTAAAGGACTGTTATTCCTTTTCCCTATAGCTCTGACCGAAAAGTTTCTCTTTTAATCTTCCAAATTATAATAACACGGAGGGAAGGATTTAAATTCCTCATTTTCCTGGAGAGGCCTGCCTCTCCTTAGCAGACAACTGTCTTTTTTCAAACCGGACACTTGTCACTCCTAATCTGCTTCTAGAATGGCACTGGAAAACAAGTAGCATTTGAAATCCACCTCTGCGCCAGCTCACGTGAAGGTGATGTAATTAAATTATGGCTAATAATAAATGACCCTGACCTGACTAAGGAACACATTGATCTGGACTACTTAAAAGCAGCTAACAACAAAAAAATCTTTAGAAGCAAATGCCTCTGAAGATCGCCAGGAGGCAAAAGAAACTCCCCAGGGCTGCAGCTTTTCATGGTGTACAGCATGTTTGATCACTGATCTGTGCCGGTTGGTGTGATGTGGATTTATAAATCCTAATGGAACTACTTCCATTCCCCTTTGGTGCAGATAATGACCCCTGGGATACTTAAAGAAAAGTCACTTAAAAAGAGGGTTTGATTAAGGTACACAAAATAGGTCTTCAGTGGGTGCAAACAGAAATACAGGAGATTCTATTTAATCCTAAGAAAAAGCTATTTTACTGTAAGAGGGTGATCAAACACTGGAGGAACAGGTTGTCTGAAAGGGACATCCTTGGAGATACTTAAAAACCCAACAAGACACAGTGTTGAGCATGATGTAGGCTTGAGCAGGGGGATTGGACAAGTGATCTCCAGAGGTGCCTTCCAACCTCAGTGATTCTGTTCTGTGAAATAATGGTGGGGTAAAAAGATGAGCCACAGTCAGCTGGCCTTTTTCATACCATGGTCTTCTTATTAAGTCCTGTGTTCCTCTCTCCTGCCCCAGAAGGAGTGTGGTATAGTGCAGCAGAAGGAGAGGGTGTGAAGAGAGAGTGATTTTTACCAAGTTTTGGATTTCCATCTGTGGAGTGTAACTTATTTAATACTTGTTTATGCCTTCCGTGCTGGGTGGGAGGACAAATTCTGGATTAGTTTGTGCAGTAGTGGTAGTACAGATCCACGTGTGGTCTGTGCATCCTCTGCCCCTGAAAATGAGACAAGGCCCCTGAAAATGTTAAGGAAAAGAAAAGCATGGAGCTGGAAGGGAAAAGAATGGTCTTTGTGAATCACCTAGGAGTACATGTTCATTCTGAGCACATACTTGGCTCAGCAGGTGGCATTATTTACTGACCAAAAACATCAGTCAGCATGGCAAGCTATGGGCATTTCAAAATCAGAGAAAAACATCATCATAAATACCTCCCTTGATTATATAGCTCCTATTTTTAATTTATTGTCCACAGTAGGTGGAGAAGATTGAAATTATAGCGGTGATTAAAAATGAGCGGACAGAAACCTAGCAAAGTAGTCTGACACTTTTGAGAAATGCCCAGCTCTAACTGGAAGAAATCTGCAATCACTGCAGTGCCTCATTGTGCACCCAAAGCACGGCCACCGCTGTCTGGGGCTGGTGGCTGGGTGGTGGGAAAGGCAAGGCAGCAAGGCAGCAGAACACCCTCAGAGATTAATGGTGTACTCTCTGCTTGTCTCCAAGTGGTTTGTGAATGAACACACCTGGAGAGACAAAACCTTGGTTTTTTGGGATGTGCACTAAAGTTTCGTGTTTCTTGAATCTGGTATTCAGTGGATACAAAAGATCATTCTGGGTAGTTACAGCAGAGAGTTCTATTTTGTATTGAAAGATTAAAACAGTTCTGTAGGGATTTCTATAAAATCTCAAAAATTAAGAAAAATGGGACTCTCATTATTTCAGGTGGGGAGAGGAGATGAAGAGATTACGAGATTGACTGGAATGCTGGAAAAAACTGGCTATGAAATAAAAATGTAGCATCTCTAAAAACCAGATGTGTGTCTTCTGCCAGTGCTTCCTAAGAGGAGAGGATTTGAAGGAGAAGAGGTTGTCAGTGGCTCATATTCTGTGAAAAGTTCTGCATGTTTGGGAGGTCAAAACACATCACTGGTCCAGCATGGCCCATCAGGAGAGGCCTCTAGCAAATCCTTGGAAGTCTTCTCTTCAGGAGCTCCCATGTGCAGGTGTTTAAAAACCTGTGACATCAGTGATACCCCCTGAGTGCTCAGGTGTGATCTCTAGGAACCAGCTGGAAGCAAGTGTTTAACTCAATGAACTGCAGCAAAAATGCCTCAGGGTCTCTGTAAAACAGATTTGGGCTCGGTTTGCCTGTGGAGGAACTGTTTCACACATTTTCAGGGATTCCCATCCAATGTGCACACACAGAGCCTTTGTTCAGTGCAGAGAATTACCCTGCCATTGAAATGAAGTTCTTCCCTTAATCTAAGGTTTAGAATTCATCATGACAAATCTTAATGAAAGGCCTGTGTAAATTTGGATAGTAATAATTCTCTAGCACTTTGACTTAAATCTGGGAGCTCCCTCCATTGCCTGAGCTGAGTCAAGTTACATTTTTCATTTGGTTTATTCACAATAATTTGTCTTAACCTGCTGCAGAGCATTGTCTCTGAATCCACACAAACTGACAGTAACAAGTCCTCCGTTAGTTCTTTAGATTGAGACTATGGAATGACAGCTTTCAGTAGTTAGTGCTTTGTTGGAAGCTTGATAGGACTTAAAAATGCATTGATTTCTCCCTGATGGGCTGCAATTTGTGATCTTTAAATCTTCAATGAGGTGCTGCTGCTTTTCTTCACTGAATACAGAGTGCTGGGCAGGAGAACAAACATGACTTCTTCAACTTCATGTTTGAAATTTTTCAAGTATTCTTCTCCCTCCACCTTTTTTTAAGTGCAGTATGACTTTAATTGTATGTGTCCAGAACCGGGAGAAACTTTTCCAGTGCGGGAGGAACTCTTGTGTTCCCGATCTTCCTCTTCATCCTCTTTTTCTGACTTAGTTCTAACACAGCAAAGTGACACATGCCTTCTCTTGCTGATGCCATCGCAGCATTAATTAAACTGAACACTAATTAGCATGAGGGTCCGAGCCTGCTGTTCCTTTTTGCTTTGCACATTCCCATAAAAAGTGTTCAGTGTCTCTTTATTTCTTCCAATTTCAGTATTGCTTAGGTTCATGGGCTGCTGTGAAGGACAATTTTGTCTAAACATGAATTACTTTTGATTTCTAGATGCTAATGAAGTGGTTAATTACTTATGACCATATTGCATCATTGATGACATTTCAATTTTTAGGATAATTACACCAGTGGGTGAAGCTAAAGAATTATTCCTTACAGTTCTGTAAATCTTGCTGTTTTTATAATAAAAGTAAGAAAAAAATCATCATTCTGAGGACTTCAGTCTGTAAATTATATAACTGTTAGTTGTTTACTGAAGTTATCTGATATTTCTAGAGCAACTCAGCAATATAAGATAAATTGTGGGTTCTATATAACCATACTTTGATGGGCAGACTAAACATTTACTGAATTGTTTATTCATAGTTTATATTTCTAATTTAGCTTCATGGAACGATTTTTTTTTTTTTTTTTTTTTTGGTCAAATTACATTAGATGTGGAGTGTCTAAAGCCATGTGGTAGCAAGTAGAAGTGGTAGAATCAAAGAAATAAACCCAAAAACCTTCCTCCCCAAATCATAACAACTTCCTCCCTCAGCCCAATTTTGGAGCAGGCTCTCTCTAAAGGTGTGCTCTGTCCATCTGTGCTCTATCCCTTGTGAGGGGGAGTCTCATTAATCACTGCTGAAGGGCAAATGCTGTTCTGTAGCACCCCCATTGCTAATCCAGGGGCTGTGGGGGTCAGGAACCTTCCCACCAACTCTCACACTCTTGGTGGGGCTGGTGGCTGCAGCTGTTTGCAGCAGGAGTCAGACCATGGTCAGGATGCAGCTTAGATGGTGTGAGTGTTCTCAGTTTGTGTGGTACTGAAGAGTCAGAGCCCACAACATTTCAACACACGAGTGTCCTGACATCCTGAAAGCTCCCTTCCCAGCTCCAGAGCTGCCTTTCCTTCTGCTGCCTCTTCCCCTCTTATGTCACTGCTGTTTCCAGACACTTGTCCTACCTCATTCTAATACAGGGGAATAACTCTGAATCGACTGGCACTGGGTCATGGCTTGATGACGTGATTGCCACTCCAGCTGGAGGACAGAAGTGGGAGAAATGAAACATAATGTAGATTGCAAGCTTAAATATCTGAGACTGAACTGAGTTGTAGCTGTCTGCACAACTGGGAATGCAGCTGGGTGGAACTGAGCCCAGCCAGTGATGGAGCAGCTACAACACCTCGTAAATGTAACCAAGTGGCAAATCAGTTTGAATATTTTCAGTGAACTGTCAACACATGGCCTGCAAGTGTGAGTTATTAGTGAATAGTTTTGTGTAATGTGTACCTGCAGAATTTCACAAAATGTTCAAAGAGAGATGACAGGTGAAATGCAGTGCATAAGTGATTCATAACAATTATTCACTTAGCTCTATTCATCACGGAGATGAGACAGAATTATTGACTGGACATGGAAACAAAATTTCATTTCAGAGAGATGATATTAAAATACTGACTGGTGTGTTAGTGCAATTATGCTGTGACTCTAAAGACTTTACTCTTCTGCAGTAAAATTTGCCGTGGGTATTGCTGCAAGATTGATATTCTCCATGGCTAGTACTCTGGATTTTTCCTTTAGCTACATAATGGAACGTAGGTTCACCATTGATCTCTTCCCTTTGTGAAATTTTTGCTTATTTCCTTTGTTTATAATCTGCTGATAGGCAAATACTGTGCTCAGCTGGATGGAATGGAGACTGGTTAAACTGGGAATGGTAGATATGTAGGCTTCAAGCATTTTTCCTTGTGCTTGGATGCCAGTCTGCAGCTCCTGTGATGTGTGAAGGAGGCTGCCTTCTCTTACCACTTTATGTTCAGCATGTGAGCATGGCTCCTGCTCCAGCTCTGTGTGTGAGTATTTGCACTGACACGTGAATAATCTGGCCAGCAGGTTGGGAAAGAGCAGATAAAATGTTATCTGTGGTGCAGTTGCCATCCACATATGACCAATGGATCTAAATGGTTATTGTGAAAGTGTATTCATATTTCTCCTAGGTAGGGGATGTTTCCTTTAGTCAGCTCCTTAGGTTTTTGAAACATTTTCCTCTTGATTTGCTTCATAAGGTACAAAATTATTACTAGCATGTCTGGTGCAGCACCTGCATGGCTAATTTATTATTGGCATGACCCTAATACTCCAAGTCTTACAAGAAATTGATATGTCGTTGTGCTAGGAGCTGCTTTTCTGCAAAAAGATCAAAAAGTATTTCCTGGAGCTGTCCTGTGTAGTACAGTCTGTCCACGGGCACTTAGCATATCAGTCCTCATAAGGCATTGGTGTATTGAGGCATAAATGACTCTTCTCCCCTCAGCCACAGTATTTTCCCTGCAGTGTGAGCTCCTTGCTGCGTGTCCATCTCCTGCAGGTGTACTGTAAGCATGGGATCACAGAAGGCTACAGCTGGTTTTGAGCTCCTTGCCTGAGGGACAGGACATGAGACAAAACGAGTTGTCTGATTTTAGCACCACGAGTTGTGCATTGAGTCAATCCAAGCAGTAATTTCAGATCAGCACTTGAAATCACTTTAATACCCCTCTGCTCTTTCCAGTTGTCCTGGGCTTGTTTTCAGAATCACAGAGGAGAACTGCTGTTTATCCCTTGCTGATGAGCACATACTGGTTTGTACTGGAAGGCCTGATTTGTCCCACCCCAGTTAAAGATGTTGGCCTGAAAACAGGGAAGGGTCACAGGGACTGCAGCAACGCGTTTGAGGCTGCTGTACGAGCTGTAGCTTTGGCTGTGCTTACTGAATTGCTTTCACTCACCAGTGGTAGACAGTCTTCCAGCAAAAAGGGGGGCTTTTCAAAATGCTAATAAAAGCTTTAGTGCTCCATCATCATCATCTTGCAGAAAACAATGTCTAGATCAATCCATCTCCTTCTAAATCTTTAAAGAAACAAAACTTAAACTCATTTTGCCAAGGCCAAATGTCAATCATAAGAAAAAAATCTATATGAGATTTTAATTGCAAGATGTTCAGTGCAAATTTAAGGAGTGAAATAAGAGATCTGAGAATTCAAGCATGCTCAGCTCATGCATAATGTTGACTTAAATTGGCTCTCTAGAGGTGCAGGGAATTGCGTTTTTAGAATTTACACACTGATAGAGCAAATGTACTGGGCCCTGTAGGTGAAGGTCATAAATCAGAATCATTTAACTGCCTTTGAGTGATTGCTACAGACTATAATGGTTGGGAGAACTGGCTTCATCTACAAGTGATCACTCTGCTTGGATTATTGAAATGCTACTCAATATTCATAAATCAGTGATCATTAATCCCCCAAATAGTTCCTGTCAGCTTTCTAAATAAATTTCCTACTGGCTAATTGAGATTGAAGGAGACTAGCTTGCACTGGTTCAGAATTAGGACAAATGAGTGCTTTGCCTACCTAGGATCAAAAAAACATCTATGGGAAATTGAACCGTACTGGGTACATATGTGGCTGCTAAAATTGTCACATTTAAGCTGTTCACTGGAGAAGCCTTTCTCAGCATTTTGCTCTCACGAGTTACAATGACTATAAAAGACTTCTTTATTTTTTATGATGAAAACATTTGTGGTTTAAGCATCAGAAGCAGCTAAGATGTCAATGGGTGGCAATCCTCAGAGCACAGAGGGTAGGTACAGAGAGACAAGGACCTGCAGCTCCAGAGCTGGTGGTGAACGGTGCTGGATCCAGCTGGCAGCCAGGCACCAGTGGTGTTCCTCAGGGGTCTGTGCTGGGGTCAGCTCTGTTCCATATTTTTATTGATGACATGGATGAGGGGATTGAGTCTGACATTAGTAAATTTGTAGATGACACCAAGCTGGGAGCGTGTGTCGACCTGTTGGAAGGCAGGATGGCTCAGCAGAGAGACCTGGAATGGTTGGATGGATGGGCAGAGTCCAGTAGGATGAAGTTTAATAAGTCCAAGTGTTGAGTCCTGTTCTTCGGCCCCTTGCAGTGCTCTAGGCTGAGGATGGTGTGTCTGGACAGTGCACAGGCAGAAAGGGACCTGGGGCACTGCTGACACCCAGCTGGACATGAGCCAGGGTGTGCCCAGGTGGCCAAGAAGGCCCAAGGGCACCTAGTCTGGATCAGGAATGGTGTGGCCAGCAGGAGCAGGGAGGTCATTATTCCCCTGTGCTCAGCACTGGTGAGGTCACACCTCGAGTGCTGTGTCCAGCTCTGTCCCCTCAGTTTAGGATGGACATTGAGTGCTGTGTCCAGCTCTGTCCCCTCAGTTTAGGAAGGACACTGAGTGCCGTGTCCAGCTCTGGTCCCTCAGTTTAGGATGGACATTGAGTGCTGTGTCCAGCTCTGTCCCCTCAGTTTTGGATGGACATTGAGTGCTGTGTCCAGCTCTGTCCCCTCAGTTTAAGAAGGACATTGAGTGCTGTGTCCAGCTCTGTCCCCTCAGTTCAGGATGGACATTGAGACCCTTGAGCACATCCAGAGGAGGCAATGAGGCTGGTGAGGGGCTGGGAACACAAACCCTGTGAGGAACTGCTGAGGGAGCTGGGGTTGTTTATCCTGGAGAAAAGGAGACTCAGAGGTGACCTCATCACTCTCTACAACCTCCTGAAAGGTGGCTGTGCTCAGGTGGGGGTTGGTCTCTTTCTCCAGGTAACTGACAGAATGAGAGGACACAGTCTCAGGCTGCCCCAAGGGAAATACAGGTTGGATATCAGGAAAAAGATTTTCACAGAAAGAGTGATAAAGTACTGGAATGTTCTGCCTCGGGAGGTGGTGGAGTCACCATCTCTGGATGTGTTTAGAGAAAGACTGGATGTGGCACTTGGTGCCATGGTTTATTGAGGTGTTAGAGGTGGGTTGGACTCGATTTTGGAGGTCTTTTCCAACCTTGTGATTGCTGTGATTCTGTGATTCTTTGATTCTATGAACTGCATGGGTGCAAGATGCTTGTCACAGTCTCTCCTGGTTTGACATAAACTTGAGATTCCTTTGACTTGTTCACACCTCTTCAGTCCCACAGGCAATCTCTCCAAGGGGGCAAGCAACAAAGGGGATTTTTTGGTTTTCAACATCATTTTTTTAAGTACTTTTATACTTCATTTGTTAGTGTTAAACTGTAAATAACCTTATATTCAAATCTCTTAGGCTTCTTGAGTCAGAGAATGATAAGATAGAGAAGACAAAAATGACACTGTCATTGCAAAGTCTACCCAGCTGTTTATCTGCATTAATTTTTCCACATAGCTCTAAACAGTGTTTTTTGCAACGATTTATTTACTTTTTAGCTTTTTTGTATGCCTGAAACTACCAGCAACTGGCTGTAAGGATTTTGTTATTTTTATTGCCATTATTATTCCTCCAGTTCTTACTTCCTTTTGCTATTGCAGTGTTTTTTCTCAAAGAATAGACTGTGATTCTGGGAAGCTTGGCATCAGTAGGGAACCCACACTAAACTGAAACAAGGATATTCTCATATCTGCATTTTTCATGCTGATTTGTCACTGCTTCTTGTACTGCAAAAATTGGTTGTGAAATGATAAATAGCCAAACCTTGTTATGTCTTGCAAATAGTTTAATCCCATTGTCGTGTCAGATCCTCTAATCTTGATCCAAGTTTTGTCTGTTGATCTAATTAGGTTTTTCATTAGTTCCTGGCAAATTTCTGGCTCTTGGAGTTACTGGGCTGGCTCTTGAGGCTGCTGAGGTGGAATGATCCATAAGGTTCCTTGTGGCTTTAAACAGAAACATCTGTCAGGAAGGAGCGATCGGTTGGCAGAGTTTAACAGGGAGTGAACTTGCATGTCACAGCACTGCTGTTGCTCCAGAGTGGCTGAATTTGGTGAGATGTTCCTAGGGACTGCAGAGCCCACAGAGATCAGCTCTCCCTGCCAGGAGAAGCTGTAGGAAGCATCATCCTCTCTGGGGACCTTCACAAAAAAATGAAAATGGATGGTACTGTTCATGTTCCCTTCATTTCCTTTGTTGAAGAGGAGGTTTCATATTTCTTCTTGTTGGCTAAAGATGAACTTTAAATTTGATTTTTTTTTTTTTTTTTTTTAAGGTCATCAGGGACTTTTGCTGGACTGTAGAGCTATGAGTTCAAGTACTGTCCTGAATAGAGACAATTTCTGTAAATTAGAGCCTAACATAAATTAATCTGGAAGGAGGGTACACATCTGTAGTGTATACATGAGAACCATATATATGCACACATACATGTATAAATAACCCCAAATTTCAGTTTCTTTTTGTCTCCTTATGTCACATTGTGCCAGCCACCCTTACACAGTGTGGATTCAAAAGAGGAGTTACTTCCTTGGCGCTGAGTCTGCCACCATTTAAGCCACCAGAAACACTTCACTGGTTTAAGAGGGTGGCACTGGGGTGTAGCAGCGCATTTCCACACCCAAACAAATGTTTCCAAATAAGGAGAAGGGGGTTCCAGTTGTTCTGGAAAAAATATAGAGAGTCAGAGACTTGCTGGTTTTGTATGTTTCTTTATTATCAAGCTTGGCCTTGGGGGAGAGCTTGCTTGCTCCCTTGGCAACGTGGAGGAGGAGGTACACACAGCTTCGCTTCACAGCAAAGCTGGGGACTCCCACCCCCCCTCACGGGCTTTTTCCCTTGCCGGGGAGTCCGTTTCGCGTCGCTGATCAGGGGTCATCCAGCGATGGGGGACTCCTTCTCAGGTCACGGCGACTAAATAAAGCTGCTTCGGCGGACCCCCGTACTTCTTGCACTAGTTTAAAATGCGACTACAGTCCTGGATTTTACTTTGGTTCCCTGCTTTTCAGAGTCTCTTGTTCTTGAGTTGTTCCCAGAATTCCAGTGTTCTTTTTATTTGCATATTCAGACACTATCCGGCGAATGGGAGCAGAGATACAGGTAATAAGGTGAATTCTTAATTAACAAACAAGCAAATAAAGTAATAAATCAGTATTAAACAGGAATAAGGCAAATTCTTTATACAGAATGGAATTACTTAACAATTAAGTAACTAAAACATAGATTATTTGAATAGAATTTATTTATAACAACTCCCCCCTCTATTTCTTTGATCGAGCTTTAGCTCGCATCAATTTGTCAAAACATAATCAAGTATCTCCTATAGGACATTCCCCAAATAGGCGCTGTGCATAACTAGCTGTGTTTTTGTGGTCCAATAAACTTTTCCATCCTCTTGGCAAGTATTCAACTGGGAATGGTCACAGCAGTTTGGGTTCACGTTAGTATGGACCCTGAATAAGAATCTGAGATCCTCTCCATCGTGCACTGGATGGTAGCAGTTAGTACAGGCTTTTGTTTCATAGGTGTGCTTTATGAACAGCACCAGTACGATCCCTCCCAAGAGTCCGGTATGGGCCATCCTTCCTGGATCTCTTGCTCCACCCGGCCTTGCCTCTTGGAGTGGAGAGGTCTCCTAAAGAACCCACTTACATGCTTCCACTTCCCTTCCCTATTAATTTAGTTGCCTTTAGAGAATGTTCTGTCGGAGATTTACTCTCTTTTTTTTTTTTTCTTAAAAAAACTTTACACTCTTTTAATTTTTCTATTACTTAAATTTGTTCAAACTGCTACTTATAGAACTTAACAACTTTTAAAATTAACATATAAAAATCTTAAACTTATTTAAATCACTATTTATAAAACTTAAACCTAATAAAAAAACCTTTATACTTTTTTCTATTACTTAAACTTATGTAAATTGCTATTCATAAAACTTACAATTTAAAATTTAGCATTAAAAAAACCCCCTTAAACTTACTTAAATTCTTACTTATAAAAAAAGACTTACACTATATGTAAAATGAATACAAAAAAAACCCTTATACCCCTTTTTA